>CM014083.1:28525456-28685456 GCA_004119915.2 Collichthys lucidus | reverse complement strand
ATACTTATTACAGCAGTTTTAGCAACCTGTAAACTGTTTATCCTGTGCAGGGTCATAGTGCACTGGACCTTGTTCCAGCATAGCATCAGTTCAGTGAGAGAAGAACGTCCTAGACTGGTCACCAGTCACCATATTTATTTAAAAAAAAAGATCATATTTGGGACATTTGTACTACTTCCAGCCAAACAGCAGCAGTTTGGGTCAGCTTCAGTTTATTCATCTTGTTGGTCTCAAGGATACTCAACTTAAGACCCGAGGGCCGAACCTGGTTTGCAATAGAGTACCAGGTGGCTCTCTGACCATTTTTTAATTCACAATCAAAATAAATTGATTCACTGGATTCATTTTCAATAATGTCCTGAATGTAACTTGGAAAGTTGCATATTAGCACAGCAGAAATCAATCATCACATGCACTGTACAGATTTCTGATAAGAGTTCAGGCGCATCTAACCTATGTGACTATATCTACCTCTTGGCAAAGAGGAGTGAGGACTGCAAACGTCGAAAGTACGGTGGTCATCCTCATTTTGTGAAGGTTTTTCTGAGACTGAGTGACTTTTAAGAGACTCTGATGCCTTTTCGTTTGAGTCTGACACCTGAGTCTGAGATCTGAGGATGTCAAAAAATGAACACTGTACGAAAGTTTGAGAAAGGAAACAGTTAAATCACTGAAAAATTAACAAACAAAACCAAATGATAACTGCTGTATCGCACTACCACGTTTCAAAACATGCTAGTTTCAGTGCAGCTTTCCCACCCGGCAGCACACAAACATAGAAGATATAACCGAAATGATCGTATTCTGTCACATCAATTATCCTAATGTTCATGAATTTTTATCTGAGAAACAACATTAATATCTGTTTGTTAACTGGCCCCTGGACGCCTGTCATTTTCACAGCAATTTAACAAACTCTCTGATTATCTGCAAGAAATATCTAAATCCAGTGGACAGAAAGCAGCCATGAAATATGATCACAGCACAGCCTTTCCTCTATGCGACACTGGGGACAGCGTTTACAGTTGTAATCTTCTAAGAATGGCAACAGTCTCACTTGAATAGAGTGATGTATGGTACAAGTCAAGACTGAAAGATTTGAAGATGTGTGTTGACAAACTTCACACGTAAAACTTAATGGAGACTATGGGAAGTATCACCTGTAAATAGCACTAAAAGGCTGACATGTATTAATAAATCAACACAGTGCCAAAGAAGCACCAGCTCACTGACGATGAGAACGATGATTTGGAAAACGTCCTTGAATTTTCGGAGAGCGGCTGTAGTAAAAAATGTAATTTCAGGGTGATTTCCCTGAAAAGTGCTCGGCAGTGGCGGTGAGCGACGAAGGAAAGGGACGAGAGAGACGTGAGACGGAGAAAGAGAAGAGAGACAGAGTGAGGATCATATGAAATGTGACACAGGTCATTACGCCGGACTTAATGAAGCCTGTTTGCCTTGATAACCACCCATTTCATTAACTGCCGCTACACAAACAACCTGTTTTCTCATCACACACACACACAGATACAGTACACCACCCACCACACACACACACAGCCCCTGTGGCCATTGTCTGGGACCACAGAGTGAGACATTAGGTTAGATGAGAGTGTGATTAATGAGACGCCCGTTAATTATAGACAATTACAAATATCTCTTGCTGCTGTCTTTCTTTTTCTCGTTGTCTCGACCTCTCAAGTTTGTTCCTGCAGACTGAGGACAGACCACGCAGAGCTTCTTTTCATTGCAGTCACACCGAATGTTACACAACGTATGTGTCAACAGAAAAACACACACACACACAAAAAAAACAGTTCTGACTCATTTAGCTTTTATTCAACAGACTGCTGAATATTTATGCTCATACCCAGTTCTTTCTATGGATGTACAGTATTAGGAAGAACTGGATGCAGTGTTCCAAGATGGTGATGCCCAAAAACATTCTCCTGGCTTCTGCATTTTTTAGGGCACATAAAGCATGAGTCAGCCGAGTCAGCCAACTCCCCCACACACATGAATGACAGGAAAATATTTCACTGACAAGCCAACATGGACCAAATAGGCTGAAATAGTGAAAGCAGTCACTTGGTTTTGTGATTTTTACAGTGGGATGTATATATGAGATGTTCTTTAGTTGAGCAGGCTCCATGAACACAATAGATCGTAGCTTAACACAGTCTAATTACTATCTGTAAGAGCCGTAATGACAGTCTTAAGAGTGTTTAACGGTTTAGTTGTAAAATGTTTGAAATGCTCCTTTACAGTAGGTTGATCGTTAGTGACGTCACAGCCACTTAAACATCGGATAAGGTTAAGCAGCCTAAGATTGAATCTTTGTTTTTTGCTTTTAAAGTAAAGAGTTACTTTGTCGGAAGATTCATTACCAGTCAAGCTTATTGCCGATGGTTTGCTTAATAGTGGTGGTAAAGAGGATTATTGGACCTGTAGTATATTTGGTGGTGATGCAGTTGAAGATGTTTGAAGAGAAACTCCGCCGACACTGTCTGAGTCGTATAACAAGTTTATTACAAGTTCAGCATGTAGCAAGTAAAACGTTACTTGGAGAGATCCTGGCCGAATGATGAGAGACTCTCTTGATCTATGTGATACACACCCTTATATATGGTGGAGGTTATACAATACAATACAATACAATACAATACAATACAATACAATACAATACAATACAATACATGCAGTCTAAATAACCAATAGTATAAATCAGTGTAAGATAGGGACAGAAGAAAAGAGAGGCCCCTCTCCCAGGATGCCCCAACAATTTGCTCTTAACCTTTGACCTGAAATCTCTCCCTTAACCACGTCAAAGGAAACACACACAGGAAAGAAACACTGTATGGGACTTGAGATATTCTTTCTTACATGACTCTCTTACCATATTTTACAACGCAATCATCAACAAGTCTTTGGTTCTTTGGTACCCCTATCCAAATATCCTTAAAGTCAGGATGGACCAAAATAACAGCTAGCAGGCCAAACAATTATCTTGATGTAAAACATATATATGTAATAGTACAAGCGTTAGGATATAACTATGCATCTATGTGCAGACACCTCAGACCGATAGAAGATTGGCGCTACACTATCTTTATGTTGGCATGTGCAGAGCGTAACGTCAAAAAGTGCAAAGCCTGACCCAAGAGCTGCAGAGCCGCTGCAAGAACCTTGAGTAGGCATCAGGTTAGGTATTGTTCCAGCCGTTGTTTGTTTGTCTGCTAATCACTACTCGTCAGGTTAACCCGTTTCAAACAGTACAGCATCGCTGTCGTGTCGCTTCTAAGTGTGTGGGCAGCTGTGGCTCAGGTGGCGGAGCGGCTCATCTTAGTAATCGGAGGGTTGCCGGTTCACCGGGGACTCGCTCTGCCCTGGAGCGAGATACTGAAACTTAAATTGCTTCTGATGGCTTTGACATCGGTGTGTGAACGTATGTCTGTGGGTGAGCTCAGTACCGTTGCGAGCACTTTGGATGGGGAAGCACTGTACAGCTCCCGGTGCTCCTGATGAGCAGTTGGCACCTTGAACGGCAGCCTCTGCAATCAGTGTGTGAATAGGTGAATGTGACAAGTGTTGTAAAAGCACTTTGAGTGCTTGGTAGTGAGAAAAGAAGGTGCTATATAAAAACTATTAATATGAGTGCAGGCCAAAGCTGGAAGGGCAACCCACACCCAGCTTGGAAGCGCTGTGACATTCCCCTTAAAGCACTTCTGGAACGACGATAAAGGATCAGAGACGAGCTGCAACATCGTTCCTAATTATGTAACAAACAGTTACTGATTCATGTGTGGTACACGAAAAACCGAGGTGAAACAAATAAGTCTTTGATTTTGTATGATCACGCTACTTTCACGTCCAGTGTTATCCGATGGGTCGATGCATGACTCAGACCATATTGTTTAAGTAGGACTGCACCTCCTCTCCCTCCTCTCTCTCTTCCTCTCTGTATCCTATCTACCAGTGCTTGTTATTTAACAGGTTGTTGCATGACTCAGAGCACATTGTTAAATCTAGGTTGGTGCTATTTTTTACCAGGATGTGGTTTCTCACCCGTACAAATCATTAAAACAAGATAGAGACACATAGACAGTGTCTGCCTCTCTTCTCTCCACCTCCTCTTCCTTCTCCTCCTCCTCTCTTTCTCTCCACTGACTCCACTTTCATTCAGATCTTCCTCCCTTATCCTCCATCCCTCCATCTCTCTCCCAAGACTAAAAAAGAATCCGATAGAGCTCTTTAAATATTTAAACAACCAATTAACTTGTCCACTTAGTTGTTTTAGGGTATTTTTCAGCAACAGCACATCGACGTACCATGTTAAAGGAATCATTGGGCCTTTGATGCATTCAGATTCAATTTGTTTAATGCTTCATTTTTTTAGTAAGAATCATCACAGAGTACAAAGTACAAAGACACACTGCAACAGGAGTTACTGTCTTCATACTTAATCCACCGGCACGTGTCAGCAAGTTTACATGTGCGCCGTGACCCAATTACTGTAAATAAGTAGGATGAACAGGAACACATCCATTGTTCGCCCACACAGAGGCTTTCATTTATCGGCTCATTATAGTTGATCATGAGCCTCTGGGTGTTCGAATAGACATTTTTACATGCAGTAGAAAAGCACAGATTTAAATAGCTGCTTCATTTTTTGTATGGTGCCCACCATGGTGGCTTACTGAAGATGTTTATATATATATACACTCAATATGTACTCTATATAGTATGAAGTAAACAGCAGAGAGACGTTGTTAATGTTATAATACCTATAATATACCCATAATATAATCAATGTTTTAATACCTGTGCTTTGCCTACGTTGACACTTCAACATTTCTGCTGTTAAGGGACTCTGTGTTTCTGACTGGCATCACTCACAGTCTTCTTCATTTTATAACTTCATCATTCATTAGTACATTTAGTGGCATCATGTAATTCCTGCTGTGTCTCGGCGCCACCCAACCAAGTAATGCACAATTGTGTTTGTCGTCAATATGATCCATTGAATAACCATCTTAATTAGATGCTCTCATAGAACATTAAAAGTTCAATTAAAAAATAGGGTGTAGTTACTGTACTGTAGACAGTATGAAGAATGTTCTTGCTCTGGTCAACCCCATGTTGGCTGTCCTGTGTCTTCCACCTCCCGGCTGATCTAAAAATGGGTAGAAATGCGGATCATCAGTGAACCTGAGGCAGACTGAATGAAGCCCGGGTGCTCAAACAAGCTGCCTGTCAGTCAAACCGACCACACTGTTAATTTTGCATAATTTTTTAAGCTTTAATAAAATTTCAAAAGGTGAGTTAGATTGTAGTTCAGACTAGTACAGTTGCCATGAATGAGGAAATTAGCTAGAGACAAAAAAGACGGGCTGTTTATTTTTGCTGTGAAGTTGAACATTTTTATATGGGGGATTATGGAAATTGACTCCTTCTGAAAACATCCCAGCACTAATTGGGATGAGCAGCACAAGAAATCCTAAGTCTATTTCATGTTTTGGTTGTAATTTTTTATGCTGATTCAACCAAGTTGGGGTTGAAGGAGAGGCAGATTTTACATTACGGTTGCATTAGTTCCAGTATTGCTTTCAACTGAGTAAATCCAGGAGGGTTTAGATACCTTTACCATCCACCACTTCACATCTATTCAATGCCAAATCCATTCAACAGCCCATTCAACATAAACTCACTGTTGGACTGCTTTACTGTTACTGCTCATGTCACCATTGCTGCAAATCCCTTCAAATTGAATTTGACAGACTGTGTCTGAAGTACATACCGTGAGGGATAACATACAAGCAGCCGGTCATAAGCCCTGCAGGATATTTTGATCCCTGAGGCACAAAGTGGCTCCTTCCTCTTCGGTTTCCTCTGCTGCATTGGGCAGTGTTGAGCCTCTAGTCAGGTATCAAAAAGCTAATGGAGTAATGAAGTAATAGAGTAAAAATCCTCATTGCTGATGGCTTGAACTGGTTTGAATAGCATGACAGAAAGACACAACCTATATGACACAGCTTATTGATATGTTAAGGTGATTTGATTATGTGCAGCATGTTGATGTGTGTATATGCATCTCATGACATAAACCTGGATAATTATAGATTTGTTTGTATGTTGTTTGTTTGTTTTCTCTTCCACCTGTACTCATCCACATGTTGTTTTCCATCATTATCCCGGACACAGACAGTGAGAAATTCTGACACCCATTCAATAAACTGTCAGCACAATCAACATCAATATGTTAGGACTTTGACGAGCCAACACAACAAACACAGCAGAGACAGAGGCATCTGTTTATCTGACATGGCTGCTGAAATATTCACTCGTGGTCCAGCGAAAGTCAGAATGTAGCGCGTTGAACCGGCTGACTCTGACTTTCCTGTCCAGTTATTTGGGTTCTCTTTCTAGGTGGGACATTATTTCCGTCTTAACTCGAATCTCCTTTCAATGTCATCTTCCACTTTTAAACAAATAATAAAAGAAAGTCATGAATATTTGATATGTATGATTAGGACTGATGCTGGTCTAAAAAAATCTAAAAAATAAATAAATAAATATTAATTTATAAGATTTTTATAGCTTGATATGTTCATGCACACATTTATGTGTCGAAGGGTCATTAACATAATTATTTTATGAAATATGACACTACAAAAAAAAATAATGCATATAAATAAATATTGCTGCTAAACTTTGACAAACACCAAGATGCAATAATCAAAAGATTAATAATCCAGTTTGCATTAAGTATATTAAACAAAAGCTATTTTTTTGTGTGTTTTTTAGACCAAAAAATTAAGGTGCATCATGACAAACACTTGGCCATTTAAGGGTTAAAAATAAAAGAAAGTCATGAATATTTGATACGTATGATTAGGACTGATGCTGGTCTAAACAATTTCCCCGAAAAAAATTCCAAAAAATATTCATTTAGAAGATTTTTATGGCTTGATATGTTCATGCACACAATTATGTGTCGAAGGGCATTTAACGTAATTATTTTGAAGGGTAACCAGAAGGTTGAGACGCTCCATTGAAGTAGTTGGCAGTTCTGTGCTTTGCTCGTGGGCAACCACTGAAGGGATTCAACCAAAAATACTCAAGTAACTGTTGGTGTTGGTCTCTGGGGACAGTTTTACAGTTTGGTCACAGAGCGCTGACCTTGTTAACAGTGACTTCAGTGTTAATGTGACTGGGAGCAACTGATAGGAGCTGAAGACTGGAGCATCTTTGGTCCTGAGTTCTGAAAATCAGACACAACTTTAACAGTCTTGTTAATTTCTAAATTCAAATGGACAGTTTCTATAAAAACTACAGAACGCAAGTGAAAGGGAGCCAAAATGAATCAGAGCCAACATAGGACTGAATCCATCCTCCCAATGGACAATCTGTGTAAAGAGTCCATATTTAGAAATTTGGCATGTCCCTCTACGACTCCAGAAGGTCTCCAGCTCTGTATGAAACCATTTAAATATACTTAAAAGACAACCTGACTCAGTTACCTCATGAACACTGACACCCCACAGCTCTGACGGTACATTGCTCCATCATTCCCATGTTTTTCAGGTTCTGTCATTAACATCAGAGGGTTAATGGCTCACATTTTACTGATAGCAGCACTGAGGTCCAGCTCAAAACAGTGTTACACTTGTAACTACAGTTATGGGTGACCACCAGATTTGTAATGCCTGGATTTCCACTGTCTGGCATCGGCTGATTGTTGTCCAGAGTGAATGTGACATTGCCTCGCATCCTGGGTGGACGAAGTACAAGGCAACATCACAGAACCTTCACATATTTTATCTGACCTAGAAACACAGGCTTCCTGGGAGAGAAAAATATCAAATACTTCTTATTTGCATAAAATGAGAACATCTCAGCAATTGGATGCTTCATAAAGTGTTCAAAACAATCCTTTGTTGGCTGCTGTAATTATGACTTCAGTCAGGAGGAGGTCAGGGTGGATGGATGGGACAAACGACATTGTATTTAAACACAGGAGGCCATTGTTCATTTCCTGTTTCCAATCAAGAGTCAAAATTAGTAAGCATGGCTGCAATCATTCTGTAATTTTAAGCAATTGTTGACAACAAAAGTCCTCTAACTATAACCAACTTATTTCATCCCACCTCTCTAACAGCTTAACTCTGCGTTAACCATGGCCACGTAAGATGAGGAGCCAGTTTTGTTCTGGAAACAACAATGTCACCCTGTCGACAATTAAAAACTCATAAACTCATAGACAGCACTTTGGAACTATCCTCAAATAAAAATGATTACGTCCTGAGAAACTGTTTGTCTGCACTGGATATATTCATATTTCTAGTGGAGACTTAAATGGTCCGCAGGGTCGTAATTAGCCGATCATTAATTAAACAATAATGAACAGCTGGCTGCAAAAACAGCCCATTTACAGTATTGCATGTCTACTTACCAAGGGCATTCATTCAATGTAAATCATTGAAAACATTCAATTCCAAGTATTAAAAGAAAAAATCCTTAACGTGACTTTTTTCACAGCCACTACATGAAGCTGTTTTCATTACTTTTATTCACATTTAACTCGGCCGAGTCCTTGGTCACGCAACAACGTACTTTTGTGATCATTTCTATGATTCATTTGTCTGTTGTGTGCAGCAGTGTGTGTGTTAACATGAAATAAATGCGGTCACACGCTCGCTTGTATTCTGTAAAGTCAGTGTATTAAAAAAACTGACTTTAATGAGCCGCCGCATCAGTTATTCTGCTTGATGTAGTGCTCCTACACAAACATAATGTTTCTTGTAGTTCAAAATAGACACGCAGAAGAAAACATATTACTGCCCTCAAACACAAACACACAAACACACACTCATTCAACATACATCAATGATCCAATGAGTGTGTAGACAGGCAGTGCAGGCTGTTAAATACCAGATGGGCATGCGTCTAATTGACAAAACGGGAAGATTTATTTCTTAATTATACCCATCGGACACATTTACAAAACAAGCACATTAAAAACATTGAATAAAAGACATGAGAGAATAGTGTTAAATGTAATCAAACACGCACACACGCACACAGACACACACACACTCACTGTGTGTGTGACATCTGACATTTCAGAAACTGGCCTTTCACACTGTGTATGAATATACAAAGTGTCTTTGTGTATTTAAGAGTGTGCTAAATTCAGAGTAGTGATATATTGCATTAATAAGTGTCAGTGTAAAGAGCTAGCGGAGCCTCTGGCTTGGTTTTGCTATTCATTCTGAATGAGAAAACAGTCTTCAAAAGGTTACAGTCAGACAGGGGAAGTCATATTAGTTTTATTAAGTATTCCCCAGCATTCATTCCACATTAATTAGTTTCTCTGTGAATGTGGGTGGGCAGCATCTCACGTACTCGTCTCTTCATTTCAGTAAAAACCATTTTCTTTGTGACTTCTTCATCATATATACGCAGAAACACTCAGACTAACTCAAACACAGGCTCACACAGCAGTCTTCTTTACAGTTGTACTCGTTCAAATCACTTTAAGTCTCCTCTCAGTTAGATCAACAGCTGAGTCTTACCAATAGCCATCCACAAATGCTTGTCTTTTTTATACAGCTTTATAATTTGTACAGTAATTATAAGACATGTGTTTAAAAGAAAACAGAGGAAGGATCTTACCACCAGGGACTCGTGTTCTGTCTGAAGTTGGCATTTTAAAGCCGCTCTAATCAATATTTGTACGTGAACAATTGATCAGCTGACATGTGTATAATGTTAAAGGGATAGCTCAAAGTGACACACCTCCATAAAACTGTCATCGGACTCTGCAGGTCCTCTCAGCTTTATCGAGGGCTTCAAACTGCCGCAGCAGGCAGCTGTTCTCCATGAAAACGCTCTGTTAAACCATCTGTACACTCCATAATAATGACGAGCTCCAATACGGCGAAGATGATAAAGAGCCAAATATTTCCCCCAGGTGGCGACCGGTTAACCTGGGGTTAAGTGTGCTGGAATGCTCCTCGGCGGCCACCGGCAACCCCGCTGTAAGCTGGCCACACAGTCTGATAAAATCTGAAGAGGAGAACGAGAAATGTTTTGCAGGGGAAATAGGTAGTTACTAAAATATGTCTTAAATAAATGTAGTTTTAATTTGTTTGATGATTGGTGGTAAAGTAAAATAAATTTAACGTTTATTATCTGTTGTTTTAATGTATTTTTGACTTTCTCTGATAAATTTTGATAAACTGTAAGTTTTGTACATAACAATAAAATAAAAACATTAAAACTTGCGAGCAGCACGCGTCAATTTCCACAGAGCACCTCGAGCTGGCGAAAGCCAGACACAGAAAAAGCAAAGAGAACCCGGTGGATTTTCAAAATAAAATACCCCATGCAAACTGCCAATCGTAAAAACAGACAAAAACGAAACTAACTAACTACATAACATATTTACACATGTAGAAGCATGTTTAGAAGGGAAACATTGGGAAAATGTCCAAATCTGAGCAAGTAAATAAAGTCTGCCGGGCTAAGCTCTTGCTCCTGAAACACGGTGGGTTTAAAGTCGCGTGCAGGACGGAACAAATACGCCACGCTCACGCAACGCATCGGGAAGCCTGACCAGTAAGAGCATGCGCTGTGCGGGATCCCATCGCCAAGAATCGCGATTAATTTTTTCTATGAACCGATGCGAGTCGTCACGCATTTGTACCGATTTTTAATCGTGTCACGATGCATCGTTACATCCCTAATTAAGACGTCTTCATTGTTTTGTCCAACCAACAGCCTAAAATACTTAAAACTTAAGGCTACCATGACCATAGGGTTACACGGGATCCTGCAAGTGTCTGACTTGCATTAACCACATTGTTGTCATCAATATTGTAGTTGTCATTAATCATACAGGTTTGGTATTTGATGTAAAATAGAATCTTTTCTGAGTCACTTGTTTTGTTTTATGAGTATTGTAATTGACAAGCTGTACAATATTATAACAGGTGATATTTATTTGTTTTTTGGGACCCTCACATTGGCTGTTTTCCAGAATTTGCTTAACCAATTAGACCAAAAAAGGAGAAGCTTCACTGGGTAATTGGCTAAAATGAAGTGCGATGACAAACTAAGACTCAAACAGACACACTAATAATCCTTTAGTCAGGAAAAGTCGTCCTCATTTGGAATACAGCTGCCTTCCCTTCTCAGGCAGTTTACCAACAATCCTAGATTCCTTCTGTCCAAACAAGCTGTGCGAAATAGAGTCAGAGTCAGTGGGAGATTTGCTGTTGTGGCTGGGCCTGTGAATGCACTGCAGACTCTCAGAGAATTTCTGCACATCAAATTAGTGGTTTCCAAGTTGACTTACTGTAAACTGTCTTAAAACTATGAGAAGATAAATGAGGTAAAACTAGAATGAAAAACCCCAAAGAGTCTCTTGGAACATATTCCGGGTAATTTGTTCCAGGAATAACAATGGAAAGCTTCTGTCCAAACTTGCAAAGCAGCAAATTTATTATTTGGGTTTCGAAAAAGAACGTCATCCAAACTGGCAGCGAGGGACTGTTTCCTGACCAAACCACAACTTCATTTTCTTTTCTACTCTCCTTGTTTCCTTTGTTTCCCTCATCTCTATCATATTCCCAACTTTCTTCTTCATATCCTTCAATGTATCCCTCCCCTTCTTTTTCTCCATAAATCTCTCCTCTCCTCCTCACATTTTCTCTGCCCTCTGACCCTTTTCTTGTTGTTTCCTCCATACTCATTACCCCCTCCCTTTTCGCATCATCCTCCTCTTTATCTCTCTCGTCCTCCTCTCGTCTCATCCATCTCTCGCTGAGAGGCTTGCGTCGGGGGCAGATAAATGTTGGACAGATGCTACGCAGAAGTCTCGCCCTGGGTGGCATAACTAAATAAGAGTGTGTGTATTCGGCTCTGTGTGTGTCGCCTTGGGTGGTTACAACTAAATAAGAGGAGAAAACAAGGGAGGGGGGGAAAAGGCTTCAAGTCGTTCCCAGTACACACCCCCTGCTGGCCA
Organism: Collichthys lucidus; assembly: GCA_004119915.2. Taxonomy (NCBI): domain Eukaryota; kingdom Metazoa; phylum Chordata; class Actinopteri; family Sciaenidae; genus Collichthys; species Collichthys lucidus. The sequence continues at coordinate 28,673,428 of CM014083.1, read as the reverse complement.
CAGCTCCGTGTGTGTCATGCAGAGGCTGTTTTCTACTTAGATGCCGCTCTTTAGCAGTGTGACGCTCAGGATACAAAGTGCACCAACATCTGTCTTGTATGTGTAGGTATGATCTCATGATGCCGTTCTGTTGCTATATGCTAAAATACATTTCTAATTCTCCCAGGACAGAGACAAAGGACAAAAGCAGAGAGTTCTTTCTGCTTCCGTCTTTCCTACCAGCTCTAGTCCGTTATTAGCATTTGGCAGTCGCCCTAACTGTTCTATATTCAGCACATTAACATGATTAACATTGGCGAGGAGGAAACATTCATGTAGAATAATGAAAATGGATTCACTAAGTGGACTGGCAGGCTGACTAAATGTCTCGGTCATTGACTGGCTGGCTGAGAGAATGATGGACTGATTAATTGACTGAATTGCTAAATCACTCATTGACCAACTGTTTGTTGACTTACTAACTGAGGGACTGAATAACTGGCTGACGGAGTTCCTGTCTATGTAAACTGACCTGACAGTGTGCATGTTGACCTCTGTAGATATTGAGTTTGTCCATACAGTCAGAGGCGATATCCTATGTCAACACATATTCTCTGTGTACCCAAAGCCTAAGATCCTCCTCTGTAGCACAGAGCTCCATTTCTGTCCAAGATCTATTAAAAATACATCTATGAGCTCCACTGTGTTGCACCGGATGACATGTTCCTTCATTATGATGAACATAGCTGCTGTGGTTTATTTTGAGGCAATCCCTCATACACCACCCTGCTGCTGAACTCACCAGAGCACCAAATTCTTATTAATCTGCTCCTGAAAATAGTCCCCATCAATGCATTATTTACTCTTAAGTGATGTTTTATCACTAAGCTTCTTATAGCGGTTTTTACTTCAGTGGGAAGCCCAAAAAACTGTCAGCACGGTTTATGAATTACTTTTACTTTTTGCTTTTTTATTCCCAGTAGGTTACAGCATCAGCCCACATTTGGTGTTTGGCTGGCTGATCGGGCATTGTGGTGACATCTCAGCCTGGTGTAAATGCAATCCATACAGCATGGACACATTCTTGAGAAATAAAAATCCAGCCAGCAAGTTAAAAAGTGACCAAACTCTTTCTTTTTCCTTCTAGCTCAAGCAAGCCATGTTTGTTGACACGCTCTTTCGATCTTTCAATCAATTCATGAACATTATCCTGGACCAATCCATCAACTATGATATTGTTTCTTCAGTTTGGATTCTCTAATCCCGCCCATTATGATGTGTCCTTGTAATGAAATTCGATCCGCGGTAAGCACAGAGTATTTTATTTTGAAAATCAACTGGGGTTTTATTTTGTATTTTGTAGCTGATTTCCTTCCCCGCACGGTCTGCTCTGTGCTGAATTTATGCGCCATGCTCTGGCATCCGTGAAAAATAGAAGCTCTGCGTACGTGTTGCGGAGGGCTGCCGGACGCCGCAATCGTTCCGGAGCTGTTCCGCATGCAGTGAGCCTTTAGCCAGTGTTCCTCAATCCTGGTCATGGTGGACCACTGCCCTGCATGTTTTTAGATGTTTCCTCCTTCACCACACCTGATTCAAGTGATCAGCTCGTCTTTAAGCTCTGCAGTGGTCTGATAACGAGCCACTCATTTGAATCAGGAAACATCTAAAACATGCAGGGCAGTGGTCCCCGAGGACCAGGATGGAGAAACACGGCTCTAAGTCTGCAGTCTAGTTTGGAAATAATGTCATCATTTACTGACTGTGCAATGGAAGAACATGGACTGCGTTTGTGCTTCAGATGATCCAACTTGTTTTTCTATGCAGTGGAACTCATCGATTTGGCTAGGCTGGATTTATGCACATTTTTCATGATTCCATCGATTTTGAGATTTTCTCCATGACTGGACCCATTGATGCAAACTTTGTGTTGTTGCCAGGAGACGTAGTTACCTCGTAGTGTGTGGGCGTAGGTTTGGGCCCAGGTGAAACAGTGCAGCTCAGCCAATTTTGCTGCGTCACCTCTGGTTACAAGCAGCGACTCCTGAACATTTCAGGCAGATAAATATTGAGTATAAGTACCTTTGAATACCTTTGCACCTGACATGATTCGAATTCATCAAAAAGAGGATATGTTAAGAAAATGTTCAGAGAACTTCAAACTTGCAGCACTTTCCTAGCTGGTGCAGTTTGGTTTTAATATCAGGCAGTAACTTATTTTCTAGTGAAATTATTCACCAGTATATCAATACCTATTTGAAATTCATATCAGGACTGTATCATCATATAGCCTTCAGACAGCCTTGAAATTCAGCCGGTAATGCAAAACACTACTGTTTGATTGATGAACTCTGGACAGTGTGTGTTAGCCTGCCTCTTTTTCCTGTCTCCACGTCTGCCATCACTGCAGTGCACAGAAAAATAAGCTGTTGTGTTTTGGGGGGAAAGTGACTGACAGCAGGCAGCAAACAGCCAGACGGCAGCTGAGATCTGATTCACTGAGATCAACAAACTCTGCCTCTGCTGCTGTAATGTGCTCTGTTCCACACTGTCAGAGAGTGACAGCCTTACTGACTGACTGGCTGAGTGAATGGCTGACAGAGAGGCTGACTGAATGACCATTTAACTTTCCTCTTCTCATTTTTCTTTTTTTTCCTTTTCTTCAAGCTACATTTAGCCTCATTGCCCCATGTATACCTCTATCAAGCTGTCTATACTGGCAACAGTTTTAAGTAATAATGGAAAAGGCCTTTAGGGCAATCACACTTAATTTTGTAAGTCTAATTTCCCAATACGCCCAGACTAAGAAAAAAAAAATCTATTAATTTATCCACACACACCAGGAAGGACACACACACACACTTAATCACACAGGGACGCCTGCACAAACATATACAGTCCTTCATGCACTATACGATTATTCATTAATGCTCACAGCCACATAGAAAAGCACAATAACTCGTGTTTACATGAGCACCCACACACATCATGTTAATTGGCTGTGTGATTGGAGCTATTATGACTTAATTACTTTTTTTACCTGATTCAGTCTCCGGTAAAGGCTGAATAACCACACAGTACTGTGTGTGTGTGTGTGTGTGTGTGTGTGTGTGTGTGTGTGTGTGTGTGTGTGTGTGTGTGTGTGTGTGTGTGTGTGTGTGTGTGTGTGTGTGTGTGTGTGTGTGTGTCCGTGTGATATAAAACTGCTATTATCAGTTTTAATCATTTGCACATGAACAATGTATGAAATGACTACTTGTCTGTGTGAATGGATCCTTGTAGTAATGAACCCACAGATAATTAGCACATCGTATTACCTCGCTCATGGGGTGTTTTATCACCTTTCAGCTCGTTGTTTTGAATTTTACGGATTGTAACTTGACTGTTTGGGGTCGTCAGAACTGTTTCCAGACACACCCACCTTTGAGTAAAAAAAACTTAAATGTCTCTATTTTTTCTTACGTTTTAGGGAAATGAATAAAATTCGGAGACGTTCTTTTTTTCTTGCACACACTTTTGACGACCTCAGGTTGCAGCTAAGACCTAGATATTGGTTGCCAATGATCAAAATAACTACGAAGAAGAAGAATCACACCTTCTGATAATCAGTGTTATATGTGCGGAGTCATTATGGTTGGAGAAAAGTAGCGACATTTGACTAAAAGTCACATTGTATGTGCGTAATGACATTATATTGATGTTTAACACTGTCTCGGTCAAAAGGTCCATTGTAATGGAAGAGCCAACAACAAAAACACGCATATAAAATCAGTTCAGTCATCGTCAAAGTGTCAGAGATATATTCTGTCTGACAGCTGGAATAAAGGACCTGTGGTAGGACACTTTCTTACATGGTTGGAGTAGCGGTCAGTTGTTGATGGAGCTGTTTAAGACCCCGGTAACAATTAGTGTTAGTGTCATGAATGCATAAAAACAGCTTTCCATACATTTAAATGTTACAACTTCATGAAAGTAAATATCAGGTTTGGTTTTATGGTTCCATGGAAACAAAGCAGCAGGATAACTCAACTTACTGCACCTGTTCTCATCAACATTCATTCGTGTGTGTGTTTGTGTGCATGCGTGTGTGTGTGTGCGCCTGCAAGTTATTGGATCTGAGAGCAGAGACTGGGAGCATTTGCACGTCTCCGTGTGTGTTTTCCCTTGACACAGTAGCATTGACCCCTATTAAAGTGTATTAATAGGCAAGCTAAATGTTTCAGCATGAAAATCTAAGAGCTTACAGCCAAGATAATACTCTATTAGGACTGTGTGTGTGTGTGTGTGTGTGTGTGTGTGTGTGTGTGTGTGTGTGTGTGTGTGTGTGTGTGTGTGTGTGTGTGTGTGTGTGTGTGTGTGTGTGTTTTGCACAGGCAGGGTTATCTGAGCTAGCTCGAGGCTGAAAAGGAGATTTCCTTGTTGAGAATTTGCTGATGGTTTTCTTTCACATTACCTGCACTGTAATGCTGTTAGACGGAGTTGTTCTCCGTGTTAACTCCAGCATAATAACCCGGCTTTAATGCATCCCGTGAAGCAGCGTGCATTACAGCCTGACGCATCAGATAGCGTCGCATTGCTCCATCAGCTATAACGCGTGCGTGAGAGGTTCTTCATTTTACCTCAACGGGAAACAAGATAAACACCCTGTATTAGCTTGTACCTGACCCTATCAGATCTATCATCTTACAATACATGTCCAACACCTCTTATTTCTGGCACGCTGGACAGGTTCATTATGGTGCCTGAAGCTTACAAATTACAAAGCTGTCCACAACTGTATGAAACAGCACCTAAAGTCCTGTTCGGTGTCTTGAAGAAATTGGCAACACATTTTGTGTTCATTATGTGGAACCTCTGCAAACTCTTGTCAGTTATAAATCATGGTGAGTGGAGCTTTTTTTTTCTTAGGTTGCATGGTCTATGGAAAGTAAACCTGGTCAGTCAGTTAGTTGGTCTAGAATTGGACTAGAGTATTGGATGGATTGCTGATATTTGTGGTTCCCAGATGATAACCCCTAAAGACTTCAGTGATCTGCTGACTTTTCTACCAAATATCAGATCAGTCCCACCAAAAAGATGACACATTGCTATCCACTCTTTCTTTGGATGGATTGGTTCCTACATTCTTGTTTCCTTCAGGATAAATTGCAACAACTTTCCAACTTTTTTTTCTGTTCTATTTAAATGTTTTTTCAATTTGTTTTTATTTTTTTTGTGCATGTCCCAAAACTTGAAAAACTAATAGCATTCCCAGGAGCCTCAGCTCTATTTTGTGTTTAGTACCAATTAGCAAATGCTAATAACATGCTTTACATGGTAAACATGTTCACGTCATCATTGTGAGCAACTTGTGCAGGATCATAGAGCTAAAAAATGGCTTTAGATTTCTTGTCTTGTTTAAACAGTCATAGGATTGACATTAGACTTTCAATCGCTAAGCAAATTCTAAATATTTGCCATTTTTTGGTGTTCATGGTTTCAAGTACAGCTCAACCACTTTAGTCTTTGGATCAGGAGAAGCCGGAGCACAGTGTTGCAGTCTTTGCACTGCCCCTGAATCACTGCATAGCTCCAGGCTGAATTGGACTAATAAGCCAGTCACTAACAATCTGTTGGATATTCATTAGCCTCAGTGGACGGCCTCGGCCCTGACTCTAACCAAAATATTCAGCTAGAGAGTAATTTAAGGGCAAAAAGAAAGTCTTTATTGGAGAATTTGAAGATCTTAATTGGTGACATGCAAGAATGTTTGATGAAGTAACAGAAAGCAGCCAGGTTCACAGCCATTAGGTTTTTTTGTTGGCTTTTGGATACAGTGAGAATGATTTCTGTGTCAGAAACACCAAATTATCCCTCTAAATTGGAGAAAAGGCAGCCCAGCAATACAGATAAAGCCCAGTAAGATGAACCTTATTAGTCCAACTGAAATGAAATTGCACTTATTTTGTTATTGTCATTGTGAACATGTTAATATTTTAAAATCACTGTTGTTTCTATAGGGACAGCCTCTATAGCAATTCGCACAGATGTCGACCCTAATCTATAGTCTATATCTAAATTTGACACTGTGTATTAAAGCATATCCAAATAAAATGGTATCACAATGTCTGAACTATAAGTGCTACCAAAGACTAAAAGGTAGAGTCACCTTCCAGCTGATGCTATTTCTGAGTCGCCCTGCAATAACACGTGATTATTCCATAATTCTGTAAATAATAAGATGACCAGGCAAAAAACTGCCTGTAGTTCAAAGGCTTAAATTAGTTATGTAGTGTGGTAAAACTAAGAAGGATCCGGAAAAACAAACATCCATTTCTCCAAAGGCCTGTTGGTCTTAAAATTTATTCTCAGTACACTCTCCCTGCAGTTGTTCAGTGACTGCCGGCCGTGTCCGTTGCCTGAATCGGGAGGATTTGTCCCCTAAACAGCTCTATGACATTTCAAGTGATGTTACTGTTGCAGTGAGATTTCCAATGTTGGAATAAACTCATGAGGGTTTTGCTTCAGTTGGTACGTGGCCGCATCACCCGAGTGACAAGCACACAGTGGACCGGGATGTGTGTTACACGGTGTTGCATTTTAACCCAAACCCAAACTTTGACTGTAACCAAATGTTGCATATTGAATTTGGCTCATACAAAATGATGTCGTTGTCATTTTGCTTTAATATACAGTTTGGCCTGATACCAGTTGGTATTTTCAGAGAAATGGGCCGTCCAGTTGTCATACTTCACTCTGTCGAGCTCGTGTGTCACCTGCTGCATGAATAATTGCAAATAAACTGCACACATTCCTCCATCGGTGTAAATATGGTGAATATATTCCTGCTGTCTGGTAAAATCACCTTTGAAGTAATCAAAATGTTACGTGTCTGCTCTCTCAAACATCCTGTTTCTCAAATATATGCAAAAGCAACAAGCGATCAAACAAGGAGCACGACATATCGAGTTAGTGGAATATGTCGACGTCTCTCTTCTATCTCCATAATGGGATATAAAAGTTGTCTGATATCCTTGTTGCATCACTTATCTGCCAGATGAATGCAGAGAGTCTGTCTCTGTCTGCAGCCATGTGTTTGTTTATGAAGTCGCACTTTAAATCCAATTCGACAAACGTGTATCTGGTGAGCAGGCAGACACTTCTTCCATTTTAATAGCCAATATATCATCAACACAAGGAAGGTAAAACATATATTTAGTTTTATAAGTTTTGTTTTAAGTGCTTGTGGGTGCAAGTGTGGAAAATCTAGTGAATTTAAAGGAATATGAAATAATAAATAAGCTGTATATGTATGCTTTTCTACCATAGCATTGTAAATTTGCTGCGTGCCTTCGCCCCAGCTAAAAGTTTAGAGGAGCTGCTGAACATAACTGTCCATGGCAAATTAGTGGCGTAGAAAAATATCACTTTACTTTAAATTTTCCATGGCTATATGGAAAACAGGGACACAGCGTCCCCAGGTGCATTCACAGAGCATTCACACTGGAGTTTTCTTGAAACAGAAGCTCGGTGTTGCACACAGAAAGGATGAACATCTGAAACGTGACATATTATGAAAGAACAGTTTGACTTAAACAGCAGAAAGCAGCTGACACTTTCTTTCCTATCAGCAGCATCTGAGCTCGTCGCATCCTCATGTTCGATCCGCATCAGGATACGAGGGTGCAGCATACCCGACTGTGATGTTGTTTCAGTGCAAGAGTTAGATTTAATGCACGATACACAAACATATAAAACATCCACGTGTTCATGCATTCACACACAAATTTCAGCCTTCCAAGGGCCGAACACCATGACTGCCACAGGGAGGGAAGATTTTTGTGAATCGATTCACTGGTACACAAGACAGCAGACGAAGCGATAGAGCTCGTTACAGGAATTTTAAAGAAAAACTCTTAAATAAGGAGGATCGGATTTAAAGCCTTAAAGTTTAGGTTGAATTTATTGTTCTTGTACAAGAAGCAGCGTTTCACAGTGCAACACACTAAAGGGGTTACAGAGAAAAAGGCTCCCTGAGGAGCTCTGACAGTTGGTTCTTATACATTTTCCTGAAGATGGGCTGTCTCAACCCCTGTGAATTGTTAACAGACAATTTGCATATAAAGCATCTAAACAGCTTTCTTCAACATATCCCCTAATGAGTAGCCAGTATGTCCCCAATCTAGATGTCACCTCTCTGACCTGTCCCTAGGCCCCGTTCTGTTCTCAAATCCCTCTATTTATACAATAACCTGAACTTTACCTTACCCTGCCAGTCTCAGGAAAACAGCAAGACATGTAATAAATAGGAACAAACATTGTATAAGTTAAAACATCCAACTAGCTGTGTAACCCTGAGTTTTATAACAGAGCTGCTGGTCACAACCTAAACCAATAGTTCAGTTATTTTAGTGATGTATGACAAAGACTATGCTGATATGGGTGAAGGTAAGATTATGTATTGTAGTAGGAATGGAGGGAAGGGTGATGAGGGATAAAGGTATGAAGGGTAGGTGGATGGAGGGATGGATAAGGGGAATTTGGGTTGTTGATAGATGGAGAAGTTGGGGGATGGACCGTAGTAAGTTGGTGGGAGGGAACCAGGAGGGAGTAGAGTATGGGAAGCCATCTTTTCATCTCTCTATGGGATTAGAGCCCCTGTGGTTCCTGTATTTCAATAAAAGAGACAGAAGGAAAAATAGTTTGGAAGGGATTCAAAAACTGAGATGAAGAGGAAGTGAATGGATAAATGGAGTTCAAGGTGTGGTCTTTGTCCTTGAACCCAGCTATAAAACTTCATATTTGGAATAAAATCCATGCATCTGTGATCCAGTGTCACTAATACTGCTCAGATTTCAGTGTTTTTTATACCGGTATTAAAAATGAATCAGAATGTGAAACATCTTTATGTTTCCACTGAGTGTTCATGTGGTTTTATTGATGTGTCACTTAGGTTTCACAGTGTTTTCTACAACCAAAGACGAGCATTTCAAACTTTAGATGAGCCTATGATAGAATAGATGTAATGAGTCACTAACGCGGATAATAAAAAAATGGACCGTGTGTGTGTGTGGTGTGTGTGTGTGTGTGTGTGTGTGTGTGTGTGTTTGTATGCTAATTTATTTATTTTTTCATTCATCGTGAGCTGAACATCTTTGTTCATCTGTTCCCCTGATGGTGATGGAGACACATTGTTGCCAAGTGATTGCTCAAGCCTCCTCCACCTCCCTAATCTACAATATGTTCAGTTTGGCATGTCTGCTAATATTTCATACCTCCGGGGCACCTCAAAGACACAAACACACACACACACACACATTTGCAATGTGCTCCATTTGGCAGATTGCCTCATAATTGGTACCTTTTGTACTTATCCGTTTGTGCACAAACACACACGCAAACACATTAGCATTATGATGCTAATCATGCTTATGATTTAGTTCATTCATAAAAAACGTCAGAAACTCAAAATACTCTATTGTTATTGTAACCTTTTCAAAAACTTAATCTAATGCAGACCATTGATTTTACAGAATGTGTCTTATTCTATCATTGTGAGGACATATTGAAGATCACACACACACACACCTTACACACATATGGACAGTGTGCTTTGTGTGTGAGCCAGACAGGTGTAGCATGCCATATGTTGACTTGGTTTAAAGGTCAGCCCTCTCGTGGTCTCATTATAGTATCCAGGTAGATTTTGAAGTCTCTGTGTTGCAGGTTCAAAAAGCCAAGTCCCTCGCACTCGTCATTTCCCTCGCACATTATTTATATCAGAACATTCCTCTGCCACGTTTCATACCTATATCTATGTCTGGAGACTTTCTGCTGAAGAAGACAGACTTTTTGTTGTTAAAGGAAAGACAGACAAGGCTGGGAGAGAAAGAGATTGCATTATGACAAGAAGAGGAAGAGACTTTAAAGTCTGCGGGCGTGTTGTATTTTTCAATGACAGATTCCATAAAGCGGCCTCGCCACCGCCGCCGAGTCAGCGCGTCTGAACACACACGTCGACACACACCGTATTTTAGGTTTAACAAACACTCGTGCAGACACGTTTTTTTTTCTCTCTGAAATTAATGTAATATCTATCTGTACTAACTAGACAAGATTTATTTCCCAAACAAATGATCTGACTCTTATCGAGAGGCAATGAACTGGAAAATAAATTCATTTATGTGCTTGACAGGAACTGCCAGGCTCCCATTAGCTGAGTTTATTCTGGCAGAGGTGAGCTGTGTTGCGGTGCTGTTTGGTTTGGATCGTCATCGACTGGCTAAACCAAAACTGGCCAACAGCAGGATTTGAGACTAATGAGCACATGTTGAGCAGAAGAAGCCAGAGAGTTTATTTTACCAGTATTTTATTTCTTTAAACACACATTTTAATATCCCAGAAGGTGCACAGTCCACCGGCAGACGGACAGTAAAAACATGATATATAAACACAATCAAAGACCAATGAACACGTAGAATATAATATCTGGTCTGTTTGATCAGCTTGAAAATGCTGAAGACATCATTTTGTCCACAAACTATCAAAAGGGCGAACAGAGAGTGAGCAGTATCTGCAGGGTTGTGGTTAGCTTTGGACAGATTGTGGATGAGTTTGGCACAGTCACACTCCAGCCAGGTTTGGCCTCGCTCTAAAGACAATAGAGACACGCTTTGTGAGCCAGCAGCTCCAAAGACTGTGTCTCTGTGCCACTAATATATTAGGCCATGGCAAAGTTTTCCCTTCCTCTCCCAGCCAGTAAAGTCAAGTTAAACTTTGTGCAGCATATATATGTGTAAAAGGGGAGAAACAGAAGAGGGACACAACACGAAGCCTGAAACCCGCAACGCGTTGGTAGTATTTTTGGAAAAGAATCTCAGCGTCAGATGTGTATGTGATGTGATAAACAATGTGGGTATATAAAGCCAAGCCGAGTTTTGCACAGTAGCTGCAAGTGCTGCTTTTCTGTATGTGACTATTTTTAATGCCAGGGAATGTTTTCCAGGCTAAAGAATACAGCCTAGTTAATAAAACTCTGCAGCTAAACACTGAAAACTGTAAATAATAATAATAATATGAATAATAATCTAAGTCTTCCAATGAAAATCTAGTATAACAGATCATCTTTTGGACTACAGTAAAACTTAGTGTCAGTGGCATCAGTTTAAAGGGATGAACATATCTTTTAATTACCTATAATTAGGGGTGGTCGGTAGCGTAGTGGGCTAAGCCGCCGCCCCGTGTGTACAGGTTATAGTCCTCGCTGCAGCTGGCCCTGGTTTGAATCCTGCATCGGACAGCCATTAACTGCCTGTCATTCCCGCTTTCTCTGCTTCCTGTCTATCTTCAGCTGTCCTATCATAAAAGGCCAAAAAATAAAATAAAAATCCTATAATTATAGCTCTCGTTCCAATCTTTAGAGTACAAATCATCAAAATTTGGTTGCATTTCATAAAACCGACACATTTAATTGTAGCATTGCAGTGAACCCGCTGAGGATTTTATTTACAGTCATAGGCATCAGTTAATGGTAGGACTAGTACTGTAGGTAGTGCTTGAGATACAATCTGGTGATCCAAAACAAAACAAGCCACACGCACTAAAAATACAAAACATTTTCTGGGGTTCCAGATTTGTATGTGGTCACAAACTGCTGACCGGGCCTCAAGTTTCTCGTATGCAAAGTAAAATATCATTAAGTTGTAGAGAGAGCTGTCCTGCTAGAGGCGTGCTGGCTGCTGATCCTAGCGCAGCAAGCTCGAGGGCATGAACACACAGTCATGCTCCTCTTACTGAGCACCAGCATCTCTCTCAGACATCACGATCGTATCCAGACGTCTCTCTCTCCTGGAGCTTTGGAGCAGCAGTGGGGCTGAGTCCAGGAGTGAGGCTGAGTTTTAAGAGCCGGTCTGAGCTGATCACTGTGAAAAAAAGATCCAGTGGGGAGGTCGTAGATGCTGCCGGGATGTTGGAATGATCAACACGCAGCTGTCACATCATTTCCTCAACAACATCATCATCATCACTGTTTACCAGAGCGTGCTGGAAATCGGTACCCTAAAGGCAGGACATGGAGCTTCCTGCTCACTGGGCACCAGTGTCTTTCTCTGAAGTCATTTAAGACCACAGAGTGTAGCCACACAGTTAGCTTAAGGACACTTGAAGGAGCTTTATATGAAGACACAGCCCTGCTTTCCTTATCGGCTTGGAGACACACAACGTGGTACCACAACAGCAACTTATTTCAAACAAAGAAAAAATGAAGCAGGAAATGTTTTGTCCATGAGGATACTATTGTTACAGGAGCAAAGAAAAAAGAAGTGCGGCACACAAAATACTGTCTTCCAAGATGGTGTCCAGCTCATTTCAGTAGAAGTTGCTCGCCTTAAAATAGTTTTTTCATTTTTCTTTGAGCCTATTGGGCCACACTCTGAATGCTGCACAGCACAAAGGGTCATTGCTAGTTTCCAACCAGGCAAATTGTGTTGATATTTGGATTATAGGTTGATATTTTGAGGCAGCAGAAAGCGATTGCACTATTGACCAACAAAGAAAGCTGGTCTGAAGTCGGTGGCACAGCATTTTTGCTGCTATTTAAAGGACGCATTATTCAGATAGTAAGATGTGGCTGGTTACACTCACAGTGACACACAGCGGCTCCTTGTCCACGGGGCCCAAAGAGTGATTTCCCTGCTGTTTGAGTAATGTATTTAGCTTTTTTCCAGTGTGAACAAATGAGTTTGGGGTCCACAGAATACACAGATACATGTTTATCCTTTTAAGGACACAGACACACTGTCGTCAAACATCCACTTTCCTTCCTGGCATCTCAAGCCACATAAGTAATCTGATGAATTGGTAATGCAATTTAAAAGCACATAAATAAATGGCTATGGCTATGATAAGAGTATGTTCAGACATCCAGGTCATTCAAAAAAAATGGATGCCAGAGTGCATGTTACATCACTTTCCATTAAAGGGCTTTCATCGTGTCTGTCTGCCGGTAACGGATGGTTTTACATGCTTACATGTCTGCGTCTTTATGTCTGCGTCTTTATGTCTGCGTCTTCACGTCTGCGTCTTTATGTCTGCGTCTTTATGTCTGCGTCTTCCCTCCGTCTCTTTTTTCACGTAACTCATCTCGTCCTGCTCACCACCCGTGCCTTTCAGAAACAGAGCGTACAAATAAGTGACTATGAAAGAGACATCATTATGTTTTCCAGCCTTTTGCAAACACAAACCCGACTCCCCTCGGCTAAGCAATGAATATTTTCTCAGCATGTTTTACACTCCCCCCAAAGCAAGGACACGAACACACTCTCTGCAGGCACAGAAACTCATAATGTGCACGCACACCGATTTAATTCCATTATGAAGAGTAATCTTAGCGCAGTCATCAGTCTCTCACTTTCTCTTTATTCATTCCTCCATATTGTTTAGACATTATTTACTTTTTTTTTTACATTTTCATAAACTACAAAACTTCTCGAGTTTGTCTCAGCAGTTTTTTTTTCCTTTAAGACTCCAAACATTTTTGTTCTGCTGTTGATGTGCCATGTAATGACACAGAGGTTAGCCAGTTTTGGAGGGCACTGCATTTAATTCAAGCTGATTTACATTATAGGTGGCATAGACAGCATACACTCGCGTGGTTAATGACTTTAAATCACTGCGATTGTCTGGGAAAATCTATTAAGGATTCCTGTGGACCGACGATGAGTCATGACCTCATCTAAAACAAAGATTTGCAGAGCCGCATTTTGGATTCAAAGTTTTCAGGATGATAAATACCTAAAACCTAAATCTCTACACTAAAGCTAAAACCCCTTTTCATTGTTCTGCATATACAATAGCTGTCTCCTTTCTTCAGACAGATAACAAGAGTTGCATGAGAGAGATGAATTTTAAATTCTGTCATTTCCAAGTGCCTGCGCTACAGATGGCAACGCTGATCTGTCAATCTGTCAACATATTGCAATAATTTTTGAATAGATTGTGGACTACATGATGCTCTGAACCTTTCTTGTTTCATCTATCACCATCCTCAGGATAACAGACTAACTCTCAAACTGTGCCAGTGGACATTAACCTAGATTATGCTACATTTAAAATAGTAAAATAGCTTTGATTAGGTCTGTATGCTGTGTGGAAACATGCAGGACAGCCTTGCTAGTGATAGTTTACCATCTGAGGTGGACATAGTCGGATAGTCAAGGCTCTGAACCAACTACACATTGTTAGAACCATTTATGAAAATGTTGTGTTCATTGAAGTGTTTTATGGATTAGTTTGTAAGATAGTTTCAAGGATTTTCATCTGGTCTTTTAACATTGAACAGCGACAGTATCAGATGTTATTTAGCAGCAGATACAAAATTGTCACACGCTTCACATTCAGTAATACACATAGAGCCAAATATAGTTTCTGGACTGTGGTTCTCTTACAAAGTCAGCCAAAGTATGACCCTGAAACATGCCAGCTCTTTATCTGACAGTCCTAATCACAGTCATTTATATCAATATTTAAAAGTGTGATAGTGTTTTTTAGAGAAGAAGAGTAGAAAAAATTATTGCCTAAATAAAAATAGGCGCTGCAGTTATTAGCAACTTTGACTCCAACTCATATAAAGTGCACAAGTACGTATTTATATATATCCACAATACAGCAGGAGAGTGTATCAAAACCAACTACTCTGTGTGTGTGTTCATGTGCATGAAGGAACATGTCGACCAGTCCAGCTTTGTGGTTTTTGTCTTCGTTGGCTACAACAAAAATAAAATACTAATAAGGCTGGCAGTGTTCTATATTTTTAGTCACCGGATCTGAAATCTCGTTTAACTGTAATAGATGAAACATAGAAGAGGGATATCAGCTATTTATTATCAGCAGACTAAGTCCAGGATAACAGATTGTAGATTTCTCTTTAATATTGTTGTATTATGGATATGTATTTTTGCATTTAAGTATATGTATTTTTCCACCCTTGTCTGGTTGCAGTTAATGTGGTTTATTTAATTATTACTGGCATCAGAGGATCATATGAAAGCTTGGTATGTTCGTCTTCTGTCTTAACAATGTGGACTTCCTAAACTGATAGTGAAGTAATTCAGATTTTTCTTTTGAAGGTTGAGTCTCATTCAAATGATGAAATGAATCCACTAATATTACATATTTTTAAGTCACTGTCTGTCAAATCAGACTGATATGTACAAACATCCACTATGATGGGAGATCAAATATTCAGAGATAGTTTTAACTGAAGAGGAACACTGTGCAGCTCATGCAGATACACGCACACACACACACACACACACCCCAAGCAGACCACTTCGTAGTTGATACCTGCACATATTTGTATATGACAGCATACCTCGCCTCAAGCTTTCCCTGCTTAGGTTCAGAGGTCTGTTTGTGCTTCTTGAAAGTAATTCAAAAACAAATTAGTCTGCCACTTCTAGTCAACAACACAGACGCATGGATTCCTACAAGCCTACGCCGCCGGGATCTGACAAGTAAAATGGTAATTCCTGACATCACGAGAGAGCTGGTCGTCTTCTTTAAATTGTCTGTTCGGCTGCCTCCGCTCATATGAGCAACTCATGTTCTCTGTTTATTGAAAATACAGAAGGGCAAATTGTTTGTGTGCGAATGAAGCGCTGTGTTGATGTAACGCGTGTAAGTCAGAGGATGCAGATGTACAAACAAATCCTTTACAGACAATCTTTAAACTGTGCTGACTCATATTACACACTACAGTACTTAGATCACTGCAAAACAGAAGCACGCATGATGTGATAACTCTGTTGATGCTGAACTTATACACAATACATTTATGGACATAGTTTAGGACTGAACCTAACTAGGACCACACCCCCAGCACAGAAAGACATGCTGATTGGTTAGAATTGTGGAAATATGAGATAGTGAATGTTTCACAGAACCTTTAAATAATCTTTCACCTTAACACCCCTTAACCTTTCATTCTGTGATATTGCAGATATGTTAATTAGTAATTTTCCATTATTACATTGATTGAATATCAAAGGTCCAGTGTGTAGGATTTAGTGGCACCTAGTGTACCGGAGTTAAGGTGAAGATGATTCCACTTGCCATAAAAACTCACACACACTTTATTGTCCTATTGACCTTGAAGGCAGCACCCCTGTAGTTTAGGGTCGTACATCCCCGGTGAGAGCAGCATTCGGACCTTGCTGTCTCGCTGGTAGGTGCATGAGTTGTGAGCTCCGCTATTGTTTCAGATTAATTGCACATGGTTAGCTAACCTGTACTTTTTTTATTGTTTTATATTTTTCAGACGTGTGTTGTGTGTGTGAGGGAAATAGGACTGACGTTATGTGTTGATCCTTCTGCCAGATAAACGACAAGTTTGCCAAAAGTGACGGCCTTCTTCTGTGAAATACACAATGCAACGAGAGAGAGTACAAAGCCGCGACACTAGCAGTGAAGTCGCATCCTCTTTTTCCAAAGAGTGTAGAAAAAAGTCTCACTGCATAATTCATGATTCAGAAATGACTCCATGGAAGAGACCTCACTCTTTTTTAAGACAACAAAAACACAATAATTCTCATATTCCGATGTTTATAGACTAATAAAAACATTAATGTCAGGTTCTCCCTCATCTTGTGTAGCCAGACCTTTGTATCTCTATAGTGAAAGCTCTGGCTGCACCAATGGAAAAAAACAAGAAGGTAGTTTTGCTAGTCTATTGTAAATTAGTAGTATGTAAAGTTATTTTCCAGAAGACATATTTGAATATTCAATGCAGAGGCTAAAGGTGATGGTGATGGCAATGACAGGTAATTGAATTTAATGTTCAGTGTTATATAATTTCATAAGAATAAGAAGGGGAAAGGTCAAGAACATAAAGAAATTATGAGATTCATTCAGATAACATGCCTATTGCTACATAAATGGATTGAATTAACTCAGTCTGGTTGATTCATGTACTACATGACTAGAAAAAGATATAAACCTATACCGTAAGACGCATTTCAAATTGTAAGAAAAGCATTTCGACAGTTCACAGAGCAGACAGAAGAGAAAAAAGATGCAATGATAGAAGCAATAAAGCCTCTAAATCAAAACCCGAGCACCGACTCTTACATGGCAGCCGCTCATCTTCAAGTCTTTGCACGACACGGCTCTGAATATTTCATGCAGCACTTTTTTCTACCTGTGTAAGCACTTCTGGAGACGTCTCTCTGAGTGTGCGTGTGACTCATCTCCTGTATGATATGATGGAAATCAGGAGGACCAGTCTTCACGCTCCAGAAGCATCTTTCAAAGTGTCTTTCACTTTGTAAACACTGAGAGCTGACACAGTTTTCCAGTTTGTAGAGCTGTTCTGTGTTCTATGACCCCGAGACTCAGCCAAACAATTTGAAATACACAGAGAAAATCCAAGTCCAATAAATTTTGCTGACGCGTTGGACAGCAATGGAGAATTTATATGTCACTCAAAACTACCGAAAAAATGAGATGATCTGACATGGAACCCACAGGGATGTGGATCATCTGTCTTCAGTCCTTTCTGTACGGATTCAGCTTTATTGAATTTCCACAGTGAAACGCAGCAAACTCTTCAAACACGCCCTAAACCTGTTACAGGAAGCCCCATGGTGGCTTCAAAAACACAACAAGGCAAAAATAAAAAATAAAACATTGCATCATTTCTAAACCCAAAAAGAAAGTTGAGATGAAATCGACAGCGATGTGATGAACCTCAGAAAACAAACCACGCCACAGATTGTAACATGACACGCAGAGATGTATAAAGTACTGGAGTAACGGAGTGGAGTAGAAGTACAAGTACTATATCAAAAAACTGACTTGAGTAGAAGTTGAAGTGTTCTTTAAACACCATACTTAAGTAAAAGTATTAAAGTATTTAAAATGTTTTGTACTTAAGTATTGCAAGTAGAAGTACGTAAAAAACTGCTACTCAAGTACTACAAGTAAAAGTACAAGTACTTTTGTTTATATTATATCAAATATTTATTAAGGCACAACTTCTAATGTTACAGTGTTACAATGTTCATGGTAGAGTTCTGTGATTTCCCATGGTCTGTGAATGCGTCTGAATGAATGCAGAGCGAGGGGGCGGGGCAGCGGGTGAGAGAGCGCACCTGGGTGAGTCAGGTGTATGACGTACGGCGCACGAGCGAGGTTGATGTGCGACCGGGACTGTTCAGTTGTTTTTTTGGCGTGGTTCCGGCCGACAGTCACCGAGTCCTGGAACCAAACCGTTCAGCAATAAATGCAGTTTGTTGAATATCGCCTCGTCATTCATCACGTGTCCGGCTGGACGCTACAATAGTAACGAGTAACGACTCAGCACATGAAAAATGTATCCGAGTAAAAGTATTAAATTCATCAAAAATATGTAGTGCAGTAAAAGTGGAAGTTGGGGAAAAAATAATACTCCAAAAAAGTACAGATACTGCATTTTAGTACTTAAGTACAGTACTTAAGTAGTTCCACTTCGTTACTATACATCTCTGATGACACGACTGTCTTCCTGTTGGAGGTTGGTGCTGCTTTATGTGACAGGACGTTGTTGTTTCTGCTCATTTTGGAGTCAGCGGAACATCTAGCTGTGATCTTTGACCGTTTATTGTCAGCATGGTGACTAACCCCAAATCAAATTGTTGTTTTTAGTATTTGGCCTAAATTAGTTCGACCATGTTTGATGGCGTAGCGCTGATTTGAATCTGCAGATCGGCCGAGGAACACACCTTTTAATGAAATGTATCCAGACAACAACAGCAGTAAACACAGCTAGATCCACTTGGACAGAGTTCAAACCCCCTCCGTACCAAGCCAGTGCATTTTCAGCAGATGGGGACAGCAGCAGGGTGTATTTGTGTGCATCTGTGCGAGTGTGCGCGTAAGTGTGTGCGTGTGTGTGTGTGTTTGTGTGAGGGTCCCTCAGTGCTTCCTCAGTGCTCTTCACGAAATGACCTCAGGAGTTGTGGGTGCAGACATTTTGGAGCATTGCCAGCCTAACAGCTCTCTATACATACATTACAGTATCACTCCAAAACCCATTCTGAACTTGTAATGCATCACTGGGGAAAACACTGTCTGAGTTTGTACCCCTTGAGGGGCCTCAACTACTTTCAGAAACTTTTAAAGCTCTAAGTAGTCCACACCGAATAAATCTAATCTGCAGGCAGGTATATTATCAAACGCATTCATCATTTTGAGTGAACACTGATCAAGTGCAGGAACACATAAAGCGTCAAAAGGCATTACAGAATGTCAGACAAAAGACAAACGACAAAAACGAACATGAGGAAGACGAGGAAGACAACACGATTAGAAGCCAGTGGGTAACACAAAGAGCAAGGAAGAAAAGTAATGAAATTAGATTTAATTAGATCCGTCAGTGGCTTCACAATTTAGACAAAGATGCATCTACGTTACCGCTGTTTGTGGTGAACTTTGGTCTAATGTTTGGCAAAATGACAATTCACTTTGCATTCAGAGAAAAGCAGCGTCATCTAATGGTACTGTTGCCGATTGCAGCCACCTTCTTGCACCTGCTTCTTTATCATGGTGAAAAGGCACCAGTCACATCTGGATGTGGAGAGGTGATGGTGGTGAAGGGAAATATTCACAGTTTTTATGGTTTTATAGCTGTTCAAATTAATATTTTTATATTTACTGCTGGATGTAAAAATTGTGATGATAGTCTTGTTTCACATTACATACAGTCATGCAGCTCACTGTTTTGTATTCTGGCCTTCAAATCGACGTCCATCAACCTTGTTTCCGAGGTACCTGTTTTGGTACCTGCTCAGTACTAAATGCACATTGTTGTTGTGACATTGACATTAGCAGGTATTATAGCAGGTAAAGAGCTAGAGATTTTTCTCGGGAGATGGTAAAGACCAAAACATTTAAAAAGTGAATGAACATTGGACTTAATTCATCAGATGGCCAGAAACACAAATAAACGCTAATGTTGCTCTTTGTCACGCTAGATTTGCTTAAAGGCTGGCACGACGACTTCAACCCTCCGGACACCCAGACGTGCCTGCGCCATTTTAAATCATCCCAGTGGATCAAAACACAAAAAATAAAGTCCTGAGCTTTGTATTGTAGATAGCTTAAGTTCTCATCATTAACAGGGAATGGAAATAAACATTATATGTTGATATCTATGTTAATTTTTTCCATGAGATTTTGTTGTGAGGGAGATCCTGACCCGCCATGCACAGTGGAACAAAGAAAGACATTGTGAGTTCAAGTTCAAACACCTCACAGTTTTCTTGCTACACAAAATCCAATTGTTGTTATTGTACGTTATTATTTCATTTACTCTAGCCTGAGCTAAGTTGGCTTCCATAGGCAAAAATGCCAACAAGCCACTGACATAGATCATCTAAAGCATGTGTGAAATAGATTTTCATATCTAATGGTGTTTATTGTGTAATTGTGAGCAGGTGCCTTCCAGTATTGATGAACAAAATCCAGCTTTTACATTCAATACATCCTTACCCCCATCATTGATTTTCATGATCAATGTGTACTGTATGGCATCACAATGTGTCCCGCATCACTTTTTATTTGCACGTGTGTGTGTGTGTGTGTGTGTGATCTTTCCCGTATCCGAAACACATATTTCATCATGACAGATGAATACAACATTGACCCGCAAGAGTATTTAATGGAATGGATGTCTCGAGACATGTTTCTCGTTAAAACATTAAAGATTTGAATAATTACCCACCATGCATCACGAGCAAGGTTGATACTCGGGGAAGGGGACAGAATCCATCGATCAGAAAGTGTGTGTGTGTGTGTGTGTGTGTGTGTGTGTGTGTGTGTGTGTGTGTGTGTGTGTGTGTGTGTGTGTGTGTGTGTGTGTGTGTGTGTGTGTGTGTGTGTGTGTGTGTGTGTGTGTGTGTGTTACTCTATTTAGGGCTCTACTTGTGTGTTTGTGTGGGTGATATGCTTACCTCGTTCTTTGGCAGCCACCTCTATCCTCATTAGGTTTCTGTGTGTGTGTGTGTGTGTGTGTGTGTGTGTGTGTGTGTGTGTGTGTGTGTGTGTGTGTGTGTGTGTGTGTGTGTGTGTGTGTGTGTGTGTGTGTATTACACTGAGGAATATGGATTCTGCTGTTATCTCCCAATTTGCCAAGGTGCTTGTTTCAGGCAGTCACTGGAAAAAATTTGCGAACCAAACTTGAGGAAGAGTTTATTGAAATAACATGACTTCGGTTAAAGCCACAAATTGCAGCAGATTGCAACAACATGCTTCACGGGGCACCGACAGTGCAGCATTTTACTCCGGTTTGTCTTCACTTGAAAGATGAAAATGAAATTCATTGAGAGGTGTGGGAGACAGACAGACAGACAGACAGACAGACAGACAGACAGACAGACAGACAGACAGACAGACAGACAGAGAGAGGGGAAAGATGTTTCCTGTAATTCATCCAATGACATGCTCTCCTCTCAGGAAATGAAGTGATATTTAATTTAGACAATTCACGGGCTAATGATGGAAGATGAAGGTGTGTGTGTGTGCATGATGAGGGCGGTATGTAAATGTAGGGTTTAATGACTGAGTGTGACCTCGCTACTGACAGACCGTGTGTGTGTGTGTGTGTGTGTGTGTGTGTGTGTGTGTGTGTGTGTGTGTGTGTGTGTGTGTGTGTGTGTGTGTGTGTGTGTGTGTGTGTGTGTGTGTGTGTGTGTGTGTGTGTGTGTGTGTGTGTGTGTGTGTGCGAGAGAGAGAGACTCTATCACTGTCTAGACTCCCGCTCAATCATTTTCACTCTCTCTCTCTCTCTCTCTCTCTCTCTCTCTCTCTCTCTCTCTCTCTCTCTCTCTCTCTCTCTCTCTCTCTCTCTCTCTCTCTCTTTCCGTCCCTGTTAATGTCCATGTGTATAAATGAAAAATGTATTAATGATTGAATACGGCCTAGACGGTGACAGTGCACTGACTGATGACGGAACGGACAAGCTCATTATTAAAGGTCTTATCACCTCTCAGCAGACCCACTCTCACACACACACACACACACACACACACACACACACACACACACACACACACACACACACACACACACACACACACACCTCACTTCTTGCCCAATGTCATATATGCATTTGTCATCATAATCAACATTTTGGACCCGATTCATCTTTTTTAAAAGTTGTACAAAGATCTTTGTTGGTTCAAGGTTACCTGAAGTAGCAAAATCTTAGACGCTGTTCCTCTAGAAACAGTAGCACTAATACTAACGTGTGTAGAAAATAAAGGTAGTAATGGTGAAGGTGGCAGTCGTGACTCGTACTTTTCATGTCGTGACTCATGATGTGACTCATGGCTCAGCTGCAGGATCAGTGTTCAAATATTTAAATTTTTTGTCAGGATATAAATCATCAAGGAAACCGTTCTGACACATTCACTTCTCACAACATTACAAACATACCATCCATCACATGCATAAACACCATCGACACTGAGGGGGAAATCAAAGATAGAGACAGGAAGAAGGAAAAAAAACATGACACCAGATCTTATGAAATGTTATGCTATGCTATTCTCTCTAAAAAAAGGGTCACACGTTTTCAGCGCATAAGCGACGTCACGTTTTGAAGCTGGAAATATGGCTGCTGCCTGTCTTAAGCGGACAAAAAAAACTGTTGAGAGCAGTAAAAATAAGTTTCAGCTGCTTCAAATAATGACTTGAATAGATTATTTTTATTATTTAAGGGTCAATGGGTTGTCATCCCACAAAACTTTCCAAGACTATACTATATACTACTATTAATACTACTATATACGACTAAGTATAAGTTTCAGCTGCTTCAAATAATGACTTGAATTGATTATTTTTTTATTTAAGGGTCAATGGGTTGTCTTCCCACAAAACTTTCCAAGTGTTAATTGCATATGTCTGTTAGATATGGAAACTGTACTGTATTTAAAAGTTGATGCATTTTGCTCAGCTTCAGCGTCTTGATAGTTATTCCACCTGCTCAATGTGAACCCGCATGAAAGGGAAGGAGGGAGAGTAGTACAGCCTACAGATAGCAGAAAGATAATTAGCTAAATCTCCATGGGTGGTTGAGCTGCCCCCAGCCCCAACACTGGAAATAGTGTGTGTTCCCATCCATGCTGTCGGTGGGACCGGCGGCAGTTAGGTATGAGTCCCATAACTGATTTAAATCAACTAATTAGAATCACTAACTATACACTCTCACACATGCATGCTGAGGTGGCGGGGGCTTAAAGACAGAGTGCCAGCAATGCCAGCTGTGCTTCTCAAGGACGTAGTTGGTCCAGACTGGATTTATTCTTCTGTTACATTTATCTTCACTTCCAGCTCTCATACAGTTTTCTGGTGTCTTTTTATTCCTCCCTGCTGGGTTATGTTCACTGGTGACATGGAGACAGATCTCTGAAGTCACAGCCAAATGGATTTTTCATTGCAATCATCTAAAGAACATTTTTGACTCCTATTTAGGACTTTAAGAGCGTCCAGTGCATTATCCTGTTGCAGAACTTCTTTGTTGTGATGGTATTGCTCTTATTACATTCAACTGTTGATATTGTCTTTTTATATTCCTCTTTTCTACTGAGTAAAAACTCACAGGTCTAGATGTCATTTAAATAAAAACAATCAGTCTTACAGCTCCAACACTCACTTTATAATCTTTAAGATACACCAAGAACAGAGTCAGTGTGCTGCTTTCATAGCAACAACCATTGGCATCCTGCCTATTTATTTTATTCTCTGCTAAAAAAATACCTCAACTTTTACAAATACTATCTGATATTACTGTATGTGAGACTTTGGTATGTTGTGATTGGCTGGTAGTGAGTTGCACCGGCCGTTTGGTGCAGCATCAGCAGTAATGCAAACATTGTAACCATTGTGGGTAAGCGGGAGCTGAGCCAGAAGGAAAAAGCTCTTGATTTTCCAGTCTATCCATGTTCCAACAGTCACTTATGGTCAGGACCTTTGGGTAATGACAAAAGGAACAAGATCATGGATACAAGTGGTCGATCTGAGTTTCCACCGCTGCTCCTTCTGGGTGCCTCCCTTTGGAGGTGTCTCAGGCCCGAGGCAGACCTAGAACTCACTAGAGGGGCTATATAGGCCATCTGGCCTGGGAAGTCATGGGATCCCTTTAGGAGGAGCTGGAAGGAGCTGCCACTACAACTCGGCCCAGCATCAGCTGACGGACGGACGGATGGATAAACCTCTCAAAATATCTTTAAGTGCTAGTCTGTGTGTTTTAGCCAGTTAAATATGTTCACCTGGTGCCTGTCACATTCAAGCTCATCAAGTGTTGTTCTCCTACCTCTGCAATCTCTTCCCCTCCCCACAGAGCCCTTCATTTTTAATTTATGTCTTTAATCATTCAGCTCTATGTGCAGAGTTAAGGGATAGCACTTGTTTTCTCCATCAGGGTGTCCCTCCAGTGTGGCATAGCTCTGAAGCAGATGGTATCGGTAATAATGATCCACTGTGTGTGTGTGTGTGTGTGTGTGTGTGTGTGTGTGTGTGTGTGTGTGTGTGTGTGTGTGTGTGTGTGTGTGTGTGTGTGTGTGTGTGTGTGTGTGTGTGTGTGTGTGTGTGTGTGTGTGTGTGTGTGTCTGAAAAGAGAGAGCCACCTCAGCACTTGCACCAGGCTCACATTAAAGCCCATCGATCTCTCACACACTTCCTTTACACAGGTTGTTCCGCCAAGTTGTTGTTGCATCAGAAATAGGCCTATGTTTGTTTCACACAAACACCAGATCATCATAACGACATTAACATGAAGCTGGACTTGCATAATCTCTGCTATGATTCGGCTTTATGTTTCCAAGATGCTTTTGTTTGCAGTCCAAAATGATTCATCCTTCACATTTTCTATATGTAGATGCTGGCATTGCATATAATGTTTATGTGAAATCTGCTTTGGAATAGCATTTAAAAGGAGGACAGCATCTCTTCAGAGGATCAGTCTATTTATTGAATATAATAATAACAGGCACCAAAGTTGGCCATATTTCTGGCACTGTAGGTTGCTGGCACCAAAGCTCAATGCTTCAACGTTAGTATACAGTTGAGAGATAGTGACTAAATTTCAAACTATGAGATATATCTTAATGTTGGCACAGTAAAGAGCTTGATGGAGGAAATTATAGCATGATATTGCTTGATGAGCATAATGCATCTGAATCCCTCTATGCTGTTGCAAAGTTAAAGTGCCTGAAGTATGGACTTAATGCTGTAAAACAGTTTCCCTTGTGCTCTCATATTAATTTTGAAGGGGAATACATCAGAAGCAAGAGATATTATATATGGGATCCCACAAGGCTCTATGTTAGTGCCTCTTTTATTTCTCAGGGCATTTTAAGACCTCTAGTTTGTTCACTTTGTTCCAGTTTAGGAACTAATTTGATGCATTTTCCTTTGTTTATTTGTATGTAAATAGTCAGAATTTGTAATCAAATGGCATTCACAAGCAAGCTACTCTCTCATTGGTCCAAAATACTACTGGGAAGTTCCAGCAAGTATCTGGACTAGAACTAGAAAACGACGTACTGATATATCGTATTAGAAGATTTGCACTTATGGGTGCATACCACCATCCACGACAGTTGTTTCTCACAGTGCATCAGAAAAACTTGATTCATTCCATCAGCCAATGCATGAGGTAGTTGTTTCAGGTAGTGGTTCACTATGTACTGTATATATATCAAGGGGCAGCTACAGGTGGCTCCGAGCTGATCCTGTTTGGAACGAAGAAGGTGTTGTCTAGAACTATATTGTTTTAGTTGGGTGTTTCCATGTGTGCATTTCTCTTGGGACCATGTTTAAAGTAAATGTAATCTGCCATTTCGAGTACTGGTGATGTGCAGGCTCAACCCGTTATGAACATTGGAATCTTAATCTTCACTATCTTTTTATACATGAACACACCATTTATCCTCGTCCGCCTTTCTTTTCCAACTTGTCGCTTTTCTTCATCTATGCAGCAAATTTAGTAAATGTATTCTGGATTTTTATCTTCACGGTTGAATCAGTTCTCTGTTGCCGCTTGTGTTAACTACTCAAAGTGAAACAAGAACCACTGACTTATGCAGACACATCAGTGACTTTGTGTCTGTTCTCATTATGCAAGAGCGACGTGGCAAACTGAGCAAACTCTCAAAAACATTCCTGACGTACATGCCTGTCATTCACGAAGGGAGACAGCTGTCTTCAGCTGAGAGTGTGAGCTTTTAATGACCATGTTAACTCCTCCGTTTAGAGAACATGAATGATACAAACACACGCGCAGACACACATCGTGAAAACATTGCAGCAGTGGTGACACAGCTATGATGGGCGGATGACTTATGAGATCTTGAACAGGCATAAAGATATCACATATTTAAACACCCAGCTCTGCTCTGTTGCTTGCAGGGTCCTTGCATTTTTTAGAAGTTTAGAGAAACAAGCTGAATATATAAAAAAAAGAAGATATTGTAAAACGAGATAGATACAGAGAGAAATGACAGACATTCAAAGACTGCAGGGCCAGCCAAATGATTTTTGGCTGGTTGATAAGATTAACTCATTTATTTATCACTTCAATGTCAGAGGTTCACTCAGTATTCACTAATGTGACACCGTTGAATAAGAAAAACCATCTGGCTATTTACTTTGCATCAAACCAATTAACTTATTTCATTCCAAGTAAAAGAATAATTACAATGCCAAATTCGAGTGGACTCTGACGGGAATAAATTAGTCTTAGTGCGAGCAGGGCATGACATATGTATCAGTACTAAACATTAATGTCTCCCGCTTCTCTGCACCGCTAGACTTTTCATATTTTGCCAAAAGGTCAGATCAATTTGATATACAGAATATAGTATCTGATTATGCAGACTGAACAGCACCAAATGTACACATTTTTCACTGTTGTTCGTTGAAGCTGACAGTGTACTTTAGTCTCTAATACTTTATTTAAGTATAGTTTTAAGGTTGGTGTACTTCGATCAATATTTTCTCTTCCTACTTTTATTTTTCTCTTCCACCTAATTTTAAAGGGAAATATACAAAATATATAAATAAAATGTACTTTTTATTCCTCCACCACCATCAGACTACTTTAGTGACTATGTTACTCTGTGAAACTGTACATATTGTACATAAAATAAGTCTTATTTGTTGTGGAGAGTCCAAGATGTCTTTTATTATTGAAGCTAGACCGAGGGGAATACTGGATTTATCGTTACTCTTGTCATGTAATGGTGTTGCCGCAATTTAGAAGAAGCTGTCCTCTCTGGCTCGTCTACAAATAAGGGAATATGTTAACCCTTAGTGGTATTACTTTGTTATCTGAATCTGTAGACGATTCTACATTATTTGCCTAAGAATCGTTATGATTTGTCTACATCTGTCTTTCCTGTTTGGTTTCATAGCCACCGTAGTCTGTCCTTTTACGCTTGATGGTGAGCAAGATTTAGCTTTCTCCAGCATGTTAATCAGTTGCGGGATTATTATTATAGAGCCACGGTACATCTTCTCACCTGAGTGGGTAGCTTTCGATGACAGACCTTATTATTTTATACTTTTACAAAATGTCTCTCAAGTGAGATTTGAAAACTCTAACCTAAAGAGAAAATAAAAAGTCCAATGCGTCAAAGGTCAAATGCGACAGAATGTATTCGGAGGTTTCATTGGACAGAAAGCAACAAAGGTCAAAATGAAGTGATGCTTAAAATGCTGAGGTCTTTCCATTTGCAACACAAAACATCATAGGTCAGGAATAATTTACATCACGCTGAGAAAATCTTAATTGTGCCTATTGTTTTAAATGTTAATAAATGTCCTCTTGGCTTACACCCTGATGAGAACATTTCCTGTGTTGTGAATCTTACGTCAGATCTCAGAAATGGAAGCGGGGAAAAGGTCACATTTGGTTCGACACACAAACTGTGCTCATTTCATCCGTGCAGATAAAGACTGCAATAAGACAGTGTTTGTTTTAATCTTCTTGGAGCACCTGCTAAACTGAAATTATCAGATCGGTATGCTTCAGATAGCATCACAGTGCTCTTAAATCACAGAAAAGTTATTAAAATGACTTTCAAATGTTCTGAACTTCCTGCCGCTTGCATAATGTCATATCTGATGACACACGTGCACACATGCTCAGGCACACCTCTAAAATATTAATATACTGCCAGGTACACAGTATATCTTCTGTAACGACTGCGGTCAAAGATACTGGAACAAACTTTGACAACTACCGTATTTTCTGCACTATGAGCCACTACTTTTTTCCCACGCTTTGAACCATGCAGCTTATACAAAGATGCAGCTTTTCTATTGATTTTTCTTCAGCCGCCACAGGGCACTCTAACAGGAGGTGCAAAAACGAAACAGACAAGCGAAGTCAGCAAAGACGAACATGCTAGTTTATATGAGAAGTTATATCTCATTTCTCAACCTGGCTTATAGTCCGGTGCGACTTATATTCAGGTGCGCTCTATAGTCCGGAAAATACGGTATGTCAGGTCCACCCAGTGATTATTGCTCGGTATTACCTGATGTGGAGGACTTGAAGCAGCCCCGAGACAGCTGTAGTTTGAGTCTTTGGTGTAATGTGGTGTTGGTAATTAGTTTGTCTGGTCAGTGTACACAATTTGGATGTAGTTCACATGAGGTCTGAATGGTTTAATAGTAATAAATACAGTGTATTTTGCACTGGCACATACAGGATGCGTTGGGAAGTGGCTACACATGACTGCCAATGCCAATCTGAAATGTGATATACACTGTATGCATGTGTATCCAGCAATAAATAATATTTTACTGCCACTCTCGGTTACTGGATATATGACAGAGAGTTGTTGGCCTTCCAAGGTTGCATTCTGTGAGGCTTCATTTGGATATTTTCAGAATACAAAGAACATGGTAGCAACATGTGCACATCCAACAGAGCAACTTTAGCCTTTTTTGTATACTTGGCCTTGTTTCTGTCCACCTCATTATTGTGAATTCAGTACTCACTCTCCTTTAAACACTCACTGCTTTGGTCTCCACCAAATCTTGAGGGAAATATTTCGCAATTTCTTTTGTCTCAAACCAAGTTGGGGCGAATAATCTCCACTTCCTTTAGATATGGCAGAAATGCAAAGACGTATTAAAATGACTTGTTAGGAGGAACAGGATATTCTGTTCCTGTGTTTACTTCCTGTGAATCTTTACTTCCTGCGACTATTTTGGTAAAAACACCCATTTAACCAAGATTAATTCTTCCACATACAGGCAGACATACACACTTCCATATCAATAGTATACTGTAATTTTCAAGACAAGCACACGCTCTTGTGTGTGTATCTTTTTGAAGCCGTATGCTAAAAGTAAACAGCGACCCCATCATTATCATCTATTCACAGCACACCTTTTGATATTCAGATTTTTATTCAGGTTAACACAGAACCCAACCACTCACACGGTTCCTCTCCTCCTATATAGAAAGAGTTGGCTTTTTGTAAATTAATGGCATAGGGCGTTGTTGCATCTGTTGTCGTGTCACTTGTAATTTTACAGGCAGTAGTGCTGCATGTAACAACAAGACAGTTGGACAAAGTGTCCAGTAAAGTCCAAATAGTACAACATAGTGCTATATAATGGTATTACTGTAGTAGACTGTTTCTATTGAGGCTTTCTGTGGATTAAAAAGTACAATTCACCTGACGTAAACACAAATTAGTCATGCAGACTTCTGAGTAGATTCTCCAGCTGTAGACATGTTGCTTGATAAAGTTATGGATCCATGTAGGAGAGATGCACTGCACAACTACTTAATTATTATTAACATAGCTCCCACTGTGCCTCCTTCTCACTTTGACACAGTCAAGTATCAAGCGAGTGCAGGCAAATACACCTTTTTGTGGACCCAACAGGAAATGACACTTATCCAGCTTAAAGACTTGTAGTTATTAAACATTAGAAATGTATTTTCCGGCAAAAGAAGTGTGGACTGACAGCAACAAATAAATGAAATGACATATTTCCAAATCTACTATCTATATCTCCCAGCTGTTAATTTGAAAACTGTGAATGTTTACTTTTGCTTATGAAGTACCATCACAGCAAGGAAAGGAAAGGAAAGGAAAGGAAAGGAAAGGAAAGGAAAGGAAAGGAAAGGAAAGGAAAAGTATTAGGTGGGAATAGAGGACAGGACAGGCGAGGTGTAGGTCTACGTGAAGGGTTGTCTCATTAATCTCAAAAGGGTGCAGCGATCCCTTCAGAATGCAAATGAGACTATCAGTCTTATCAGAGAAACAGAGTGCGGGAAGGAATGATAGACGGATTGACAGGGTTATGGAGTGGCAAGGGGAGGGAGTACTAGCTGGAGAAGACATGCGGCACTTACAGTAAGTTCCCTCTATAGACGCCCAAACTCACTTTCACCCAGGCAGTGGCATTTCTACTTCAGCTTAAGCCAAGATGACAGAAAGAGAGCTTAAGGCTTGACAACACTTTGGTTTCAAAGAGTCAGACGAGTCCGGCGATGTTTCCAAAGTCAGTGTTTGTTATCTCAAGATTGACCAAAATAATCATATAATTGTTGCCATATTCAAGCAGCCCAAACAAATGTCAGCTTCATGGTAACACTACAGGAAAAGTTAGGGAATCACCAACGCTATTAGGATTCATCGTCCGGAAACCTGTCTGTGCAAAATTTCGTAACAATCTATCCAGTAGTTGTTGAGAGGTTTCAACCTAAAACAAAGTAGTGAACTAACTAAATGACAACCTGACTGTGCAGCAACATCGCCATCTCTTACATCATTGCTAAAATTGACATAGTTCATTTCTGCCAATTTCTTTCAATTTTGATCTTTGACATTGACAGATCATCAGTCGAAGGAATATACGGATGGTGGACTGTATCTTCCTTGAATACATACCAATCATTTTTCTCACTACTGCTTCTCTCGTCTCTTCTTAAATGATATGACAGCACATGAATATGATCATCAGATGATGATTAGCGACTGGCTGACACCAGAAATCAGCTTCTCAATGTTAGACATTCAAACACACACAGGTGGTGATGGGAAAAGTTGTTGGACAGCAGGGAGAATTTCTGTCAAGTGAAATTAGGAGGAGCTCCAGGTAGAAGAATGTGCATTGAGCTGCCTCTGTAGCTGAGGCAACATCTCGTAGGTGTGACGGTCATTGAGCTCAAGTCTCTTTATATTTGGTTTTGTGATGCTGCAGAGAAGAGCAAAGTCCAACACTCTCCCTAAGCCTTTCCTTACAAAATACTGTACTTTAACTGTTCCATCTGTTCTGTACATGCTTTGTTTTTCTCTGCCCTTTCTTGTTTTTCCTCTAGCTCTGTCTGTCCTTGCAACTGACCTAAGTATTACTACAGTGATTCATGTATTTCTATTCAAACCGGTTGTACATATTAATAGTTGGATGTGTGTGTAAATTGTGAAATGAAAGCGGATTTTCTCCTTAACCTTTGTGAGGATTTTTCTATTTAAGATTGGTTGGAATGACGACCCATAATGTGATGAAATGTGTGCATCAAACCAAAGGTCAACAGTATAAAACTCTTACTCTCTGTGGATAATCAACCTCCCCCTGTATATCTCTCTCTCTCTTTCAGCTCTCCAGACCACTCAGCCTCCCAAGGTCCTTTTTCCCCCGGCGAGACAAGACACAGTGATAGAAATCACACCTGGTAAGGACCAACAGCTCTTCCTTATTTCCTCATTCTGAGCTTAAAGTGGTAATCCTCAAGGTCCTCATTTTGAAAATGTTGTCCCCGTCACTAGTGCAAAGTGCTTCTTTCTGTGCCGTTTCTTCGTGATGCAGCACGTCTCTGCCCTATCGGGACATCTCCATACACACTTCAGTGTCTGCTCTGTCACAACAGAGATGGTCAGCTCAAGTGTCACTCTAACGTGACCTTCAGGCACAGATGAACACTGAAGCTGGAGTTTTACTCGATGCGAGTGCAGGGGCCATAGAGTGCAGGGTTTGATTTATACTTCAGAATCTGCTGATAAAACAACCTATCCAGATGAGATCGGGTTGCTTCAAGCTTTGTGCGTTATTGCTCATTATATTCCTCAAGAAGGCATTCTTTACTTTGTCTCTTCAGCATTGATGTATCGATGCTATCAGCGTGTATGCCAACAATCTCCTCCTCTGTTTACGGCAAATTGATTGATGTCAAATGCATTATTGGCTCAGAGCAAGCATGAAAGACTGATCTCAATGGAGAGATGTCAAGTGCTTCGAACGGTAAATGTCAAAAATTCTATGAACTATGGACTTCATCAGTACTTTGTTATATTCAATCTGCAATAACGTTTTTTTGGCAGCAGGAATAGTTTAGATTATATTATCACCTTGTAAAGCTGTTAACGAATATCTTGGAGCCACATTAGCATTTTTCGGAGCTGTGCTTCTTGACACCTGATGAATGTAAGTCAATATCTACTCCGCGTTTTGCTCTATTTTGGTCTCCACCAACTCCTCAGAAGAGTATCAGAGCTGATAAATTATTAGTTTAACGCCTGAAAACTGTTGGAGACTTGTAAACACACTATGAAACTTCTTAGAGCTGAGGGGATCTGCAGTCTGGGGATAGTTCTTTACTACGAATGACCCATTTCACATAGAAGTAGTATTTTGGTCTATTTTTAACTTTACATGTGGATAATTTAACACTTAATCAGTGTTGGGCAAGTTACTCTAAAAAAGTATCTAGTTACAGTTACTAGTTACTATTGCGTTACTTTCAAGTAGTTTTTTAAATGCTCAAATGTGTCAAAAAATTTGGACCCCACCTCCATCCGTCTTTGACGGAACTTCAAATACATGTGCGTGTTCAGTTATTTATTATATATATACACTATACTTCCATTTAAAGAAGGCTACTTTTGGACTATCCGGGCTCACCATTCCTGTTTCTCATTGACTCACGTAAACGTCCCGTGTCGCCTTTGTGTGTCTGACAATTTGTGTAAGCAACACCCGCCCAACTCCACCTCCGATTGGCTTACCATGGAATTTTACTCAACCTCAGCCAATCGTCAACCACCCTCACCAGGGAAACAAGAAAAAACTTTTGCCGCTCGGCTTAGAGATCTAGTTGGTCTGATGGAAAACAGCTGCC
This sequence comes from Collichthys lucidus, assembly GCA_004119915.2. Classification (NCBI taxonomy): domain Eukaryota; kingdom Metazoa; phylum Chordata; class Actinopteri; family Sciaenidae; genus Collichthys; species Collichthys lucidus. Next base: position 28,640,295 of record CM014083.1, on the reverse strand, counting down.
CTCAATCATAGTAACGATAACGGCGTTATAATGATAGGAAGAGTAATCAATTAGATTGCTCGTTACTGAAAAAAAGTCGCCGTTATTCCCATCCCTGCAATTAACACAGGTAATTCATGGATTATAGCTTGGATACCATGATTCAACATGATGCCTCGTTCATTGTAATTAAAGCTGCTCACCTGCAGAGTCTCTGAATCTCTGAGCCAGCTGACGTCCTCCCTTAATTTTGTAATGATAGGTTCTGGGGGGAAAAACACTATGCCAGAGCAACCATAATGCATTGCCATTGTTTCTGGAAACTTGATTGTGATATCTGACTGTTGGGAAACCTCATCCGTCAATAGGCAGGTCAGAGGGCCTGAAGCTGGCAGGGATTTGGCATCCTGGGTCAGATTCTTGAAAGATGGTGTCTCTGTGAGCATTAGATCGCCCTGCTCAGGATCACCCTGCACTCTATCCAGTGTTGTCCTGCTGTTCCTGTTCTTTTATCTCCTCTAGTCGGCGATTAGCAGTCACTTATTTCCTCAATCCAGTTTACTTTGTGCTAAAACATTCATGAAGACTACACGAGACTCGCTACAGCGCTGTCTTATCTACTGATGAGGAAAAAAAAGCCAGTGACATTTTCAGATTTAGACTTTTTGCCTTGATTCTTCTTCACTGGCTGACTTCCAGATTGAGAGTACAGGGTGTTTGAATTGATTGGCAACTTACATAAACCTCTTTTTTTTTTTTTGCACTGTTAGCATGATCACAAAAGCCAGGAATCTGAACGAAAAGCCTACAGGCTGTTCCGATAACAACCAGAACAGCCTGATAAAGAAATCTAAAAAGAAATAAGGAGGCTGGAATTTCAAAAGTGAAGTGATCTCATTAGTATTTGCTTGTGTACTAAACAGTGTGTGTTGTGTTCTGCTGTGGGCCAGGTTGGCTGGCTTCTTTGCCAGCTGTGTGTGTGTGTCTGTGTGTGTGTGTGTGTGTATTCAAGCGCACACATGCGTGTATGCATTTGTGTGTGTCTCCTGCTGTTCAGCGGGTCCCTCTGACAATGTTAGCACTGTGGGCAGGAAATGTGTTTGGATGTGTGTGCATGCGCGGGTGTTTGCGTGCTGTGTGTGTTTCCATTAACTGCAGATTGATGTAGCAACAAATAGGCCCTAAGGCCTCTGTACACTGATTGCAGCAGGGACACCTTTTAATGGGCACTGCAACCCGGCCCCCCGCCAACCCCCCCCCATCACACACACACACACACACACACACACACATACAAATCCAACCTACAGCAATAAAGGCTGCACAGTAAGACACACGCACATGTTCACACACACTGTACACACACACACAAAGAGTCACAGTGTGACCCCGCAGTACATTCTTAATTATCATCTTGTTTTAACCCGGGGGTGATTTACATCAGCAGCCACAGTTATGTTGCTCTTTTTCCCCTCTCCTCTCTTCCTCCACTCTTCTCCTCTTCATCCTGTTATCTTTCCCTTCTTTGTTAACTCTTGTTTTTTTTCTTCTTTTCTCCATCGTTTCATTCAAACGTTTCTCTTTTCTTTCCTCTCTCTCCGCCGCCCAACATCCCTCCCCCGTCTCCTCTTTTTTTCTCATTATTCTCTAATGCTGTGGGTTATAAACACAATTCATTATGCTCATTGTTATTGTACTGATGTGGGCTACAGGCAGTAGACAGACAAAACCGGCTATAATTAAAGATTGATTCATGATATGAGTGGAGAAAAAAAAAATCAAAAAGATAGACTAATGGTGCTTGAGGATTTATTTGCACATCCCCTGATAAATCCAGCCCTGTTGTTAGGAGCGTGTAGGTGTGTAATGCACATGTAATGCTATATTATCAGTACTTGTCTGGAAATAGCCCAGGATTTAAATATGCAGTTACTGAAAGACTAAGAAAGTATCTTTATTGTTTCCGGCACTTCTTGGGTTAATATATTATTCACTGTGCCTTGATAAACACATTTGGAGCTCATATGTCAGTTCCTGACATTTTTGCTTCTGATTAAACTCGCTCTGAACTTTCACGCCTTGAATCACGGTTATGTGAGGAATGGAGGTTCAAGATTAAAATATGAGAGTGAATTAAAAATAAAAAGGGATCACCGATAAAGTTATTTGATTAATACTGAAAAGAAAACTTTTTTAAGTGTCTTAAACTAATCTGAGACACGTTTAACTCGTTGACTGGTCACAATTTAAACAATGAACAGCCTTTTATAAAACTATAGAATAGAACTGACAGAGCTGACTAATGAACGTAGACTACAGAGCGAAAACCTAAAAAAAAACAGAGGCATGAAAAACTGCGATATGACTTGATGAATTAAACACAACTTGATCTCATAACTGGAAATGTGAAATATTCCTTTCATTCATCACAAACTCAACAAATTGCTACGGTTCATTATTTACCGTCGGTAATTTGTCTGGCCGCTGCGTTCAGACCTGAATGTCAGTCACATTTAAAGCCAGTGAAGCTCAGCTAATTGCTCAACTGACGGTTGTTTCTCTCATTTATTCCAACGATCCAAACACTCGCTTTCAATATAAGACACCATCTACTGCTTTATTTTCACTCTTATCATCATTCAGTATGGTTCAGTGTTGAAATGTCGAGTTGCTGTTGACTGCAGTGACACCTACAAGAAGAAATATGTTAATGTTCTCCCTCAAGAGCTCGATCAGCTAAGAGCAAGCCTCCAGTGCAAAATCACATCTGCTATTATGGATAAACCGTATGTAGAGTTTAAGGGTTCATTTTAAGTGTTCGCCATCTACGGTAACAAACATAAACATTTAAAACATGTTTGCTGCTAGTTTGTTATTTTGTATTAGACTGCATTAGTTTGTTTCTGGGATTATCTTTAAAACGAAAGATTCCTTTAAGAATTTTACCAAAAAATATATATTTTGTTTTAAAATGAGTTTCATTTGTTTTTTATTTCTGGTTTGTTATCCATTTTCTGTCGAACCAGAATCCTTTCTTTTTATCAATTAAGCCACTGAAATGATCACTGCACTTTTTCTTATTAATAAAGATAAAAGGTGAAGTGTTTAACATCAGAAAAAATCACACAAACATGTGAATATGTGATTTCAGTGTTGAATCCATCTTGTTACAGGTCGAGTGAGTACAAGGTCTGACTTTCTGTCTGTCATTAACTTATCAGAAAATTTCTGTAGTGTACGAACACGACTATTTCTTGGCTTGGCGCAGCGACTTCGAGGAGTCTAGGTTTCAGCTGAGGTTGCTAGGCAACAGTGATGGAAGAAGTGATCTTCTTACTTAAGTTTGAAATAGCAAAGTACAAGTCCTGCATTTTGAAATTTTACTTAAATAAAAGTGCAATTAAAAAGGTATTACCATCAATATAGAGTTAAAGGATTAAAGTACATTTCAGTATAATGTACAGTATTCATTGGATTATGATTACTAATGTATTACATGTAGGCCAGGAGTCTAATGAGGGTAAACTCAGACATATTTTAAATTTGATATGTTATATATACTGATGAGTGGCTCGTGAAAAAATAAAATCATGATGTATTTGTTGATTATATTCCACAGCAGATATCTAATTAAGATGTAAATTGTGTAATATTTGTCTTTGAGATGTAATGGTATAAAGTATAAAAAAGTTAAAAAAAAATACTCAAGTACGTGATTAGATTTTTTAAAATTACTTTCCACCAGTGCTAGACAAACAATGGTAATAGCTGCAGAGACTCCAGGGAGTCAAGAAATACTCCCCTTGTATATGAGGTTAGGTTTCTTTATTTGTCTCCACCAGGGAGAAATTTGTCTTAGAGATAGGAAAGGTTACAGCAACATACAACACATATCAACATACCACAAACGGTACAGACGTAGCAACCTACGATTTACACATACCAGCATGACATGAAATAAAAAGATAAAAAGATGGATATTCACAATACATATACCAGTAATATTCATCCTGCCATAAATATAGCTAATATAACTAACCCTTTGTAAAACTTTTGTTTTTGTAAAACAAGATATAACATGTTATTTACCGTGCCCTGGAGAGGTCAGCTGTTTGTAACATTTCCTGAGAATACTGTATTTTCCAAAATGTCAAACCATTCATTTGAGACTAACATGCTACTCTGAGTGGCTTTAATATTCTACAGACTGATTGTTAGATACACTGTGCAGAGGACCCTGACTGTCACACAGGCTGTACACACCTGTTTCCAGTTCACCCAAATTGACTGAACTGCACTGATTGTGTGTTAGTGTGTTTGTGTGTGTGTGTGTGTGCATGTGTATGTCAAATCTACCTGGCAGACGTAGCTATTAGACCTCAGCTGTCCATGGCCATTTGCTGGCGACACGCTAAGTCATCCGGGAGATTAAAATAGTGGCCTTCTTGGAAATCACCGAAGCATACGCAGGTGCATAGATATACACACACAAACACACACATACAGTCCTACCCTACCAACAGTGGACTGTCAGTTTACACTGACCAAGTGGTGACTTGTGTTTCAGGTCATTTTAAATAAACAAAAAACCTACTGTCCTTTACTTTTAAGGTCTTTTACTGTGATATAACTTCAAATGGGCCTTTTCTGGATTGTCATACAGACACTGGCACATGTGGGCTAACATGCTGCAGATGTTGGCATTAAGGAAATTAGTAAATCTCATAAAAATCAGGTATGCACGAACACATCTGAAAATAGTTAATACATTTTAGCACACAGTGGACAGATGCAAACAGTCCCTGTATACTTGGACTAAGACTAATTATGTCTTAAACAATAAACTGACAAAAATCTATAATTTAATAATCTATAATCGATACTTTATTAACATTAATTTGAAGTATTTTTTTAAACAGAAATACTAAACATCTGTAGTTCCTAGACTCTCAAATGTATTTTTTTTTTTTTTTTGCTTTACTCTGTTTTATGGAGCACATATCTTTAGATTTTGACTGTTGACGGTCGAACAGAACAAAAAGATTTGAAGACGTCTCACTTGTTGAAATGGCATTTGTTGTTTTTGACACGTAACTAATTAATTAATGAGTTGATTAAAGAAACAATAGGTTGATTGCATCATAATGAAAATAGACATTAGTTGCAGCCCTAGTTTAGTCCATGCATGTGCACAAACAGAAACGCTCACAGTTACTTTTATACACACACACACCCTCACACACACACACACACACACACAAGTATTACGTGTCAGTGAGAGGTTGGCTGTGAATGGCACGGTAAGATAAGGAGGCAGGCTTTCTGTCTTTTCCTCTTTCTTCCCTCTTGTCTCTCTTTCTGCTTGTCTATCTCCGTCTTCTCCTTCTTCCTACGCATTTATCTCTCCACGTCTGTCTGCCTCTGTCCCTGCGAGGTGTCTGTCTCTATCTCACTTTCCTTCCATCTGTCTGTCTTCTTTCCGCCATTCTGTATATCTCTAACTGTCCCTTTGTCTTTCTCTTTCAGCTCATTCAGTTGTTTCATTCATGTGCCGTAAAATGGTGATGCGTCACGTCATTATTCCCTTTCAAACTGTCACTGAGATAACATGAGGTGGGAGGGGTGCAGGATGAAATGAATGCAACAAAGGTCTTTATATTTCAGATTTTCATCTGTGTGAAAGACAGAGAGACTGTGGTTGTGTTTGCAGTTGTTAGTCATCCAAAGCCATGTAATTCAGAGAAGAATAATGCAGCACAATGGCTCAAAAGTGTCAAATTATCTGCAACAGTAATACACAATTGTGTATTCATTTATTTTCGCTTTCCTAATTAAGGATGATACAAAGCTTTGTGATGTAATAAAACCTGATAAATTTGCGCCTAGAAATAAATGAAAATAAGCAAGAGGGTCAAAGACAGATTTAGTGGAAAAGAGAATCAGTAAAAATAAGTGTTGATGTAAAACAAATACAGCAAAAATGTATGAGTGACAGGGTGGAGAGAAACAGAAAAGGGCAGAGTGGAAAAGAAATAGCAGTAAAATAGGGAAGGAAAGGAAAAAACTGAAATAAGGAGAGATGGAAGAATGACAGGAAAAAGATAAACATAAAATTCAGAGTGTGGTGTAATTCCGTAGAAGAAATAAGGTGAGAGGTTGTGAAATTGAAAGATGATGGAAGCATTTCATTACTAGCTGCCGACAGCTGAAATGGCAACTGTCATAAGCAGGTCTCATCGGCTATAGTTAGCTAGATAATTAAGTAACTTCATGGGTTGGTTGAAAATAATGTCTCTGGTGGAACTTTATTTATCCCAAGGGAAATTCATATGCAGCAATTTGTAGTACAAAGTAGGAAAAAGCACAAAATGGAGTGGAAATCTAAAATATCAGTAAGGTCAGAATTTAAAATATGCACAATAACCAGATGATAATCAGTGTAAGACATGAAAATAAACAAACAGCTTTGTTCCTGTATTAAAGTGTAGACCTATTTACTATGCCAAGTATAAAAAAGGAAGAATATAAGATTGGGCTGTTATTTCTTTGTAACTTTACTCTGCTTATCTGTTTAGCTGACATACTTGACTAATATGTTCACAAGAGAAAAAGCTTCTAGGATGAGGAACCCACTTAGCTAACACCCTTTTTTTGGCCATGGAATTTAACACACAGTTGTAAGCTCAGTTTACATTCATTGCACTTTTTAGTTTTAGAAAGGCTAGAAAAACTCTATATATACTTATTTGAAAGATTAGTATTGCTTTTCAGCATTCACAGCCTGACCGGCCTGTGGTCCTAGTCACAGTGGCTGAAGTGTGATTGGATATTTGTTGCTTAGAAAACGGGTTTAGCCAATGTTGATTGATCTTATATTCGGGAGCATATGCTGATTTTATAGCTTATCTGGCAGACCATGCACATTTGGTATATAGTTAGCACGTTTTGCAGCACAACTACAGATGTAGCAACCCTAAAAGTTCCTGTGTTTCCGTGATGGGACCGTGACGGGGCCGTGACTGGTCTTTCACTGGTTCTTGATCGGTCCTTTTGAGTTGCTACTACTGTAGCTTAAGTTGCTGTGTCTCAATCCAGTTCACTGGAAGCTCCTAGTCCTGAAAGAATCAGCTAATTGGCCCCGTTGGCTCTACAGTCAGTGGGACTGCTTTTTCCAAATGGTGGCATGGCTAAACTCATTTCTATGGGCTACTGTAGACATCAGTCAATATCTACAACAAGTCCCTCCTGATAGCTGCCGGGTTTTACAGAAACACAGTAAACATGCTGGGTGGAAACTTAAGTTAGCAACGAATAGATGTGGAGGATACAGTAGAAAAAATGAAAGAGGAGGAGGAAGGAGGGTAAGAAGAGAGGTGGAAAAGGAAGAAACAATAGGTAAAAGGTATGAAAGGAGACACACACCAGCCAATAATACTTTGAATTGTGGGAGTATCTGAGTTGCCTCTTTATCACTGTCAACGCACATACACAGTGTTTCTGTCTTCAGCACCCCCCGTTCACTCACAACACACACAAGACACAAAACATCACACTACATAATGTAGTACAGGGTGTTTAGCCTTTTTGTCAGTGTCAAAATGTGCAAAGTCACACACACACACACACAAATCTGTCTTCTTACATGAGTATAAACAGGCTGTTGACAGCCGTGAGAAAGAATATGGGGACAATGAAAGGAGAAAGGAGCATCGTAGGGACTGAGGAAATAATTGCAGGTGAAAGGATGATCGATATGCGATGAAAGCGCAGTAAAGAGTGGGTTTTGTCCTTTCTTTTGCTCTCGCTTTCATTTGTCATCCGGCGGCCTTATGAATATGGTAATCAGCTTTTGTTTGCAACCTTGATGGAGACGGAGGGACTGATGGGACGGAGTCAAAAGAGGGGAAAAGGGGGTGAGAAATGTGTTTGATTGAGGTGAGACGGTCGCCTAAACATCTGTTCCACTGTGTGTTCATGAGCAAAAGAAAGCAGCGGCAAGAAAGACTTAAGTATGGAGAAGAGGACTTGAGACTGCAAGGTCAATGGTTGAAGTCCCAGCACAGGTCAGGAGGATATTTGCAGGGAAATTGGAACCATTCGTATTGTTGTCCCAGGTCAAGTACTGTTAAAAGTCTGTATATTTCTTTGTGTATGGGGTTTATTGTGTTTCTATTGTTAATAAGCTGTAAGCACAAACACAGGCCTTATAAAGGTTTTGTAGCTCTTTAGCTGCCACATGCTGCACTATGTTCACCAGCTAGTTACTAACTTTGTCTGTTTTCCATTGGGTGGGTTTGTGCGAGTCAAGTTGCGAGCCAAAACAATGTCTCATAGACACTTAAACACTCTTGTAAACTGGAAATAAGGACAGGAGGTTAATCATCACAAGAGACTACTTTCAAATTAATAATTTGAGCCATTGTTCAAGTACAGAAAAAACAAAAAAACATAGAAATGCTGCACCAAAATGTGTAAAATGCAGGTGTCTCTGAGAGGTTTGTTGCCTAGCCAATAAGTCAGTATACAGTATATATTGCTTCAAATATTATCAAGCTGTGACAAGCAGAAAGCACAATGCAGACTTACCCAGGTACCTTCCAGCACATTGGCTTTAGGAACTCCTTCAGCCAGAAGATGTGGCCTTTGAGACTCGTCTTAGTAGTAAAACATCACCTCAAAGCTGCTGGTCCCAGTGTTGCTGTTCTGTCTGACTCTGGCCTTCGACCTGGAACAAAACACAGTTTCCTATACTTTGATCACGGAGCGTGCCGGGTACTCGCTCTGTTACACAGCGAGCTGAAGGTTTGCTGCTTACAGCCATTGAGGCTGCATTCTGAATGCATGTTGCAGAATCAGCACTTGTGGTAAAGATTTTAATTCAGGTTGATTTTAGGTAAAAAATCGAGACTTCTTGAATGCAGCTATATGTGCATAAACATGAATGTGTTTTGCATGTTTTTCTCTTATTATTTTAAAAACTCACAATTTAATCCACCAGTAGATCTAATGGTGGACATTATTTCAGGGTTTGTATATTTTAACTGCTTTTCAGAATCAGTTTTTATTGCTTTATGTATTTATTCTCAGAAACGACTAGAGTTGCAGAAAAAAACAGGATCCCTCGCTGTTTGGTATACTGTGATCTCTGTGTCTCCATCACTGTCTAATTATTTCTCCTGCTGTCTTTCGTATCCTCTTCAAACTCTCATGCTCTCTGTGGGATAAGGATCCTGTGGAGCCAGAATTGGATTTTTATTAAGTAGAAATCCCCTTTGAAAGTCTACCTAACTAAGTCCAGTGTGTGTGTGTGTGTGTGTGTGTGTGTGTGTGTGTGTGTGTGTGTGTGTGTGTGTGTGTGTGTGTGTGTGTGTGTGTGTGTGTGTGTGTGTGTGTGTGTGTGTGACTGAAAGGATTAATGATTTGAGTGTGTCTGAGGTTGTGTGCCGTTGGCTTTCCACTATGCAGCAGAGGGAGATAGGCCGATATTAAATTGAATGCTTTTATTGTGAAGTTTTCCCTTCTTCTTTCCCCCCCCACACACACAATTCCATAGAAGTTATTTCTAAAGTTGGTGGCATGCTGGGAAACCAATTTTGTAAACTGGAACACCAATGTCCAGTGAGATTCTTTGAGCTCTGTGTTTGCTGGCCAATTTGCATTAAAATGTAGAACGTGGCATTGGTGTATGTAACAATACTTGATAGTAACCAAGAAACTGTCACGAGGTCTGACCGAAATCTCTTTACATTTCATTAGATGTTGTCATGGAGACGACACATGACCTAGGCATGGAACATACATACTACATGGTTGGATATGGGCGATGTTTGTCTCTGTTTGGGTTCTGCTGAAGGTCTTTGGATCAATGATTATTTACCAGCATTCAGAGAGGATAAAACTCTGGCTGTACACATGCTGCCGCTGCTGCTGCTGCATTGTATAAGTAGGCCATCTATTGTAGCCATTGTGGAAAAAGGCAAATTCAAATATTACTCATCGTTGAAAAGAGAGTGAGCTTAGAGGCCAGAAATGGGAATCTACGTGTGGGTTCTCAAAGCTGTGGTTTGGCTGCTGTAGAGAAAACTGCAAACCGCTGTTTCATTCACTGACTGCATGAACCGCATCCAGACATATTTGTGTACAGTTACTCATTTCTATAATCCCCTGATAATCCTCGATTTCCCCCAGAGACTTCCTCATATTCAGTGACTTTCCTTGGCTGTGCTGTAGGTAAATCCAGACCTCCAGTTACCGATCATCACTAACTGAAACATAATTACTTATTAATTCAGAAAAACACCCATTTGCAGTGAGTTTTAATTAAAGAACTCTTTACACATCTAATTAAAATTATAGTTTAACAATCCCCTCTTGTTGTGGATCACTTAGCACTTGGCTCTGAAAAATGTGCACTGGCCTGTGTAAACAAAAAAACCTTTGTGTATCGTAAAACTCCAATAGTTTGGAATATGTGCAACAGATAAAGACGAGCAGTTAAAGATTTAAATGAAGATACTTTCTCTCTCTTTCTTCAGTCTGTGTCATTTTATGCGTACGTGTCCATTTGTTGCCATGTCTCTTTGCTCTCTGGGGGCAGCACTTTTTTTTTTTTTTTACCCCTCTTAACATTTTCACACCTTGAACAGCTCTGAGAAAAATCTTAAGTGGAATAGTTTGTTTCTGTCACTCGGAGATGTGTATCAGAGGTTAAGAGGTCTTTTACACTCCCTCTGCTGCTACAACAGACAACGCTGCTCATCTGACTGACTGAAAAAAACAGTTTCATGACATCAACGCGGAGATACACAGCAAGTTTTTTGCACAAGTTTGAAGTCCAAATGAGGTTATTTTTCTCCTGTCTATACATGTCTGAAGACTCTATTGGGTATTGGATCAAAACAAGACAATATGTTTGCCCAAGTGAGTCTAAGTCACGTTGTGTGTCTCTTCATGTCACATGTCTGTCTGTCTCTCTAAATCAAGCTAATTTTGATCTTGGGGTTGCCTTGGAGACAGACCAAAGTTCAGCCTCATCACGGCATCTGTGTCAGTCTAATTATCCATAACAGACAAACAGGAGAGTTTAACTTGCTGGTTGTGTACAACCAGTGTTGCACAACCTCCCTCTGAATCTATAAAAGAATAAATAAAATTAATTAAAAAACATTTAATATAACAACTTATATTATTATATCATATTATATGTTTTAGTGTTTAAATGTCAGTCTGCTATATAGCCACAATCCTGCAAATAACTTAAAAATACAATCATAAAATTAGAATATTCTCCATACTGTAAACTTGTGTCCTGGTTTGCACATTCCTGCATAAAACTGTACAGCTCTTTTTTTTTTTTTGGCCTTTTATGCCTTTATTTATAGTAAAGCTGAAGATAGACAGGAAGCAGGGGCAGAGAGAGGGGGAGTGACACACAGTAAATTAGCCATCCAGGATTCGAACCGGGGCCAGCTGCAGCGAGGACTATACCCTCCACACACGGGGCGGCCGCTTAACCCACTACGCTACCGACAGCCCCTTAGGTCTCTTTTTATTTAAATAACAATATGCATGTACATATATTTCATTTTCTATTTAGGATTTTTGACTTGTTAGTACTTGCTTTTTATCTTTATCTTTATATTTTCTGATTCTTATCCCTGAATAGTTACAAGACAAAATATGATGGCAAGATAGTAAGTGGAGATAAAAATGAATGATTCAAAAACACTGCAATTATGGCTCCAAACATGAAAAATTTGAAGTATACAGGCATTCACCCTTTTTCCACCAAATTGGCTCCAAAGATAATCTGCCTTCTGTGTAAAGTGTAGCTGAACATGATCGGCCTATGCTGTTGTATAGGTGGTTCATGGTGTGAAAAGTTTGACTGATTTAAGTTTGTTTTTGTGACATGCTGTGACATTTGACTTGAGTTGCTCTTCAAATGACCGTGGCGTCCCTGACGACCTGTGGAAACCGTCTGTGATATAACCCCTGAAGAAAGAAAGAAAATTCTCTCACGACTACCTCCGAAAATCATCTGCCGTCCCACAACCAATCTTTCAGACATGAACCACAGCGCCATCACTCACCTAGCACTCACGATAGCGAATGACGCTGATCACCCCCTCAATCATCACTTCACTTTGCTGCCATCTGGTCAGAGAAAAGGGACTTTAAAATGGAGAGGAGACTGATTCAGCAGGAATTTCGTCCCTTCTGCCATCACAGCCCCTGAACAGGCTCCAGTCCACCTGCAGCTGTCCAGCTGGGAATGCTACAATAACATGAACAGCCGGAAACCACATACAGAATTTAAATTGTCCAGTCACTTGTTGGCCTACAGCTGTTCAAACCACAGATGACTCAAGTAATTCAGAGACCAAATTTAATTTCCCATGCATTCCTTCTTTTAGTCTTTTTTTTTGTTAACTGTTGGCCCTAAGCTGGAGAAATAGAACACTCTTGGATGTTTTGGGACCCTTGGGTAACGGCTGTCAGTCAGCCATCACCTGCCACCCAGTTCTGTCATGAACAAACCTCCCTCCAACACACACACTATCACCGCTGAGACCAAAACTATTAGCACTTCTAACCTCATGTGGGATAGTTTGCTTTTTCTGCCATCTACCCTTTATATTTCTCCTCCTCCTGATTCTTGTTTCTTTATTCAGCTCACAGCCAGACCCCCCTAAGGCCACGAGCATCTGCTCATTCTTATTATCATTTTTATTCATCTTTTTTTGTCCTTATTTCCATCGGCGGATACTGATTATTTACCTGGGATGGACTGCGGGGCCTCTGCATAGACGCACAGATGTAATGTTTGTAATGTCTCTCCTGGCTTGCTGTGGAGCAAACAGCCCAAACTCTCACAATTACCGTGAAATAGAAAATGAGGTACAATCTTATGCAATTCCAGTAAATGTTATCCCTGTAACGCATATCTGTTGACACGGTCAGAGAAGTCATATGAACTCATGGTCATATTTGTGGCTGCTGTATAGCATTGGACTGCATTACGTGTTCCTAATATTTTAGTTCAGTCCTGTTTATATAAGAAAAGGGAGCACAGTGTCAGAATCGCCCACGGACATTGACAGACTCTTTGCAGGCTGTGTAGGATAAGTAAAATTTAATCCCAACATGAAACTTAAAGCTGCATTAAACAGTATTTTTACACAATGGACCAAGTGACTATGTACAGTATAAGCAGAGAATTATCACCCAACTTTAAGCTCTACGGAGCATTTTAGTCTCTTACCTTATTATTTTGCTTGCAAACTTTATTGTTCACTGCTCAGATGAGGTAAAAAAAAAAAAAAAAGGGCTCTGATAACTAGTGGTGTGTGATATTGCATTTTTTGATATTAATCTGATCTGAGCAATATACCGGCCAGTATGACAGAGGAGCAGTGAGTCCGGCGACTTGGCTGTTTCTTTGCCAAAAGCGCAGCATTGCGAACAAGAGCGGAACCTAAAGTAAAGAATCGATCTCACCAGGCTAGTATCGATCCGATACCGATACTGACTTGGTAACGATTCTATCGATATTTGGATCGATCCGCCCACCACTACTGACAACTATTGTGCTTCAGCTGACTGCTGGCCAGTGAACAAATTGGAGCATTGAGCAGCTAAACAGCCAGAGTTGGTGTGAACCAAAATTGAAAGAGAAAATTAAACTCACAACTCTAAATGAATCCTGATGTGGTTTTGTGTTTGCTGGATGGTTTAACAGGTAACAGTTTGCTAACATACAATCTTTGTAAGATGGTTAATGTCACAGTTTACAGGATTACAGCATGTTACACTTCCACTGAGCAGCCAAAAAAAAGGATTAATGTAGCTTTAAACCTCCATAACGTCTTAACTCTGTTAAGTAGAGCATGTTCTACATGTGCCGTACATGTGCCGGACAAAGTGTATTACTCGCCCTTCTGATATCATTCTGTTTCATAATCAGAATCATACCCAATTATAGCTTTGATTAGAGCCAGCATGAATTCTGAAATTAAAACGACGCATGATGAACGCTGACCTCTTCCTGTTTTAGTGCTGTGAGGCGATATGGAGAAACTTCCGTCAAGCCTGATCAAGTGGGAGATCGTCTAAAAAAGCAGTATTAAATCTGAGAGGCTAACGACCTCTCAGAGATCCCATGTCTCATGTGTTTATGGTAATCAAGTTAATATGTTAAAATTAACATGCTAATGAAATTGCTATTTTAAAGAGTCACTCAAAGCTACTTTGGTAAAGTGGGAGCGGACAGAAACCCCCCCGCTGTGACAAACTGTATCAGCTCTGAATCTTTCTGTGACGTCGGATTTAAAACAAGCCCCTCATGACTGGTCATTTAATTAACCTTGTCAAGCATATCTGCAGTAATCTCCAATCTAATTTAATCTGTTAATTTAAAACAGTTTCCTTAACGAGGCCAGGCCCCCAGCCAATCAAATGTCAGGTATAGAAGGATAAAGGACTTGGTTAATTAGAGCTGCCAGGAAATGACCAAATATGGACAAGGGAGTCATTTTATTACTTTACCAAGAGAGTTATTAATTCTGTGGGAATCACCTCAGGTGGTACGAGTGTGTATGGAGATGAATGAATGCTAACAATAGAAATAAATCAGATATGGAGGCATAGAAACAAAGAGAGGCAGGGAAAAATATTTAGTTTATTCAAAATAATCAAATATGTCTCTTTCCAACTTTGTGGCAGCTTCATTTCCTGTTAGACAGGAAATTGAGCCTTAGCATTTCCAGAAGTGATTCTCCATCTCATATTTATTATCAAATGATATTCAGTCTCTCCACTGTCAAATTATATTAAAAATCTGCACAGGGCTCCCTGAAGGGTTCATATCACTGTAAACATGGTAAATCAATGAAACTGGAAAAAAAGCAGTTTCTCTTTTACTTAAACTTTTTTATTAATTTCCTTTTTGAATCAAAGTGATTGTGTTTGTATTGGACAGCTGCCATATGTGACAGCGTGGCTGTGTGTGTGTGAAAGGTAACCATCAGTGGTTTCCTTTCTAGTTGGTAAATTCAAAGCTTACTGGGGTTCATTCTGCACACTCATATAATCTGCTGATGATATTTCATAATCTTAGCTTTAGAGAAAAACTCTATTCTAAAGCATGTTGGAAAGAAAAAACACCACGTGAGGTTTCTTGCTGAGAGGAAATGGGACCAGCAGAAGGTGTTTGGCACTTTTTTTTCTTTCCATACAAAAAGTGGTTGCTAAGCTTTATAAAAGATACAAGGCAGCAAAGTGTGGTCAGAGAATTTTACGTTTTTCAGAGTCTTTCCTCTTACAAATTATCGATAGTTACATGCATCAAAAACAGACATTTCACGAGTTCAGTGTTAATAAGTGGTAAATCACCACCATCTGAAATCATAGTAAACACAGACAAATCATATTGTTTGTCGTCTTGTTTAGAATGTTTTTCTGGCATGTATAATGATTTACAATGAGAAGAAGCTGGAGTAAAGAGCTGATTGGCTTATCTTAGCATCAAGAGTGGAAGCAGGGGGAAACAAGCTTGGCTTTGTCCAGAGTTTAAAATCATCTCATTCATTTATTTTACCTTATCAGGCTTGTAGGTACTGGAGCTGATCCCAGATGACATGGGGCGAGAAGTGGGGTATGAACAAATCACTAGATCATCACAGGGCTGAGACATGGAAACAGACAGACATTTATGGTTACATTCACACCTACGGGCAAAGTAGAGTCACCAATTAACCTGTAGAAGAAGTACCCGGTGAGATCCCACACAGTTGTGGGGAGAACATGCAAACTCCACAAAGAAAGGCCCCAGTCTGTTGAGAGATTCAAAACAGGAATCTTCTATGAGTCATTTTTACATTTTTGTTTGTGTGTGGATCAAATAAATGAGCTAAAATATGTTAATTCATGAACTTTGTACAGAGTCAAGCTGGCTGTTCCTCCCAATATTCAGTCTGTATGGTAAGTGAACCTAATCAACACCATACACATATTCACAGAGACATGAGACTGAGCTACGCACATACAAGTCATCTGTTTGCATGCACAAAAAGAACTGTTACCCAGTGTTCACTCGGAGGAATCACTCGATGCATTTTGAACAGAAGCTCACAATTTAGCAGCTAAACGAGAATGACCTGACAGCACTCAACACGTATGACTGACAAAGTGATTGATGCAGCACGAAAGCAGCACGGCAGTGACCGCTTGGCAACGAAGATAAAAAAAAAAAAACAGTCATTATTTCAAAAATTCAATGATTAGAATTGAAATCCTGGAAACTGTGGAAGGCAGACAAGATGGGATTTTGGAAGCACGTCACTGCAGCATACACAGCTCCCCGAAATATAACAAGCTTTCTAAACTAGAACTGAATAATTTGTTAGAGGCAGGATGTCTGTAAATAGACAAAATGAAAGGATGAGCAGCCTCCCAGGTTACAGCTGAGCTGCCCACTTACTGACACGTGTGTGTGTGTGTGTGTGTGTGTGTGTGTGTGTGTGTGTGTGTGTGTGTGTGTGTGTGTGTGTGTGTGTGTGTGTGTGTGTGTGTGTGTGTGTGTTTGGCCTGAGAGTGTGAACGTGCACGTCTGTATCTGAGAACTTGGCTTCCGTGTGTGTGTGTGTGTGTGTGTGCGTGTGTGTGTGTGTGTGTGCGTGTGTAACACACCATCTGTGTTGCCATGTGCAGCTGCGCTCCCTTGGAGCCCAAGACCCAAAACTCAGCTGTTACCTAGACAACCCCCCATACACCCCATACCTGGTTCACACACATGCGTAAACTGATACAAACACACACACACACACACACACACACACACACACACACACACACACACACAGTGTTCAAACCACCTAAAGGTCTTATACTGGGAGTGCTTTTAAATGAGCAGATGGACAGAGACATATTAGATGTGTGTGTGTGTGTGTGTGTGTGTGTGTGTGTGTGTGTGTGTGTGTGTGTGTGTGTGTGTGTGTAATAGATAGAGGGGAACAGGGAGGGAAAAGCAGATGGACAGGTTTCATTTCTGGATGACTTTCCCCTCTACTCGAGTGTGTGTGTGTGTGTGTGTGTGTGTGTGTGTGTGTGTGTGTGTGTGTGTGTGTGTGTGTGTGTGTGTGTGTGTGTGTGTGTGTGTGTGTGTGTGTGTGTGTGTGTGTGTGTGTGTGTGTGTGTGTGTGTGTGTGTGTGTGTGTGAAGATGATCTCAGTCTCTACTAAAATATACATCCGGTGGATCTACAGCTGTCAGTCATTTATTCAGGCTCAGGATAAACATAGAACAGACTGTTAGGCAGAGCCGGATACGATACAGTGTGTGTATCATTTTAACTTCACACAGATTTTGAACCAGCTGGAGACGTTTGCTTCGTTATTACCTGACAGGATCACAGTGCTACATCTCGTGTGGATGAAAAGGGCGTTGGCGTGCGTCTACAATTATATCCTCTGTTTTACTGACACATAATTGTGTTCAACATGTACATAATAATGTGCGATGGGAGCGAGTTCCTAACTTACATGTATCCAGCTGCGGGGGAAGACCATAAAACGTTGTATACAATAGGCAATGACTAATATAGACGAGGGTGGGTCAAAGCCAACTTGACCCACAGAACATTGAAAAGAACACATTTTCCTAAGTCGCCCTAAAATGGCACATTACCCAGACCACAAAAGCTTAAGAGTCGAAACACATCAACAGCAAATCAAACGCACCTTTTAAAGAGGCCAAAGTGAACGAATCACGAAACAGCTAGAGCCGCACAAAACGTGACAAAGTCGGCACACAGTTTCCAAACGGACTCGATTATTAAAAGTATATTCCAATTCACCATTTGATTGTTTTCAAAGCAACATGTGGAGGAAACCCCAAAGTGAGAGAGATGAAGAAATGGTTACTCCCAATATTGTTTTTGATTTATTCAGCGTAGTGGGAATAAAATGAGGTTGAGAAGACAACATCATTACCAAGTCACAAGTTTTTTCAGCGGAAAGGTCAGAGATCCTCACACACACACACACACACACACACACACACACACACACACACACACACACACACACACACACACACACACACAAAGAGTAATAACACACTAACATACATTTGTGCTGTTTCTCCTCCTGCGCGTGACGTGACTGGAAACCTTCTACTCGGTTACAAGAAACTAAAGTTCAGTTGTTTCTCATACTGACAAGTGAGTCTTATAATTCCCATTCCCAATCCCATAATTGGAATGTGACCTTTATCTTAAGCAATGAAGGTGATCACAAGAACTGTTACATAGTACATAGTTTGTTACCTAACTCTCGGCAGAGAGTTAAAGGTTAACAGAGTGATGGATACCAAACAGCACAATCCATTAATTGTCTTATAAAGACAGTCACTAGTTTTATGCTGCGATAAATGACCAAAGGTTTGCTGCTGGTATTTTCCAGGGTTTCACGATGTGACGTGTGACAGAGTCAAAGTTCCAGACTGGTCTCTGGACAGTGACTAATTAGCCTAATACTAATGCTGGGCTACTGAATCAGTGTGTGTTGCTGACCGCACTGCGAGCTACTGTACGCGGTTTAAGCTTATGAAGTGACTTCTATAATAATGTTAAGGAAGCTAAGCTTCTCTTATCCTCCTAATACCACCACATGTGCTATTATGCATCGTTCCTGTCAAACAAATAAGATAATTTGTTTGGCAGTGTCATGATCTGGCTCTGAGAGTCATGGCAAAAAGGGAGTTCACACCATGCACGTTTGTTCAAACAATACTTTATTAAATCAAATTAAACAATCATAAAGGATTTTAAAGTTATGGCGTGTGTAGAAACAGTGGTATTAGTGATGTAGGGTGTGCATGAGTGACAATTGCGAGTGTGCATGTGTTGGTAGTGTAAAACAAAAGCAAAGGATGACCAAAAATATCAAACTGAACGGAACTAAACCAAAACAAACCTGACTAGGGACAGAAGAGCGCAGAACAGGGCCCAGCCAGAGAGAGACCAGAGAAGAGAATGAGCACCAGCCTGCAGTGGTATGAACACCCAAGGAAAATAATGGAAAACACCTGCAAACAGAAACCACACCCAGGAGAGGAGGAGGAAGGAACACACTCAGGATGCAACACAGGGCATCACAGCAGTCATGTACTCTCTCACCACTTCCCAAATGTGTCAGGTGAGACTATAAAGGACTATTTAAATTGAGAATCACTGCTATGTGGCAAAAGTTTTTTTTTTTTTTTTTAGCAAAATCTGATAATTGGTCCCCTTAAATTAAAGCCTGAGTACACTCTGTCTGGACTTATTAGCACCGCTGGTGTTTTTGCAGCCTCGTGCAGTTTCTCGCAGAATGTTTGTAACTCCAGCGAACAGAAGTAAAGATTTGAGTGGAAAGGATCAGCGCTTTAGTTAAGTCCATGTCACTGGAGCATACTGCAGCCAGAATTAAACAATGTGCTTATGCAAGCCCTGACTGGCTGCAGTCGGCTGTCAAAAGTGGCTAGGTTCTTTGCTGCAACAACAGATGGGAATGGGGGGAAAAAAAACATGACACAGAAGGCGGACGGAGACACGAGGCCGATCAACCAGTCAACTTTCTTTAAGTTTCTCTATGCATTCAAGCCTGTCAACCCGGGCCGTCCTGTAGTAGAGGTTCTTGGAAATGTTGGATTATCAACCCTCTAGTGTCGGTCTTATTTTCTATTAATCTGTATCTACAATCCTACAAATGGATGAACCGGTAAATTAATATCTCCTGTCCGTGTGCAATGTTTTAACTACTCTGACTGGAATCAGTGTGTAATAATAATATTTCCATAGGAAGCTAATTAAAACCCATCCATCTCTATACTGGAACACGTCGGCTCCACCGCTCCCACGACAGTGGCTGGATTTCCAGGGAAAAAGGGGACGATTCAATTCGATAATCTTTATTTAACGTTAATCTCGGTGATAAGTAGGCCAAGGTTTAATGAAGGGGCTGAATCACAGATGACAGAAATATAAAAATATATCGGCATATAATTCCAAGTCTATTAACACCTTTCGTGTCATACGAACCTGTCAAGTCAACTGATGTAGGATCTCCCTTCTGTGTGTGTGTGTGTGTGTGTGTGTGTGTGTGTGTGTGTGTGAAACCAGTTTTCAGTGATTCATTTCCCTCATTAAGGGTTGTCCTACTTCTCTCCTACAATCCTTCACCTGACTGCTATCTGCTCCTTTCTTATTTCTTTAAAGTACAGGGATTCTTTTTGGTTTGTTACTCTCAAAAAACAAGAATTTCCCATTACACCTTGATATTTCATAAGTCATTAGATTATTTCTCCTGGTTTATTCTTTACAGGGCATCCCATCAACCTCATGCTACAGGAAACAAAGATGTATCTGTATTGCAACATGGGTAAAAGGCAAGAGAGGTAAGAGAGAGAAAGAGATCCAAAAGAGGAATGACTCGGGCAAGGAAGATGACGAGGGAGAGACTGAGGGGGCGTAGGTAGAGGGGGAGTAATGAGGAAGGGAAGAGGAGGAAAGCAGACATGGAGATACAGACGGAGAATCTCTTTCAGCGATGAGAACAAGTGAAAACCAAGCCGAGAACAGGAAAACACAAAGAGCGACGAGTGAAACCGACTAATGATGTGAAAAGTAGCTACAATAGTTACAGGAGACAGAGTCCCTGTTTCTTTCTCTCACTGTCTCCACCGGGAATTTGCGATCTCGTCATCGCAAGGTCAGCGCGTCGTCGAATTTGTTTTTGCAGTGAT
The DNA here is from genome assembly GCA_004119915.2 of Collichthys lucidus. Lineage (NCBI taxonomy): Eukaryota > Metazoa > Chordata > Actinopteri > Sciaenidae > Collichthys > Collichthys lucidus. The sequence goes on along the minus strand of CM014083.1, from coordinate 28,619,532 downwards.
TACTGTGCAGTGCGTTCATTTATTTACGTTCTAATGTTCATTTCACAAAATCCATCATGTAACAGCATTTCGGCAGAAAATGAGTCGAGCTGCGATTTGAGCAGTGCGTAGAAAAACATTTGTGTGTCGGTTTCTGAGCTTGAGTGCGTTTTGATTTGAGAATTAAATAAGTGGCCATTGAAAAGTGTTTTGTTGAAGTTTCTGGAGGAAAGTGATTGACTATGAGTGTTTGCCTTCTACACTTCACCACAACCGATCAGAAAAATTAGACAAAAATGACCTGGAGTTGAGTCATACAATCGTCAACAGCCGAGTGTATTTCGGCTGCAGTAATTTTAAAACCTGTCAGATTCTGGAGGAACTGACAGGTTTTTTTTTTTTTTTTTGAAAAAATGTTACACTTCATTATTGTCAGTCTTGACAGCGGCACATAGTGTCAACCAATATGACAATATAAAAATTGTTTTGGAAACAGTGGCTCATTTAAGCATCCAGGAGACACAGAGCAGCGTTCATCATCATTCATTAGGAGTCACTCACAGTCTCCACAAACTCCTGAGGGAAATATCTGCACGTTTACCCGCTAAATACTTCATTATTTGTTTGTTTTTTTCCACCTTTATTTATCCGAGGCAGTTTCGCTGAAAGCAAAGCTCTGTTTTTTCGGAAGTGCCCTGATCACATTCACGCCTGGAAACTGTCCAGTACGACCACGCTCTGATCCGCCGGAGCAGTCGGGGTTGAGGGTTTTGCTCAAAGGAACCTCAGTGTTGGGAATAAGTGCAAAGCAAGCAACGCCTTTTACACCTCCTACCCAAATTTACCCAATGACCTTCAACTCACACGCTTGTTTCTTTCACCTTCAGGTTACCACCGCCGCAGGTTAGTTAGTCTGTCTGTTCCTTAGTGCCGGGCAGGTAGCGTACACTCAGTTTATCAGCCTGGAGCCTGGAGATGAAGCCAAGAACCAAAACAGTAAAATAACAAGCTTAAAGATGCTAAAACGCTTCATGAAGCTGAGGGACACAGCAGAGTCAGATAAAAAAACTCACTCTCACTTTGTCACTCTCGGCGACACCTGTCACATAACTGGATTATCATAATTGAATTATTAATTATTAATGAGATTTTTTAAGAAGACAGACTTTTTTAGAAGATTTTTTTTTACTTTTGTTTTTATGTTTCTGCTTATCTATTTGTGAGGAAGATGAACTTAAATTTAAAAAAAACTGAAGTGGAGTTCAACTTGTAGCATCACGCTTGAAGCTTTGCTTTAAATAGTATGTTTTATTTCAACTGTGGAAGATTGTTTCCTTTAGCTGGTGAGTAGAAATAAGTGTGGTGATATTTTCTTTGGTCTGAAGCCAACATCAAGACTCAAAATGCCAGATTTTACAGACAGGAGGAAACAGATGTTGATGTTTGATAACCAGCAGTTTCTCTTGCTCGGATTGGCAACATTCAAAAAACTGAACCACAGTCTGGGCTGATGTTCTTCTTTGTGAATGTCAGAGGAGCTGCATTACACCGCACAGACAAATCTGTCAGGCTGAACTAAAATTTACTGGAATCAGAGCAGTCATGTGTCTTGTGATTTTTTCCAGGATGCTTCGCACCAAGCGAGACAACGCCAAGGTGAGGTGGCACTCAGCAGCAGTGCGAATCGATGATTGAAGGAGCTCCCATCAGTCATTAGTGCAACGCCTTTCTTTGATACTAATGACAACAACATAGCACCAGTCCTTTTAAACACCCTGCTGCTTTAGCCACAAATAGAAATGATGACTAAACTCATCTGCATGAGGCGGGTAGTCCTGATTGAGAAAGAGAGCGACACACACTCACACTAAACGCAGCGCACACACACACCCTCATACCACACAACTGCAAACCAAGTTGATGTTTAATCACCATAACATGCTGGGAACACAAACACACCCTCAGGGTGCTAATCAATTACTGTACACACCTACACACACACACACACACACACACACACACACACACACACACACACACACACACACACACACACACACACAGACACACACACACAATCAAGCTAAACTAATTTAACTCTAATCCAATTTTTTTTTACCCATTTCTGCATTGTGTGTGTGTGTGTGTGTGTGTGTGTGTGTGTGTGTGTGTGTGTGTGTGTGTGTGTGTGTGTGTGTGTGTGTGTGTGTGTGTGTGTGTGTGTGTGTGTTTAGTACAGGATACTGCCTGCCTCAGCACAAAGGTAAACTAACACACCATGAAAGCCCACACACACACACACACACACACACACACACGCACAAGATGTATGAAGTTACAAACCCCCTTCACCTCTATGCTTGTTGGAAATGATCCTTTTGAGAGACAGACAGACAGACAGACATCTAAAGTCTTCTGTCTCCTCCCTTCGTTTCCCTCAATCAGAATAAGTGATGCAATGAAAACCAAACATAAAGCAATCATCTGACATTTCCATATGGAAACAGCAGCGTTTCACTGTGACCAGCTGATCAAACCTCATGTTTATTCAGTGTCTAACCAAAGTTTTTACCTTGCTCATTTGGAAAATTTCAGGGACAAGAACTAAAAACTTGCACAGAAACTCCTGCGTGAACGTATCAGCTCCAGCAAATGTTTGAACACGTAAATATCGGTGTTAACGTTCATTTCAAGCGCTCGTATGACAACAAACAAACACACATATATACATATTGTTAGCGTTTGGTGTTTAGTTCAACACTGTGATGATAGAGCCGTCATTATGATGATACTAAGGTCTATCATAATTATCTGCTAATTGACTGCCTAACGAGGTAGCACTCATTAGAATGCTCATTAATACTCCATCATCGCCATTGATGGCTGTAATCACAGAGTGCTGGTTTCAAGGTCTTACAGGAGGGTATGTGAGAGCAGGAGCAGATACGGTATGCGGTACCTGCGGTGTGTGTGTGTGTGTGTGTGTGTGTGTGTGTGTGTGTTGCAGGTGTATTGATTCTTTCTTTCAGCCGAACCTGTTGCATTCAGCCTTTCCATTACAGGGTACATAAAGAACCAGACACCTAATTTTTAGGGTGTCTGGCCAACATTCAGTGCAACGAGCCCTTGACAAAGTGAAGCAGACAGTAAGGGTGCGGAGGTCACGGCGGTGGATCGGCATCCACTTGACTTGTCATGCATAATTATTATACATCTTTATATTGACAGTGATATCTCTCTCATCCGAACCATAGTGCACTATGTGCAGATATCTTGTCTGGTAATAAGTCTGAATTTATTTCCACTCCATGTTTCCTCTTGGTCCCCTGCTGCAGTTGTAATTTTAAAAGGTAACACTGACTCGCACTGTTACTGCCTCTGCACGGCTGAAATGCGTGGTGTGTTGCACTTCCATCAGTCGAGGTGCTTTAAGAGCAAGTTGGAAAAAAAAAAAACACATCACTAACTGAGGTGGTGCAAAACTCTAAAAGCTACCAGTGTAACTGTAACTTATAGAGTTCATTCGACATCTCTGTTTGGGTCACACAAATAACCAAAAATCAAAATTTTCAATTTTTAAATGTTTACCATACAAACAGTTATATCATTTTGGGTTTGTTTGCCGAGCTGTGGAGATATAAAAACCTGAGCAAAGTGACTAGAATTCACTTTAGGTCAGAGAGAGAAAAGTATGTTTCATGATGTTTTTGTGTCACCTTTACACCTTGATACATTTGTTTCTGCCTTATTGTTACAGTCGTTTAGATTGGGTACAGTATATAAAAGCCTTTAATAACACCTTGTCACACCGTGGTGAGGTCAAGCTGGGTTTTTTGTCCTGTCTCGTCACTTCCTGTTTTATTCTGATATTTACCTGTCCTCTCGTTTCAGGTCACTTGTCCTTCCTCATGTGTCACCGCCCTGATTGTCTTCCCCGCCCTGTTTGTTTCCACCTGTTCCCCATCACCCTGTGTATATATTGTCTGCGTCTCCCTTTGTCCCGTGCCGAAGTGTTTCGTCTTTCGTAGCAATCACCCAAGCCTTGTTTCATTGTCCACAGCCATAGCGTTATAGCTCAAGTGTTCTTTTGTTCATTTTTCCTTGTATGAGTGATTTTTTTTTTGTTGTAACTTCTTAGTCTAGTACTTTTGGTCCATAGTACATAGCGTAGTGTTTTTCAGCCTCTTTGGAGCGCCTTCAGTTAATGTTTTGCAGCCTGTTGTTTTTCCTCCTTGTGAGTGATTTTGATTTTGATCATCTTTATTGAGTAGTTTAGAGTTTTCCTCCTTTAGAGTGTTTTTGATTTCCCTAGTTTAGGCCCGTTTTCATAGCCTCACTCTGTCGAGGGATTTTTGTTATCAATAAACAAGCTCATTTGACACCTCTGCATTTGAGTCCGGCCTGACACACCTCGTTCTAAGCTACATAACCGCCACCAAGATTGGTTATCCAGGAGGGCTCATTTTAAAGGGGCTCCAAGCAGGCACCCTGCTGCACACCTACTATTCAGTTAGTAGCTCTCTGCGCTGCTTCCCTGGAGGGTTAGTTTACCATATTGCTCCGGCTTTCTTCATTAAACTTTGCTGAGAATAGTACAGTATGTATGGGCGCTTTCATTGTGTGTGTATTCCCCTCAGGCTGGACTCCAGCACCCGTTTCAGTTTCACGGGGAATCATTTAGCTGCTCTGTCAAGTATGTTGTCGTCTGTATTCTCACAGCGCTGCGTTTTATGTTGCAGGTATGCCTCTAAGTCTGGACTGCAAGGCTTTTTTTGGCTACAGCGGAGAAAACAGAGAGCCCATTATCTACTGGATGAAAGGAGAAAAGTTTGTCGAAGAACTGGCTGGACACATTAAAGAAAGTGAAGTCAGGTAAATACAGCAGCATCTAAACTGAATATTCTGGTCATATGTGTGTACCACTAAGCATTTTCAGGAGGAGGCTGTAGAAACCGAGCGAACATGAAACATGCATACTGTTTCTGTCAAGTTGTCTTTTCACCACTCCTACGAGACACTGCAACAGTATCAATTATAACCTGTCAAGTTTACAGGTTTGCATTGTTAATTAATTTCTGAAAAGACTCCAGCTGCACTCCTCACACTGTCACTATCTAATTTACTCTCTCATGATTTATGTCTCATTGAGGGTTCTGTGACAGATTTCCTCTCAACTTTCCTCAAGAATTATGAATACTAATAACAAAGTTAAATTGAATTCATTTTCTCCCCTATTGGGACCAATTACATCGAGCTCTATTGGGAAAAGCCTGATTGTCCGCGGGGCATCAAATATCATTAGAACAACCTGCCAGATCGCCATGGAAACGATTGGAATATTCACAGCCTGACACTCGCACACACGCTGGTTTTGATCACCTGTGAAATGTTATCGGTAACAGATAAATTAAATATTTCATCAATGATCGGTTAACCTGATTTACCTACTGGGCAAGTTATCTGCAACTGCAATATATTTTGGTCACCACTGACAATTTATTGGGAGTAGTTTGGAGTTTCAGGTGCTACACAATGCTGTTTCTGTAAGAGGAAAAAACACAGTGAATTCTGTATCAGGACTGGACTTATTCTGCTGTTTTCAAACTCTCTAGTCTTTTTTCAGTCTCCTAAGACTCAATTGTTGAGCAGAAAGACGCCAAAAAGTTTAAAATCTTTAGTGGACATCAACTAATGCATCACTGGAAGCAAAGGCAGGTGTTCCAGGACAGTGGAGAGTACAGCTACAACCTTAAACAAATTGTAGCAAACCCTGTTTGGTGTGAGTTGTCGGCCCTGCGGGGGTTTGTGAGAGCTCCAGGGGAAAAGACGAGATCAGGAATACAGGATTAGAGCATATGAATCTCCAACTGTTAATATTAGCGTGCTGCAGTGCTGCAGGGTTACTGAATTAAATATTTAATTCACACTCTGTTCTGTAGAGTGCACAGCACATCATCTACTGTACGCGGTACACACTGAAGGAAAACTTTATTATGACCTAGGTTTTTGTTTTAATTGCTCTCTCCATTGATTGTATTGGTCGTCTGATTTGATGACTTGCATTAAAACGCTCAAACCAGGGGGCGGCCGCCCTGTGTGTAGAGGCTTCAGTCCTTGCTGCAGCTGCCCGGTTCGAATCCCGCATCGGACGGCCATTTACTGCGTGTCACTCCCCCTCTCTCTGCCCCCTGTCCCATCATTAGGTATAAAGGCATAAAAGGCCAAATAATAATAATAATAAAAATAATCTAGAAAACACTCAAAGTCTGCAGTTTACTCTATGAAGAGTATTATTACCTGAAACGTAATTCAGAGACGGTATGAGTGTGCACAACTATGGAAAGTACAGTAAGTCAAAGTGCAACCAAGAATTTAAACGTTAAACTTTAAGGGAATGCTTACAGGGGTTGTGGTTTTACTGCTGGCCTCTGTGTTCTGGGATTAGGGTGAAGGTTAGTTAAGGTTATGGTTAATAAATCTGGCTAATTTAAGGATTTGTTTTGTATCACAGCACAGAGCAGCTTGTTCAACGGCCCTGACGTTGTTGGTACTCCTCTCGCTTCATTCCTGGCCTCAGGTGTAATGTTTTAATGTGTTCTTGAAGTTGTGATGTAGGGTGACATAGTTTTAGGTGTAGAAACATCCACATATAGTTGAAGTTGGGGATTACTAGTTGTTGCTAACTTTACCATGAAGCACATGCACATGCAAAACTGACACTGACGGTAAGAGCTCACCCCTTAGACAAGGTTTCCAGTGTTTTAAAGTTTTACAGCACCACTAGACCTTTTTGTAATTGGATCTGAGTGCATGAGTTTCTTCACTAATTTGAAGAAACAAGTGTATGAGATACTAACCTCCTGGGCTCTGTAAATGAACACATTTTTAAGGATTAAATCAGTGTACCAGTAAATGAAATGTTTGAACAATGCTTAAATCATCACCATAAATTATCATAAACAGCCTCTTCAGCTCCTCACCTCCTGTTAAGTACAACATGCAGCTTTATTACTTTTAAAGAGACTTGCTGATTACTCGGCACGGCAGCCAGAAGTCTGTCTTTTCTTAAATCTTTCCCTTTTTGCTTCGTGCCAAAGGCAGTTCATTGGTTGCATAGATTAATACACTACGACTACACTGTGGGTTCACTGCTTTTTCTTTTTTCATGTTACTGTCCAATCTGCCCGCTTCTGGTGCGGCACTCTGTGAAATAAATACTGGTCCAAGATGGAACAGATACAAATGCAAGTCTGTTTACTCGTATTTCAACCATCAGTACTAACTCCCTCACCCTGACCCAGAAGTAGTAACAGCCCTCATCATTAGAAAACATTTTTTAAAGTAGAATCTGGACAAAATGTTCTCTCCAACCCAAAGGCTGTCATATTTTATTTCATCAACTCAGCCCACTAATAATAATGTTCATTCTTCCCTAAAGAGAAGTCCCTTTGCCTCGGCCTGCTCCCTCCACAGAGAGGTCAGAGGTCAGCTACAGAACAGCAGCTCTGGACCTGGGAGAGTTTCAGTGTCTTGCTCTAGGACACTTCAGCAGGAGGGCTGCTTGCTGACCTGCTGGGTCTTGAATCCAAGTCCTCCGTTTTAGAGCACTCAGCGGCCTCTGAAAACGTTCACTCGCGGGAGAATACCATCCTAGATAAAGAAAGCGGGAGCGTGCACAAGTATGAGTGTTCAAACTTGAAATTAATAATGCCCCATGGGATTAAATTAACCTTTGCCTGATGAATTCTCCATCTTTCAGTGGCGTGCTCTGGACACGTCTGATCCAATCATACAGCACCTCCAAATTCAGCAAACACACTCTAGCAGACTGACTCTTGCTGTGATGGACATTAATCTGTCCACGTTTAGCTCCCTCCACACATCCTGCTGCAGCACTGGTCCATGTCTGTTTGCACAAGACATCCACGATAATGTAAATATCCGTAATTATCATTTCTTGTTACCCTGCAGTCGGTGACAGAGCTGTTGACACTCACACATGGTTATTACTACACCACCTAGAGAGCAGCCAGCTGTGACTATGTGTGACGGACAGAAGGTTTCGGACTTCTTCTCCACACTTTAGCCTTTAAGTGCTCTCCTTCTGAAAAATCTGCACCTGTCTATTTGAAAATATAATTACAATCTGTCAAGAATTCAAGCACTTTTGGTCAAAATATGCCCAAACACACCCCTAACTTCTAAACATGAGGAGTATCGTTAGTTTTACTGCAGTCCCTGGCACAGCTTTAGTGCTGCACGGCCACTCAATATTTCTGCAAGTCAGCTATCATAGTTCACGGCTCGTTCATGTGCAATGAATTCGTAATTATAATATTTCCACTCGGGGCGGTGCTTCCTTCATTTACACTTGAAGGCAGCAGTGGCCCATATGTGTAGTGGTGTGGAGAAGCTGCTCTACCTGATTGAAATTCACATCACCTGTCCAATCCAACTGCTGTCAAAAACTACTACTACTACTACTCTCTCCACTTTTTCGGTTTTTAAAAAATTGCCATGGAGGTTTTAGTTATGTAAGACTTGTTTCAGTGTAAGGTAAAGAAGAAAATACATTTTTTAAGATACGATTTCTGCATGAAAACATGCATTCATTCAAGAGCAGAAGTTTTAAGTTAAGTTTATTTCCAACAATGAATCAGTCCTGCAAACAGGTATCCCCTGTGTAACCATCTCTCATTCATCCGTGCCACAGAGCTCCAATGTTGGCGAATAAACTGTTACAGACACACCAATGAGCCACATTGTTGCACTACGTGACATGTTTCTCTGTTACAATGGTCACACGCACTGTTGTTGATTCCATATAAACCATCCTGCTGATGGTAAATACTCAATAGACCCTCAGCTGAAAAATAGTCCTTATTTGGGCCCAACACTTGGGCTGAGGGCCATAGACAGTGTAGATTAAAGCTCTAAGCGATGAACTCAAGTACTATTGATTTTGGACTTTGTATAGAATTCGAATTGAAGGGTGTAGCCTTCTATAAAGAATACTAGTGTAGAAATGGAGTCTGGATATAATCATCAGAAAAGGATGTTTTTTAAAAGGAGAAATGAAGAGTCATTGTGCCAAGTTTAAGGATGTGAGGGGAATGAAAGGGACGAATAATGATCTTGTAAGATTTGTCAGATTTCAGTTGTTGTTTTTTGCACCCAGGATTTAGGGAGGCACTTGGTCAGGATGGAGTGAGTTGTCGTCATACTGGATTTAGTGGATGTGTAGAGCTGGAAATCATTAAAAATAGAGAGGACCAAGTACTGAACCCTGCGGTACGCCTTGGGGACAGATGTGCAGTTATTCTGTTCTCTTTCAGTGATTTATGGCTTCAACCAGGAGAGGGCAGTACCACAGAGAAGAATGATGAAGTTAATACTTGCAAAAACATCAGTGAGGCTAAAGAGAATATGAGTACAGAGATGAGGAGAGTGTGAGGAGAGGTCTTTAATCACATTAGCACAACAGGGTGATCCAGTTTTATATAAAAAAAACAATCAAAGCCCAGCAAAAGAAATCATTATTCATTACTGGGTGGAAAGAGTGTGTTTAATAGCAGATGTCAAGGCAGCATTAGAGTTATAGATTTTGAGAGAGATGGAGAGAGGAAGGAGGTCTGGGAGGGATGGGAGGTGAGTTCAGAGATATTGGAGGGAAGGTGAGAAAACGGAAGAGAGGAGGTGATGTGTTTTTTTAATCGACGATTTTAGCAAGTCGGTGCTTTTAACAGTGACCTCTAATGCTCTGTCCTGGTAGACATCACTCACTCTGAAACCACTGACACAGACACAGAGGAGGAAAGCGAGAGAAAACATTCAGTGTGTTCGTTCAGGAAGCGTTGACATTTTTATCTCTTTAATAGTTCCTTCTGTGATCTTGACTATTACAGCGGAGGTTTCACCGTTTTAACTCACTCCTTTTGTTGCCAAAGCAGTAGAGAGAAGCATAAATATCGAGAATGTCAGTCCAATTCCCACAGCGGCCGCCCGTGCTAAAAGTGTGTCTGTCAAAGCTCTTTGAATGCAACCACTTTGATGAAAGCCTCATGTGGCGACGCGGTTCTTTTCCGTGAGGAATAATCGTCTACGGGTTGCCTCGTCCATGCTCGCCATGCTTGGACTGTACCGAGTCCTGTTTGGTTCACCCCCCGTGTGTTGTCGAATCTGGCACTTTCTGGACGACTTTTGTTCATCAGGATTCGATCTCCTGTCTGGTCTGTTTTCTGACACTAATGCTGATTCTGCACGGGATATGCTCATTATTTCCCAAAAATCCTGCTGTCTGCTGGTTAGGCTTGACCACTCACTCTGAATTCAAACCAAATCATCCCACGACACAGCTAACCCAGGCTCGGCTGAACTCAGCTGGTGGAGTCAAGGAATATTTCCACCGTACCTCACTTTTTTTCTTATTAGTTTAGTCATCTGATGCTCTTTTGCCATACTCGTTTATGTATTTATTCTCTTAATTTTGATCACCTGTAAACCTCTCTCTTCAAAAGGACAGGAGATTTTCTTTTGCTTATCTTCACCGTGCACCTTTCCTGTGTAGGTTTCTCTACAAGCTGCTTTACTATTATATTAATACACTATTACACTTTAAAAAATGGATTCTGTGGAGGGTTTTGACCTCAGACACTTCATCATGTAAATTGAAAATATAATCCTTTTGCTATGTTTTTATTAGATAAGCCTTTCATGATTAAAGTTATGTGGATTTTACACTTTTTTAAAAAGGCTTACAGGTGTAACCTCACATGTTGCAGCATGTACCAATGCAGTCAATACAAACGTTCATATTTGTTGTAGTTTGTTTTGGTACCCTTGGTTTTTATATCTTAACCACTACCATCTGCTCCACGCCGTGAAAAAACTTCCCCACAATGTGATTACAGTTTAATCTTAAGATGAAATGTTATCTGCAGACACAAGGCCTTGTGCATTTGACATGGGTGTCAAAGTCCACATGACTCTCCAAAAGCCCGTCCAGATTTGTCTTTAGTTCATTTTCTCTGCTCCTGTCGCACTTTAAGATCCACTTCCTTCGGTTCAAGCTGTGATTAATCACATAGGCTATTAGAAGCTGACACTGACACTGGCTTTTAAAATAATCTCCCCTTCTGAACCACTGGATGGATTTTGTTAAAAGCAGGGTGAAGGGGGTAAATGAATATAGTCAAGTGGTAACTGACTGTCCGCTAAACTCCTCCCTCCAGTCACAGCTTAGCAAGCATGACTATGCTGATCAATGATACTGCAAACAGCAGATCTGACAACATTTAGATAGATTAAAGTAGGCAAGGTATTGGCATATCATTACTTAACTATATTGTTATATGTCATTAAAAAATACTATTAAAAACTACAACATCCATTGTATTAGGGCCAGTCCTGTGTGTTATTTATCACAATATGAGCTATACTGTATAGTTTAGTGTGATGTTAGCGCATTCACATTAAAGCATGTACAATATACAGCCTTAGAATGCATAATTAAGACTGTTCGCAGGTTTTTTAGTTACTTATGACTCAGTTAGAAACATTAAAAAGTCACACAGAGATGGAGTATAGCAGTACAGTACTGATCACTGGCTAAAAATGAGAAATGTGTCTACCTCTGTCTGAAACCAAGGAGAGATTATTACCAACAATCTGTCTTTTAGAAACTACCCGTGCTGCTAGACAATAGAGTTTGACAGGTTGTGTGCACCCTAGCTTAATGACGGAGGTCAACTGCTGAAATTAGCTCTCCTAACAGAGAATTAAACCCTCTTAGCGATAAAATTATGTCAAAAAAAAGTAAATGTCAGCCTGAAGGCGGAATGAACAATGTGGCTTATAACCTGAGTGTTGAGTTTACCTACACTGCACAAGAAGCATGCAGCATTCAAGTTGACATTCACTAACTCTAACAACAACGAGGACAAAAAAACAGTGTGTTGGCAAAAGCCACATAAAATATTAATATGCCTCAAAACAATGAATATGAACAGAAACTTAGATCCGACCATATGTGACTTACAGTTTATTGGATAAAATTGCAAAGTATGATATTAAATCCTAAATGAAAAACAACAACAAAGTTAATTAGAATACATTAAGTCTGAATGAATTTTAACATTTTGCTTTTCGCTATCACACTCCACATTTAATGGGAGAAATTGCCCAACCTGTGATGCTACTACACCATCTGTGCTGACTGACTGCTCTGAACGTGCCATGTCAGCACAGCTGATCTCAGACATCAGCGGTTATGGCTGAATCCGACCTCAAATCTGCACGTCATGACCTAAACATCAGTACAGTCTCCACCTCCTCTACCTCCTCTCTTCATGCACCTCGCAGGCTTAGAGGAATATGACCTTACCATAAGGGGAGAGGCTTTTTTCCAGCTGTCGCCAATGTTTTCTGCACATGCCTCCTTGCTCCCTCGCTCCTCCTGTTTCATCTGCTCCACTCCTCGTTTCCCCTCTTATATTCTCTCTTTAATTTTGCAGCTTTCGGTGGAGCGTTGTAGACATTAACCTCCAGCTAAGATTTACACATTTACCTTTCTCCCTGCTCTCTCATTCCCATTACTGCAGGCTATGTTTTTGCTGTCTGTGACTGTTGCCTTCTCTTTGTGTGTTTGTCCCAGGATTTTACGGGAGCATTTAGGTGAGAAGGAGGTGCAGCTATCCTTAACGTTCGATGCTGTGGAGGAGGCAGACCTGGCCAACTACACCTGTTATGCGGAGAACCACATAGGGAAGGGCGGCGGGAGTGCTATACTGCAGAAGAAAGGTGGTTTACTCTCTGTCTGTTCTTTACATTCTAGTCAGATGAAAATCAAATAATGAAATGTGGAGAAAAAATGCCATCATATCATACATTGCTGCTTTTCCTGGAACAATAAATCTGGGTGAGTCACAGATTAAATGTAATAATCACAAACAGCTTGCAAGTAAATTACTCATTACAAAACCAGCAGCATGATCCAAATTTGTTATTTTGTCTGCACTAGAAAGCAACATTATCATCACCCAGAACTGTATTTATAGAGCACTTTGATAATAACGGCTTACAGACAGGACGGGGAATATTAAATGGGGCCTGGATTAGAGCCCTGTGGCATCCCGTAGCTGCTTTTTATTACAAAAAAGAATGAAGTAGTGTGTTTACTGTTTAAAGGATACTTTAGTGGCAACTAGCAGTGTAGTTGCTGATTGCATCCCTGTCACCTCACTCTCTCCCTTCTAGTGTGGAGGTGTGCAGTGACCACGAACTTCGCCAAATAATCCAAAAGGCTTCATCTAGAGCCAGTGTTTAGTTTCCATTCTGTGGAAACATGGTAGTTCAATGTGATGTCTCCCATGTAAGAGAACCCGTCTGTAGATATATAACACTTATTATGAGGTTACAAAACATAACGATTCTTATTTTTAGGTGATTACACACCTAAAACATAGTCCATCCACCCAGCAGGGGAGTGAAGAGGCTAGTCTGAAACCACGTTTCAAGTCAAAGACCAGCCAGAAAGCTGAATTATTTATTTTAAACATTATTGTTTTAACGAATGTTTGAAAGTATGGAAACTAACGCTCTCATGTCAAATGCACAAATGGAGCTAGACCCGGGAAGTAATGTCTTAGCTTAGCATAAAGACTTGAAACAGGTGGAAACAGCTAGCCTGGCTCTCTACAACATTTAGTTTACCAACTCTGACTTCTGAAGTTCACTAGTTAGCATTTTTTAAACATATAAAACATTAAATCACTCCACCTATAACTGCTAGTATCCAGAAAACTGTTAGCCTATCACTCATTTTTAGATATACTGTCGTCCCTCTCTATATTGCGGTTCACTTTTCGCAGACTCGCTGTTTCGCTGATTTTTTTAGTGTAATTTTGCATGCTTTTTTTTTTTACAGGGTACTGTACACTATGAACACGCATTGTGTTCTGCGTCCTGATTAACTAAGGGAGTACTGTACAAAATGTGTGTAAAAAGGTGTATAAAAGTGTGTGGTTAGAGGAAAACATAATTTGCAGGTTTCGTTTATTGCGGGTTATTCTTAGAACATATCCCCCCCGATAAACGCGGGACCACTGTATGTCTGTTAATCATTGAGCCTTGGTGACGTGGGTGTATTTTTTTAACCTTAGACAAAGCTAGGCTATCTGTTACCCTGTGCTTCTATTTTATATTTCATGCTAAGCTAAGCTAATACACTTTAAAAATACCCTGAGAGTGGTATTAATCTTTTCATCCAACAGGCAAGAAGGCATTCCCCAGACTATTTCTCTAAGCAGGTTTAATATTCACTAAAGGATTTTTTTACTCTATTTACGGATAATTTACTGTCTCAGTAACAAGGAATCAAGCTCTGGATTTATAGCTGCCACAGTGTGTTGTCCCAAAAGCAGTGCTTTATTTGTTTACCCTGACTCGCTAAATATAAAACCCTATCTGCTCTAGTTACCTGGGACGTATTCCATTTCTCTTTATGATTCTGTTAACAAGAAATACCCCTACGGCTGCTGAGCAACTGATGCTAGCGTTTATGGCTCAGTAAATATTTGTGGATGTGAACAGCTTCCAAGATAATTAAGGCTTTTTAAATGTGTGCCTGTCATCAAGAAATGTGTGAGATGTAAAAAGCCTCCTCCAGAGCTTCATTTCAAACATTTGAGTAGCTGTTTCCAAACAGCTCACAGAGGGAAAATAGACGTGGTACTATTTCCTATTTCCGTGTTATGGATTTTTACAGGTGTGGACGTTCTGTTTGATTGACAGGCGATCTCTAGAAAGTGTGCTGAGCACCACAGATGGAGACAAAATACAAAAAAAAAACAGCTCTCATAGTTACAGCTTTAAATATTCAGCTAAAAAATGCATGAGGGCACGACTCCCTTTGTAAAACATCTGCAGCAGTCCTGCGGTATCTCGCTTTCCATCTTATGAGCAGAACGTGCGGGCCTTGTTTGAGTCAGAGGCCACAACCCGGAGAAATGGAGAGAAACCTTAGAGAGACGGAAAAAAAGAGAAACGGTGAATAGCCAAACAGCGATGGCGGAGGAGGAGGAGATGAATCGTCTCTGTTACCTCGAATCTCTGTGGAAAAGAGAGCCGGGTGAATGCCCGCTATATGAAATAAATGTATGTAATGCAGAGGAGCAGGGACAGCGAGGGGCCGGGACCAATGTGGCGAGAGATAAACAGGCGCAGGAAACGGCTGGAGACAGAACGAGGCAAGAAAATGGAGAACAAGGGAGAAATAATAGATGCAGGGCCGAGAGATAAAGATGGGGAAGGTGAGAGGGGTGTAGGAGAAAATTGGGAGAGACAAAGTGAAGAGAGAAACAGAAAAGAAGAGACAGGAGGAGGAGGAGGAGAGAGGAGGAGGACTAAAAACAGGTCTTTCTCTGCCTTTGGGTGTCAGATCTATCTTACTATACTTAACTAGCACCCCGGGGACGCTCACACACAGGCACGAGCATGCACACACACACACGGGATCACACACACACACCTCCAGAGGGGGGGTCAGGATGGGAAATGTAGGGTCGTCATTACTTCACACTGTAATTACCTGGATGAATACTGTAGAAGAAACCGCGTGTGTGTGTGTGTTTGTGTACAAAGCAACAGGAAGCATTGCTGCACAGCGAAATTCTGCATATGTGCGTGATCGGAGCCGACGTCTATAGACAGAAACACATACACTCCTCTCACGGGAGGCATTAGGTGTAATAGGGTTGTTTCAAAAGCGTGGTCGAGAGGGCACACACACGCACACACACACACACACACACACACACACACACACACACACACACACACACAGTACTCGAGTAGCTGGAAGCTGAAGCAGGTATCGGTACATGTTGAGCCTGCTCCTCTTCAAGCATCCGGCAAATAGTGTGTGGGTTTTCTTTTGGATTATGGTGGAGGTTGGATCACTGTCTGTGTATGTAGGTGTTTTGTGTGTATCTATATGTTTGTGAATGCCTTCCTCCTCCCATCTGTCTCTTTATCTCTTGTCTTTTTCCTGCTTTCCTTTAACCTCGCATTCATTTATTTATTTATTTTTTCATTTCCGTTAGATAAAGTAACAGCAGTTGTACCCGGAGCATAAATCTCCTTCATCTACAACTCCTTCTCTGTGATCAGTATAGATTTAAAGGAGATGAGCTAGGAGATAATATAGCTTTAACCTGGAAAAAGAGTCTCTGGTTCGCTGTAACGCAACCACCTACGGCGCTCCTGTTATTACTCATAACCTTTTGCTATT
The DNA here is from genome assembly GCA_004119915.2 of Collichthys lucidus. Lineage (NCBI taxonomy): Eukaryota > Metazoa > Chordata > Actinopteri > Sciaenidae > Collichthys > Collichthys lucidus. Next base: position 28,603,265 of record CM014083.1, on the reverse strand, counting down.
TTAGCAAATTTAATATCGTCATTATCATTCTCAATGTACCGGTATAGTTTCAGAGAGCCAGTTAGGGGAGGATTCATTAGAACTAACCTCGCATGATTTTAAGTAGGGATGTTTTCAAATCTATTTCAAAGGTAATGACATTCAGGGACATTCAGCCGACTCAATGTGGAAACCTTTGCCCCGACAGGCCGGACAATCAGGGCAGAGTCTGGAAGGACGACGAGCAACAACGACAACATGTGACAAAAATAACATGCGGGTTTTCGATATCTAATATTTATGAGCCTTCAAACTGGGTGAGGTAACTAGGTTACAGTGCACATGCATCTGCACCAATCAGTGTTTTTATATCAACAATAGTTTGAATGTCTATGTCAGGGGTCTCCAAACTACGGCCCGCGGGACACATCTGGCCCGCCTAAACAATTGGAGCGGCCCACTTAACGATCCCAAACAATCCCTCTAAACATGGCCTGTTTTTCAAAATTGCATTTTCCTATTATAAAATATCCTCACTTAATGATTAAGGTTGGCATTCTATTCAAAATAGACCTTGTTTACGAACTATTTACAGTACTAATTAATTTTCATCCTTTCACACAATGGTATATTCTGAAGTGACTTTGCTCGTGATCAACTTCCGCGCAGTCTGGCCGGGCGATTCAACTTGGCGGGTCAGGGACGGCCGCACGGTGCGGAGGAATCCCCTCGTGGGACCTCTCCCCGGCCGTGACCTTTACAGCGCCCTCCTGCTTGGACCTCGTAGCTTCCCGGGGCCATGGACTTAGTGCTCGCTGTGCCCTCTCCGCGACTGTCGAATCGCAACTTATCGCAACTTTCACTTCCTCCCGCAACAAATTCGCAACAAAAATGTAAAAAGCAACTTTCACCGCAATTTTTTTGAAAACCTCATGCAACATCAGGGATTTTAGGCCGCAACTAATTCAAAAAAGGCTGCGAAATCCTGGTGGGACTGATATCATTTCCGGTTATAGACTGACCTCAGCCCACTATCACAGAAAGACAAGTTGATGTGGCCTGCACCGGAAAAAAGTTTGGGGACCCCTGGTCTATGTGTAATGATGACCCTATGGAGAATCACCACCTAGCATTTTAGCGTCTTTCAGCTCATTGTTTTAGTTTTTTTGTTACATTACAGCTTCTCTCGCTGGCATACGGTGGCTGTCAAGCTTTTAACCCAATAAATACTGCTTATATAGATCTGGTTTTACCTTTAACACTGTTAAACCGGCAACAGATTGAACTGGAGTCATACTAAACAGTCATTCTGTATTAAACAGGGATGTGCATTAAATTTAACTATAGATAATTTTGGTAATCCCCCATCGCCTCCAGGCCTGAAGTCTTAAAGCTAACAGGGTCTTGTCCGGGCACCTGAATGCAACATGGCAGCCTGAACAAAGCACAAGTTGTCCTAAGTTAGCACAAGTTATCAAAGCTTGAATTCATGCGTCGTGTGTGTGATTGAATTAGGGTGTGCTCTCACCCCGCAATGACCCAAGGTAATGGCTTGATGCATCTATGCTGCACACATGCACTCACACGGGACACACACACACCTACAGTACACACACACACACACACACCATACACGTCCACTTATTGTAACTGACAGAGCAGAAAGAGCTGCCTTCAGCCGCCACGGAGAGAGCATTACTCGAAAGAAAAAATGGTGAGGGAGAGAGAGAGACGGACGGAAAGAGCCTGACAGGAGAGAAGAGGGGTGGAGAGGAGATGACAAACAGAAGAGAGTGAAGGAAAGACAGGGTTTGCCTGATGTCAGTCAAAGGTTCAACACAGGCTTCATTAGCTTCATCTAGAGGCAAAAAAAGGAGATTTTAGGCAGGTCTGATTTTGGGTGAGGAAGGGAGATACATCCAAACATTTCCATCGACCTCATTTGCACTTCAGGCAAAGTGCACTTCTTCGTTTTTAGCATTTACCAAACACACTCTGTATTTGTAGTCTGTAGAAAAGCCAGACAGATAGAGTCAGATTTGTAATCCTGAATTAGTACTCAGATTTCTTTCAAATACAAGACACTTTGAATTTAAAAGTGCAAATGAGGCCAGTGAGGGATAACATCGACTCAATGTTGCATTTTCTTTATCCCAAAAATATATTTTTTAATTATTTTTCTATAACTTCTTGTGGAAAACAAAGTGGAACTGTAGATCCTGTTCTTTGGTCGACCAGACCTCTGCACGGCTTAAGATTGGGTCGAGTGACCCTACTATTATGTGAGGTCACCATCCTTTATGAATGAATAAGAAAAACAAAGGTGAGGGTTGTCCCTCTCAAATAGGAGCAGCAAACAAAGAGAATGACGGAGATCTTGATAAATCTCAGACACAATAAGGTGTGAGGGTGGAGAACAAACAGTAATAATAAAGCTGCAAGCAGCGATGGTCGGGCCCTCGCACACGTCGAAATGTGCTTAATATTGGTCACTCACACCGTTTCCCCAAAATTCATCATTTTGATAACTTTTACTCAGGAAGTCTATGTGAACACACCTACCAAGTTTGAAGTGAATTGGATACAATCTCTACGAGGAGTTCGTTCAAACAAGACCCCTTGTCAACCAGTCAATGACCCAAAAACCTGAAAAGTTCAAATGTGACAAAAATTGGACACCGTACGGTTCACTGTAGCCCGGGGCACCAAGAGACTTTTTTGTGCATCTGGGCATGTTACATACTCCCACCAAGTTGTACACGTGGGCGAAACCGTGGCGAGGGGCACCTCCAAAAACGCACACCTAGGTGGCGCTGTGGAGGCATATGCGTACGTCCATGTGTGAGACCCCCAAAATATGGAATTTTATACCTGACATGGGCAGGGTAGGCAAATTTTCATGTGTTTTCGAGGGGATATGGGCCGTCGAAAATGCGATTTACTTTATGTCTGAAAAAAAATAACAAACATACGAAATTCGATAGGGCCTCGCACCGCATGCTCGGGCCCTAATAACAGACTTCTTTCAGTCATGTATGTTGGTTTAAAAGAGCAGACTTTGATACAATTTAGAATCCATGTTGAGTTGGAGAGTTTGGTGGGATCTCAGGTCTTTCTAAAGAAGACAGCTTTTTCTTCAACTTGAAGTAACCTTTAAAGAAAATGCATCTTCACAATCTAACTGTGGCTCCAAACTGAATGATGACACAGATGGGACATTTGGGAGAAAGATTTTAAGGCTATTTTTATTATTATTAATACATTTTATCTATTTATTTAGAACTTGCTTTGGCATCAGATGCTGAATGCACTTTTAAAAAAGCCAGTGGAAGGAAATAGAAAACTTAGTAGTAAAGTTTGTGGAATTAAACAAAGTGGTGTCAAAGAGCGTAACAGGGAGAAAAGTTCTGTAAAATATCACATATGCAGACTCTCAACGCCCCCATTACCATCGCTGACTACTCCTTTTATGCCTAATAAGTAAAAAGCGTACTTAAAATTCAGCATTCAAATTCGGGCTCCCATTTTCCCGTGCACTGATATCAGGAGACGGCGGCAAGTGACTCATTACTAATGGAAAAATATCTGAGAGAGATAGATGAAGGAGGGAGCGGTGATAGAGTGAGGGGTGAGAGCAGAGACAGGAACACGGGGGAAGGAGAGAGGGATGGATGGAGGCAGGGGGAGAGGTTTTTCTAAATGGGTCTCATTACTAATGGAGGCAATCGGAGTTCACTTCACTGTAGAGCAAATATTTGGTAATTAGTTAAATTTCACTATTTTTCTTCCCCCTTTGGACTGCCGTTCCATCTTTTCCTCCCTCAATATTCGGCTCACTGTCCAACCTCTTTCTCCTACATAGTGTCTCCTTGTGGAAGACTGTGGTGTAGCAGCACAGGGTGGAGTTAGAGAGACGTCTACTGGCGAAGCGTGGTCATTTCAGGCAGATTACATACTGTGGTAGTAATCGAAAAGACAGGGACATGATGGGACATTCTTGCACCATCATTCATAAATGTATAAATCCCTTTGTCCTTTAAAGTTCTTCAGCTTAGGTCACTCAGTTTGATACTACAGCCAGAAAAAAGAGTTGTTACAGCATGACGGAGCATTATACATGTAAAGAAATTCAATATATGAGACACACAGTACATATTGCTGATAACAAGTATACTGCTGTACAACCGAGAAGGTACTTAAAAACATTTTTTTATAGGAGATTCAATGAATTTGGCCTGCCACATACGCTCTGAGCCTTTAATTTTTATTAATATTTTAAGTTGGTGCAGGCTGTTCACTATCACTATGCTCACTCAAAGATTTATCCATCTGTTTCCACAAAATAATAAACTGTCTTTTTGAAAAAATCCCTGTGATACTTTACAGTATCACAACCATCTGCAGAACTACATATAAGTATATGTGGATATAATATGTGGATTAACACATGGTCAGCAGTATAATGAAATTAGATAGATGTGTTAGAGACAGCTCAATATATATTATATTAATATATTATATATTCATCATAATAGTAAGTACCTTAGTACTTGCTTTGTAAATCTGCACATTCTACTTTAGTACTTTTTGTAAATATGTACACTTGTGTTTCCCTCCTTGATTCTATGTTTCGCTGCTGTTAACAAGTGAATTTCCCCGTTGTGGGATAAATAAAGTATTATCTCTCTCATAGTATGTATTTCATTAAAAAGAGGCCCAGCAACAACATGCTGCTTACATTTTAATGCAATATAACATCTCAGTCTGAGATACTTTATGTATATTTTGCCGACTGTACCTACTTGTACTATTACTTAATCAAGACTGACGTATTGTAACATTGTGCCATTCTTCCACCGCTGCCTGTTTAAAGGGTTTTCTCAATACTATGCTATTAAAATCCATCTCATGATTGTAAGTCTGTGACTGATGCCTTCAGTCCAACTGCAAATTTACAGTTCTATAAAAGTCAAATGAGCAGCCACACTCCCGCTGTGACATACAGTACCAGGCGCTGTAGGTGCAGACTGAATGTTTCTATTACGCGCTGTCACCGAGCTGACACGGGAACAAAGAAAGTAACAAATCGGCTTTTACGAATCAGCCAAAGTTCTTCAGACTATTTCTGTATGTGCGTATACTGTTCCTCACATTAATGTTTTGATATTAATCTGTAGCTTTAATGTAGTAGGCGAGAAAAATACATGATAGTAAGACAGCTTACTCTCCCTACAACAGGTGGCGCTGTAGTCCCACGTGGCAACAGGAATCTGCTTATGATGACACACTGTAGAGCTGCAGGGTCTGACCTCATGCTCAAGTAGACATTAAAACTTTATGTCAGAGGATATTGTTTAGTTAAAAGCTGATTCACCTGTAATAATGATGATGGATTAAATGGAATAAAACAGCCAACACCAACGTAATAAGATAATAAATAAATAAAAAAAATAAAACATGATGTCGTTTAAAGGCTGTAACATATTGCAACAGTATAAAATTCCCGGCAATAACTAGCACGACGAATAAACACGGGTTGTAAAATGAGGTGGTGCTTAGTCATAGTGACGAGATGAGTTGATGTGTGTGTGAGTAAGTGTGAGTGACATAACAGTAGATCATATTTCCCATTGTGTCAGTCACCATCATGTTCCATTAATCCACCATACACTCGTATTGCCTGTGATAACATCATCCATACAGATCTCAACACTGTGTGTTGGAACTGACTCATAACCTGCAGATGTGTAAATACAGAATCACACAGGCGGTTCTTTTATTTTTATCGATCTCAGTGAACTTAATTAAACAGGATCCAACACAGAGAAACATCAATACTATAAAAATGTCAGCGTTATCAGTCCCATCCACAGCTGTCTCATTCACTACATGAGAGACAGTATTGGATGCTTCCCATTGAAAAGTTTACAGTGAGCTCCCCTTTATTAAAGGCCGGGTAATTTGCTATATGCACATCTGCCAAACCGATCTGTCAGCTTGAAAAGGCTTCCGAAAAATGTGTGATTGTGTCCAAGTGCAGGCAGAAACAGGCTCATTGTTGCCTCCTGTGGCCTGACAAACCACAGCGAGGCAAAAAGAAAACGCTGCACACCATCGGACAAGCCGCGAAAGTGAGATAAATGATCGGGCATTTCTCTAAACATTTCAGTGGTAGCCATGCAGGGCTAGAGTTACACACTCCTAAACGCTGGGCCATAAAGACACACAACGTTTGTTTGTTTTCTGTCAAGAATAAGATGTTAGTGATATTACTAAGTCAGTCCATACGATGACTACAACTCTGTTTATTCTACTGTTTCGCTCCATTTTAGGATTGACCGCTGTCATGTGATTGCCACTTGTAGCCACTGTTCTGTAAAAGTTGCACAGTCTCGCTTGAAACACTGGTTATGGAAAGTGTGTTATGAGGACATTCATAGTGAGTTATAGAACATTCATAATGCTTTATGGCTACGCTCGTACACGCACATGTTTTCTAATGCACGATTTGAACAGACATAAAACATTATAGATGTGACTTATGATGGATTGTAATTGAATTGTCAGTTGACTGATGGGGCTTATAACACATTATGATTACCTTACATATCGACATAGGCAGAATAGAACAATAGAATATCTCATTTAGGTTTTATACATTTAGATTTCATTCCTATTATAGATAGATTTTACTTTAATTGTCTTAAATTAATTTAAATGCATGAAAATACGTCACACTTTACGACTACTTCACTTTACTTAGCACATACAACGACAACGTGTGACACTGCATGGACTGTTGCATGTTAAAGCATCCTATTATACTATTAGTTCTTCCTACAGGTGATTGTTGGAGTGTGTTTATAGGTGTATAAGTAGCCATAATGTGTTATAAGCCTCATCGGTGAACCTCTAGTTTATGAGAGCATCTATGAGACACTTTAATAATTTATTATAAGTCACACTTTAATGACTTGTTCATGTGTGTAGTCATAAAGCATTATGATAACGTGATACAGATGCAATCTTCATAGAAAGTGTGACAGTTCGATTTAGGAGAACAAAACTGGGACAACGTTAGGAAACTAAAAAAGTAGAAACGGTGTTAGTCATTCATTGATGTTCATGTCTTACACACCTGGTTCAGTGTGTGTGTGTGCATGTGTCTTATCATGTCTTATTCAGTCAGTTCAGGCAGAAAAACAAAACAGCTGTAATAACAATCTCTGATTGTGTATTTGAGTGACTGAAATGAGTTTCAATCTCCACCGTCACCGATTTCAGAAAATTTGCCAATCTGAATGTAATTTAAGTTTTCATTTTTTTATATTTCCTGAAGTCAAATTGTTGTAGATTGACTTCACATGCTCGGATGTGAGCAGATCAGTTTGTAAAAAGAAAGCAGAGAAGAAAATCCAAACACAAATAAAATCTTCAGTAATACAGCGTTCAAAATAAGTTATACTGGAGAAAATATATGATTATCTTTTGGTCCTTTGAGCAATAACTGATATAAATCTCATCGATTTCTTTTCCACTCGCCCCCTTGCTGTATCTCCCCTGCCTGTAGATATGTATCGTCTGGAGCTGGCTGGTGGTCTGGGGGTCATATTGCTGCTGTTGGGAGTATTGACGGCACTTTATAAGTGTTACAACCTGGAGATCATGCTCTGCTACAGGCGACACTTTGGGAGTGATGAAACCGAAGACGGTAAGCCTGTTTGCGTGCTCATTTTTTATGACAAATTATGCAACGGCAGCAGCGGTTCAGACAGAGAGCTTATATCAACATACATATTGCACCGGGAAAGAGGAGAAGACAGCAGCACTCAGGCTCACAGCAGGTTACGATGGAAACATGTTGCTGAAGCAATAAAAAACACCCAGGATGCAGTTACAATCAATCAAGTGCACACTTAAGTCAAAGAAAGCCATTAACAAAAGAAAGTGAATGAGCATCTGAATGAATGAACGTCTCAGTTGTTAGTCTAAATGGTGATTAGCAAAGTCTTAAAGCTCTTTCTGAAAGGTAAATGATTTTCAAAGAGATGTCTACCTGTCCTGTACTTATGTACTCTGTCTGTCTCTCTCTTCACAGATAATAAGGAGTATGACGCCTATCTGTCCTATACTAAAGTGGACCTTGACTCTCTGGGCAGGTTAGTTACCTCTATACACATATATATATGTATTAAACAATGCTTTCTCGTCATAATAACGCTGGTTTTTGTACTTATTGTTATCTAATCTTCACAGATATCAGCATGAAAAGCTCTTTCTGAACTTGATTCTGTGCGATGGACGTTAAAGTCTTCAAGTTCAAGTTCAAGTCGGCTTTATTGTCAATACTGCAATATGTACAAGACATACAGAGAATTTAAATTATGTTTCTTTCTGTCCAAACAGCACTAAACATGTTATATAAAATACAAAATATAAGTGAAGATGTAAACATTTATATATAATAAAATATAAAATAAAAATAAAATAAAAATAATAAATATATATATATATATATATATATATATATATATATATATATATATATATATATATATATATATATACATACAAGAGACATCCGGGAATAGAAAAGTCTGGAGATATAAATAGTATGAACCGTATACGCAGCGTTATCAATATAAATATAAGTATGGCAATATGATATAAATATAAATACAGTGTAAAGCAGTATGGTAGAATTGTAAATTGACAGAATTCAGTATGAACAGGTCTATAGAGTGGAATATGTAAACAGGTGTACATAGTGCATTTGCTTTTCAAGCAACAGTTCAAAGTATCCATGTCAGCACCTCTAAAGCAGACTAATAAACACGTTTTTATTTAGTTTTAGAGGGCATCAATTGTTGGAACCATTTCTTGGCAAACAACAGCCCGACACAAAGGGGATTGTGGCTGGCTGTTGTTTGTGCAGTGTCCAAAGTTGTGCCAATACAGCAGGATTACCAGGTTCGGTAACACTGTGTGTGTTCTGCCAAGTCCCACTGTACCCTGGGATGCTACAGTGAAACACTGAAGTGTTGGGCAGATGGAAAATTGCCGTTTGTCAAGAAATAGTAACTTTTCTTTTTTTTCACGTATCTGTTACAGTGTGTCAATAAATGAGCTTTAGAGGCGCTGCTGGACGTATGTCTGAACTATGATTGTAGTCTGTGATCCAGAATTGGTACTGATCGTTTCATCTCACTTTGGAAAAGAATAGAAATAGAATAGAAAGCTTTTATTGTCATTGTACAACAGACATAATGTAAGCACGTCAACAAGGTGCTGGTCCTAATATAGGAAATAGTATAGTGTAGCGTCGATATAGACAGGATAAAAAACACAATATAAATACAAATGCAATGCTAAAAATGTACAAAATACAAAAAGGGGTATTCATAAAAAGTGCATGCTGCATCCTGCTTGTATTTGCATAACAAATTGTAAAAGCAGGATGTTACATAACAGGGGTTGTTGCATATGATTACACGGTTATTGCACATGAGGGTTATTGCTCATAACACACACGTAATATTGATTCACAGGAAGTTATGAAGGTAAAGAGATTTTGCATATTGGGGTGGCTAGTGCATGTGTGCAGGAAGAGTTCCCTTAAACCCAAACTAATAATAAACTATCAGCTGGTGATGTCACGTTACACAATTTCTGGCTGCTGCAGTTCATTTTTAACTGTTACATACATTTGAGGCTATCACCAGGCGGTTTTGAATCTAGAGCCATAATTACTATTCTCTGCCCCCAGCAGGGCGAGCAGCGACGAGGAGACGTTTGCTTTAGAGATCCTGCCGGATGTTTTGGAGAAGCATTACGGTTACAAGCTGTTTATACCAGACAGAGATCTAATACCCAGCAGTAGTAAGTATGCATCTATCTATCTATCTATCTATCTATCTATCTATCTATCTATCTATCTATCTATCTATCTATCTATCTATCTATCTGTCTATCTGTCTATCTGTCTGTCTGTCTGTCTGTCTGTCTGTCTGTCTGTCTGGCCATCTTACCTACCCCTCCTCCCCTGCACGCACACACACACACACAACCTGTTTCATTTTCTCTCTGGACCATTATAGCCCCCAATACCCAGAATTCATCACTCTGTCAGAATAAATAAGAATCTATGTGGGTTTTCGTCCTAACACACTTACAGACACACACACGTATCTGTGTATCAGGTGAATGTCCCCCCGAATGTCACACACACACACACACACACACACACACACACACACACACACACACAGACGTGTTCACACTTATGAAAACCACAGACACGGTCTGTGTTTTCCCCAGTCTAGCCCGTGTCTCAGTCTTACTTTCACAACAATAAAAAGGTTGCATGTACTGTGCTGGATGTAAGGTTCAGTTCCCAGTGTACACACACACACAAACACACACACACACACAAACCTACGCAGATACCGTTTGTCATCATTTCTGCGGGGTTATGTGTCGCTCGCCAGTCCAACTGGAGGGCGAAATATGACCGTTATTGCTGTTATCTGTCAATGCTCTGACCTCACATACACACACACACACATAGCTATATATGCACTGAGCATAATATGAGGCGGATATACAGTGTAATGTATAGATTTGTCAGAGACACACACACACACACACACCTACTGCCATCCATCATTGTTACACTCATCTCTGGCCTTGCCAGCTGCAGGGACAGTGAATGGAACATTTAGATTGAAATGTAGTGAGGTTCATCTGTTTCATACTGTTTCTAAACACACACACACAGTCACATTCACACACACCCAAAACATGCGCACATGTATCATCTATGCACCCATGTGTTGCTCCTAATAGGAAGAATTATTAAAGCTGCAATAAACCATGTTTTTATACATGCAGCGGCTCGTAGTGTAAAAGCAGTTGGCAGGTAGTGAGTGATGATAAATTAACACCTGACTCCGCAGTGTCCCTCAGCTCCACGAAGCGTTTTAGTGTTTTCCGGCTCAATGTTTTGGCTGAAACCTTACACAAATGGTTCAGCCTCACTGCTCTTTTCAACCAGGTGGCTAGTTTTTATCCAACGAGCCATGATTACCCACCACAACAACAACAACCTACGACCGAGCAGCCACTCGCTGGTGAACATGGTGGAGAGCCAGATATTTCCTTGAGGAGATGGTGGAGACCAAAACAGAGCGAAAAGGAGTGTGAAATTTGACTTTTATTTACAATATTTACAACTTTAAATGAATGCTGCTTTGGATGTATAGATAGACTTCATGAGGTGATAGTATGTCAGGTGGCCAAACAGTCAATTAATGAAGTCAGAATTAAAATAAAGATGATATTATATTTTCTCCTTCTTACCTGATTGTCTAATTATTAGTATCATTACAAGACAAACAAAAAAGTTAGGCCACGTCCCATAGCATAGTAAGTCTTGAGCACATTGTACACATCGCAAACCTTGCATTATAAATGTTTAATTCTTTCTTTTAGTCGCTTGCTTTAAAAATGGACGACAAATCAGTCTGTGTTTACTTCAATAAAACAAATATAAGGCCTGTTCAGTAGTCTCTGAGGCACCTGATTAATTCGACTGAAGTATCAAACTAATGCAGGGAATAAAATATTAAGCCTGTTTATTAGCATTATGTTACCAAATCCACATTTCAACTTGTCCAAGAAAAAGAATGTAGCCACTAAAATAACTTTATAATGTGGCCACGGAGTCACAGACTAATGTGTGTTCTTTGTATTATTTAACATTTTCGTCTGAAAACACATAAATAAATTTACTTAAATGTGGCTCATAATGAATCGCCACGCTCTGCATAGTCTGCCCTCAGCCAAAATTATACCTCCTCCTAACAAATCAAAAAAAAAAAATCACATGAGAAAGTCATATTTCCTCCCTGTGCCCTGAAAACATCCTAAAAACAAATGTCCGCTGCGTGTAACGACGCGCATAACTCTACCTAAGATGCGCATGAATTAAAGGTTACGTGGTGTGGAGAAACACACTGAATGGGTGAATCACAGAGACAGAGAGAGGTGTCTTTTCAAGGCTTACCAAAGCCATTGACGGAGCGACCTAAAATACACTGTTCAATTATCCACTCCATTAGCCCTGCGAAATTAACAAGAGAGCGGGAAATAAACAGCGGGGACAGAAAGAGGTTGGGTATGGGGTCATTGGTTTGTGTTATTTCATTAATTGATTTACATAATCCTCAAAAAAGAAGAGAGCACGGGAAGAGGAGAAGTGAAGGGCAGGAGAGAAAAAGCGGGAGGTTAAGTGGGAGGAAGAGAGAGAGAGCGAAACATAAAGGGAAGGATGGAAAAATAAAACCCGGAGAAAAGAAAGAATGAAAGGGACTAAATTTCGGGATGTTCTGTACTATTTGTGCCCCGCAAATTGAGCGTGAAATTGCAATGTGTTGCTGGAGAATCTCTGTCATTAATTTAGTTAGCAAGTGAGGAGATGGTGAAGGAGAGAGAGAGAGAGAGAGAGAGAGAGAGAGAGAGAGAGAGAGAGAGAGAGAGAGAGAGAGAGAGAGAGAGAGAGAGAGAGAGAGAGAGAGAGAGAGAGAGAGAGAGAGAGACTGTTGTTCACAGAGCAGAGTTTTCATACCTTTTCAGTAACTACAAATTTGAAAAATAATGAGCAATTTCTTTGACGGCAAAAAAACCCCAATAATAATAACAATATATTCAGCGTGTCACAAACAAATAATTGGAAATGGGACAGTTTGAGAAGACAGGTTTCCACTCGGCTCGGTATGAAGCAACAGCACCACAGCGAGAATTTAAAAATAAAAAAGAAGAAGCATTTAAAAGTGCAAACGTTGGCTCGATATTGACACACCTCACCTCAGGTTTACTTACTCTTCACATCTCATCACCTGCTCATTCACCTGGCCCTATAACTTAAGAGTAAAAGTTGATGGTGGTGTATCAGCACAACTCTTCATCTCATCTCCATCCAAGAGCTGACTTGACTGCGCCGCAAAAAAGATAAACCTCTTGCACAGGCATTTCTGTCACTCTACTATCTACTCCTGTCAATCATCCCAGTTATTTATAAGGAACATGAGTGGAAGGATGCGGAAGAAGAAGAAGGCACATAAACCCTAATCTAATATGTTCTGCCTCGTCCTCTTGAACCTTCCTTACCTGCGATTCACAATAAAATAAAATACTTTTCTTTTCCTAACTTTTATATTTTCACAATTTTGAGGAGGAAATTTCAAAGTTTCGGTTACTATATGTTGTTGCTTCCTATCCAGGCCAGATGAAGCGATTGATTCCAGTCCAACACCTACAAGCACAAGCAATTAATATGAGTTATTTCCCAAAATGTTGAGCTGCTTCTTTAAAAATCTACCTGAGCAAAGCGTTTCAAAAGAGTTATAGAAGAGGTTTTATTTTACTGAACACATGTTAAAGATAAACGCCAACATTTCGAGACATAGTGAGTGAGAGGAAAAGATGGATACTAAACTATCTGTCTCAGTTACACAAAGTGGCAACCTCGCTGCCTTCACTTCAGGAAGGCTGTACAGTCCACTGCACCCAGCTGCTGCCTGCCAGGAAATAGTTGCAGCGCTTAAGTTTACTTTTATGACCACAGAATGCTATTATTGCATTGCTTGTTGGGTACAGCTTATACAAATGAGACATAAGGTAGGAATCAGCTCTTTGGAGACACAAGCTGTGAAACCACATTCTTAGTTTCGCTTCATGACCAGACATGATCTAATAATGAACTGGAGAAAACAGCATCACTGTCAATAATTCCAACACATTGAGATTTGTTTTATTCAAGTAAATTCAAAATGTAGTTAAGTAAATCAAATGACGTCCCTCTCTAATTCTCTTCTTGCTCTTTGTAGCCTTCACTTTATCTCCATATCTGTGTCTCCCAGCCTACATTGAGGATTTGGCTCGTAGCGTTGAACAGAGCAGACGCCTGATCATCGTTCTGACGCCGGAGTTTGTCGCCAAAAGAGGGTGGAGCATCTTCCAGATAGAGACGCGCCTCCACTCGATGCTGGTTACCGGGGAGATCAAGGTATGTGAAATATAATAATCTGAGACATATGTTTAATGTTGATTACACAATATTACATGCTCAAGGAAGCTTTTCAAACACCTCTTCCCGTGTGTTCCCGTGTGTCCAGGTGATCATGATAGAGTGCGCAGACCTGAAGAATGTCATGAACTACCAAGAGGTGGAAGCGCTTAAGCATACAATCAAGGTACACGGAGAGAGGGATGAATGAAGGAATAGAGGAGGAGACTGAAGGAATATGTAAACATATCAAATCTCTTCTCCTCTCTGCAGGTTCTATCCATTATCAAGTGGAGGGGCCCTAAGAGCAATGAGCTGTCATCTAAGTTCTGGAAACAGGTGGTTTACGAGATGCCCTCGAAACGCAGAGAGACGTTATCCAGACGCCAGGTATACTGCCGTTAACAAAAGTCCAAACTTATTCATTTTTTAAGTACATACTCAAAAAAATGAGACATATACTGAAACCCATGTCATTCTACTCATGAATCGTGCATATCGTGTAGAGCTACAGGTGTAAAAACAGAAAAACACTCTCTCCGTGGCCAAGAAAAAAAAGAAATTGAGTGGTGGAAATGTAGTCTTCACATTTATGCATGCACCCCTGGGGGTATGCATACATTCACTACAATGAAATGGCATTTGAAATGTCAGCTAAATACAGATAACGTATGAAAACTGGACTTATAGTGAGAGGGGAGATGTGTACATGTGTTAACACCTCAGGAGGTCTGTGCCCTGATTAGCAAAGAGATGTCGTCAAGCTTCTTGCTACTGGAGAATGAATGTTATTTCTGTACAGCTCAGTCTAGCTTTCCATTCCTTCTTATTCACTCAAAACAGCGCCATTCAAAGCCGTGATTTTACGGCGAATAGACATTGACATCCGATAGAGCGCAGTTACTCATGCTTGGAAAATCTGATATAACACAATGACGCCCAAAAGAGGTGAAACGCCTCTTCAATTTATGGGCCGGGGAACACACGGTCCCTAACTTCTTGAAAAATTGCACGAGAACGTTAAAGAATTCGAGTCATCCATCATCCTCAGCAACATATGCTGAATGGCAATCAGGTATGTTTCGTCGCCCCACTACCAGCAACATCTCCAACCTTGAAGGATGACATTTAACAGACTCGCCTGAATACATGTGACGTTTGTTTTCCTGCCCGAGTTCATTTCCTAAACGAACCAAATACTGAAATGCAACAACAAGTGAACTTTTGGAAAACTGTTCAGACCAAACAACTAAAGGCTGCTATACTAAATATAGATGAACTTAATCCACTTAAAGGATATTAGATGTTATTATTATTTTTAATTTTCTTCAATCAATCAATCAAGAGTAAATTGTCTTTATGTTAGGGACCTATTTTCATCTGTGGATTAATACACATTTGGTGATAAACTGTGTTACAGGATAAAAGTTAGTTTCTACATGATGACTAAAGTCTCCTTCTATAAGTCCACACACTGAAAGCTATATAATTATGTGTCTATGGTAACAGGTGATGGACTCCGGCGAGCAGGGCCTCTTTGGTGACCTACAGACCACTGTCTCCACTATTGCCATGACGACCACCTCCGCTTCACTGGCGCCCCCTAACGAGAGTCGGCATGGACATCATCAGGTCAGCCGTTGCGTGTGTACATATCACTTCAAACCGTTAATTAAGCTCAGCGTTTCTGAAAGCAGCTGTGTCAGGTAGTAAAGACGGGCAAGCCGAGCAAGGCATGTCATGCAAAGACTCACACTGATGCACATGTGCACACGAATATTATAACATTATAGACTTTCCATAGGACTGGAGAACCAAATACATAATAAACAAATAATTTCATGTTTAAAAATAGATGCTACTCAACTGACTGATGCAAGAAATTATAAAGGGCAGCAAACTTGAAAACAACCCATGGTGCCACACATGCTCACCTGCTGCGTATCTGAAAATGAAATGAAAATGTAATGGCTTTTATGCAGATTAGCTGTTTGTCATTCCTAATGTCATGGTAACACTGTACAATATACAATGGGTATATACTGACTTTTATGTCCAATTACATTTAAAGAGACTGGTCCAAGTGCCCCTGTATAGTACATGAGTAGAGATCCCAATCGGACCGTAGCGTGTATTTCTGCTGAATGGAGTTAACCTAATTATTTCTCATTTTAGTTCCTTGATGAAAAAGAAGTGAATTCCCAACTTCTTTACATTTTTTTTATGATTTTGCCATTGCTTGTTTTCACATTTCATCCAGGATGAAAATCTCTTCAAAATACCATCATTAATAAATTGTACGGTTTAACTGCCAGCTGGAATAATATTTTAGGTGATTAAAGTTAACAAAAATTCATATTTTGTCACCACAGGTTGCCTTAGCGACAGAGATACCCGACTACAACCAGATGACCTTGCCACTCGGCGGCGGTCACACTGCTACAGCTGCCCAAATGAGACATTTCTGCCGCAGCTATGAGTTCCAACTTCCTCCACAGCCTTCCTCCATGTCGCCTCCCCTCCCGCCTCCCTCCACCGTGCAGTTCTCCACTCTGGGCCCCGGTGGACGTCATGTCTATTGCAACATCCCCATGACACTGCTGAATGGACAGGTGGGAGAGAAAAGACACGGCCACTTACTTTTCATTTGCAGATCCTTTTAATTTTCTAGAATCCAACATCTTCACTTGTGTATCCTTTTTTTTAAATTTTATTTCCATGTTGTTGTTTGTGTGCATGTTCTCAGTTTAAACACATTAAAAATAAAAAACCCTCTTTTCTCCCCAGGGGTTCAGAGCAGTTCACTGGGGAACAAGAGGTCTGTTTGGATAAAAGAAAATGTAGAAAGAAAATAGTATCTTCATATTAACCAATCTACAATATTCATTTATTTTAACAGACTGGGAAGTAGCTGTCATATAGTTGTCATTTATGAGGCATGGTATACTATTGGCATGCAGTAGCACTGTATATTCTCTTTAATGCAGCCCCTTCTTTCTCTTTTTAGTTGTAGTTGTTGCTAGGAGTCGTGGTGTGGGGGAGATTCCTGCTCATCACTGTTGTCCTGTGTGTTTTTTCCAGGTGCCTCAGAGCAGTACTCTTGGGAAAAAGCCAGAACTTCATCTGAACAGCACCTTTGTACCACTCACCAGCAGAGAACTAAGCTCTGACATCTGGTAGAAGGACAGCTCAACTGGTACTGGATTACAGACCGGTTTACAGACTGCTTTTACACTGGCTTTGGACATGGGGTAGACTGGACATAGGTTGGTCGACTGGTTTTCGTTGGGTTTCCGGATTTTGTACAGCCTTGGTTTCCAGGAGGGACTGCCTGCAGACTAGTTGTGGGACACTTCGTCCCATCAAAGGACTGCTTGAAGACTGTATAAGCCTTGGATTCATAATGGTTGGGTACACTGGCTGCAGACAACTTACAGACGGATGGACTCCGATTACAAAGCGATTGTATGCTGGTTTTGGACCTACCAATTGGTTACAGACTGATACAAAATGTAGATGTGTAGCCATGACCATTGGGAAGGAGCTCTAGTTAACAGCATGACTGGTCGTAGACATTTGACTCGTTTGTAGACAGGTATGGACACACGGATGTAATGAACTGGAAAGGTCACCAATCCAGGATACTTAAACAGTAAGTAGATATCTGCAGACAGGAGTACTCCATTTGTCAAAAAAACGAGTTGGAATTTGGAGCACAACAAAAAAAAGTAGTATCTCGTAATCGCAGTCTGCTCGCACACCAGCTGTATACCCTGAAAACCGGTGGATTTGTCAGCTCAACTAACTCGGAAATATCGGTCGACTGAAAAACAAAAGTAGCGTGATCTCAGAAATGCCGGTGGATCCGAGTTTTCAGTATCTACCTTTTGACTAGGTGGCTCGTCAGTAAAGGAGGCAGACTTTCAAGCAATGATTCTGGAATACCAGTCCACCTTAAAACAACAAGTCAACCTCTTGAAATATTATTCCTGGTCTAGCCGGCCAAGTTTGGTTCTTAGAGGTGCAAAGGGTTGACTTAAAAGAATGGATTCCACCAAGAATATCAAGACGCGTAAAGCAATTGCTAAACTGAGAAAGCACAGTTAGCGGGCGTGTATGGAAACAAAGCTAGTTGTTCAAACTAGCCTATGTCTAAAAGGCTAGTTACTTCTTGAGCTAGGAGGATGCTTACAGGCACCACAAGACTGAAAACCAGCTCATCACCTTGTAACCCAGTAATCAGCAACTAGTCAACTCATCAAGAGGTGAACTGGCCAAGAGGTTACCTACCAACCTTTTACCATCAAACTAAAAGCATAAAGGACTTGGCTTTTTCTATTTGCATGACCACCAATTTAGATATAAAAAAAAACAACTAAATAAATGAAATAAATAGATAAAAGAGAAATTTCTCGCAGCCTCCTTTAATTACGGAGGAGAATAAACGTCTTATGTTGATATGGTATATTTGTTTGTTTTTTTGTCGAGCCATGAAGTAATGATAAAAACTGATAAAGGGAAAAAAGGAGGTGTCCCTCCAAAAACATTTTTATTATTTATTTTCTTTTTATTTAAGAGTTTCATCGTTCAAGGAGGTTGCTGGGATGTTTTTATTAAACCGGGCTTTGTTTTTAATGTTTGTTTGTTTGTTTGTTTTAATAATCTCTGTACAGCTCCCATAACTTATGCATAGACCTATACATAACAGTGATTTGTTCCCTGCAATTTCTGTTAACACCCACGTTAAGTGTGAGACCCAGAGCCCCTTTTTTGCTTTTCATCCTGTCCCTCTTTTCATGGACGGATGGATGGATGTTCATGGCAGTGCAACTGTGCTAGTGGACTGATGTTTTGAGCCTGTCACTCTGGAATCGAGACCACTACCAGTCAGCCAAAGGGGGCTTCACTGCAAAGCCGGACTCCGAGCTGAACCAGACCACATTCTTCTTTGTGAGCTTTAAGAAACCAAGATTATTACCATAATATTTAAGCAAAGTGAATAATGTTTTGAATTTACACAAAGGTACTGTCATTGTCTTATTAGAACCAATGAATTCTGGATATTTGAGATTGTTTGATACAATAATTAATTATTTGAGTTGTTATATTCAATGGCAATATACAGTATAGTGGTTGTCTTTTGATTTCTGCTGATTTCTTTGACTATTCTTTGGATATATGAAATAATTTAACTAAGAGCAAATAAAAATCATATGAGTTGTTTTGTACATTTTGGATGCCTGTCGTCTGACCAACGGTTATTCCTCTTTTGCTCTCAGCTCCTTCACCACTCTCCCCTTGTCTGTTTTATTGTTCTGTTTTTTGCTTAAACAGACTCGCTGCGAGCTGCTTCCTCATCCTTTCTCCTAACTGTCATCTTACTCATCTGTCCCGCCACTTCCCATGCTCCTCTAACAGCTCACATTTATACCTGGCTTTCAGCACACTTCCTCTTCTCTGACGGTAATCTGAATTTCTTAAAAACTTTGCTGGGATAATTTGAGTTTACAGTGAATTGTGATGTTGGGCTGGGTTTTCCAAAGATTGCAGTGTACAGGAACTAATTAAAAAGTGTTTAAAGTAGGTACAAGGAATCTTACAGTACAAGTAACTGTTAAAGCAACAATGTGTAAATTATCTATCTTAAAAAAAAACAATTAAAAATAATGTTGATGCTAGGCCCTGCACTCTGTACGCGACACCCCACCAACTATTTCACTAATTTTGGTGAAACTGAATCATATTTTATGAAGAAAATGTTTTTTCTGGTTTTGGTTGCTGCGCATCAACTCTGTAATTTACAGTTTCCCATTGGACAGTGAAGTAAACTTTTGTTTTTGACCATTGGGAGGAGGAGATTTTCAGCCGGCGAATGTTAAATGGTTAGCAGAGCCAGTGTAGTGCCAGAACCGGAGCTGGGCAAGCTTCAGCAGCCTCTATGGACCTGTTGACAGAATCAAAAAGACCAAATGGGTGTTCAGAGGAGAAGCTGAGAACAAAAAACAAGAGAATGATTCGAGCAGAAGCCGCCTGATGAGGCTAAATATGGGACTAACCTTTAGTCATCGGTGAGGCTGAAAGACAGATGGCATGCTGGGCTTCTTGCTGTTGGACTAGTAAGTAATATCAGCTGGCTGCTACGTCTTCTTTTATTGCACTTGACTGATGTTTGGTTTATTAGTTTTTGATCAGATCATATCACAAATACACAGCTGTCTGAACAGCTGTCCATATTTTACAACAGTGGTATTGCATAAACTGAGGTTGCTAAATCTCAGAAATATCTGTTTCTACAGTGTTGCTTTAATTTTTTTGATCTGTCAGCATTTAACTTATCTTAGCATAAAGGCTAAGAGCAGGAGAAACACCTATCATGGTTGTCTCCAAAGTTCAAGAATATGCCTAGAAACTCACTCGTTAGTACATTGCCATTACTTACACAAACAGAACTTACAACTTAACATTTTAGAATGAGGTATGTCCTCTAACCACCTTAGACAATGGGTCAGGTTGGTATAGAGTTTTGGCATTGAGCATCTGTGCATTTGTACTTCAATGACTATAATAACGGCAATGTCCGTTTTCTTGACTGACTGCTTGCTGTACAGTTGCAATGAAGGAAGTAAAACAAAACCAAAGTCCATGTCTGCAAGTCTCACAGATGTTATGTAACATTGGCATATAGTGCATGTACATTGTGCAATAGTAAATCTAGGTTGTGGTAGACCGGGTTCCATTACCCTGAAGCTTTAAAGCTTTAGCAGTTTCATAAACCGCTTGATGGTAATGATAAAGGCTGGATGGCATTGCACGTCATCAGACAGAATCAATGAGAACAGTCTGCTCAGTAGTCTGGCTCTGCAAGATACACAGTGACTACACACAAATCCCACAGTGTTTACAACCAAAGACGACAAATACATACTAGAACAGTAAAAGGAGAGAGTGCTGTACACTGAAAAGTACTTTGTGCAATACTCGCTTCATATTGCGTTGTTGAATAGCGCAAAGAAAATGTTGCACTTGAAATACAAAATAAAAAATCCCATGTGAGAGGTTTGGTGTGTCAAAAACAAAACAGCCATTGAATGGTGGGGCAGGGACTCGTGGATCCGTGGTCTATATGACTAATACATTTATTACGCACTTTGTTTTGTCAAACCACTTCTGCAAATCCACGTCAGTTGTCTGACAAAACAAAAGCATCTGTGCTTTCACTCTTTCTGCTTCAAAGTTAGCCTGCAACTTTGCTACTACTCATAAACTCGCACACCTTCTAAATTCAGTTCTCGCTTTAGATTATCTTGGTTCCTCTGTTACCCATTGTAAAACACACTTCACTCAGACGTGACAGGATAAAATAAAACTAACCATCTTAGTTTGTGTTTTCACTGTTCCACCATTATGAACTGATAAAGTGATATAAGCTCCTTCATCCGCAGCTGTACCGTACGTGGCTTTCATGTCGAACAGAAACAGGTCTTGAGAAATGATTAGCTGTTTGTTTGTTTTTTAAACCAGGTTTTCTTCTTATGGAAACTTTGTTTTCATATATGCATATGCAGTACAGGCGCTGTTATGCTTTTTGGTTTGCTGACTAGAGAGCCACAGCAACATTCGACGGGCGCCATCTCTGTGTTTTTGATGTTAATGTACTGCAGACAATCAGCCCAGACTCCTAGAAATGATGTTTACACGCTGGTCATTTGTTTTGCCAATTACATTTTGTCGTAAAATGTAATTACTGCCTGGAATATCTAAAGTGGTCGATATTTTTTCCACTGAGGGAAACATGAGACCTCGATGATGGAGGCACGGGTTCGCGGCTTGAGTCCTTGTGTGTGGTTAGGTTCAGGCAACAAAGACTGTGGTTTCGGGTACATGTTGGAAAACATCTCCTAACCTTTGCCGAGCACTGGGATTGGCTAAACAACACTGAGAGTCTGCAGCCATGCCAGCAGCTCTGGGGCTGATGCTTGGGATGCTGGTGTTTTCGCAGGTATGATGCTTGCCATGTTCACTTTATTTGTAACATTTATTACGTAATCAAGAGCAGAGTTTTAGTGGGTTTTTGCGCCGTAGTCAGCGTGACATTTTAAATAAACTGATTGGTTTTTAGGAGGAGTTAGAGCAGCAGCGACCCCGACGCAGCCTCCAACTTGCGCCCTCACGGCAAACCACTTGTTCCACAGCAAACACTGAGAAACTCAACTGATGCACAAAAAGCATGGGGCACTTCAGTGACATGAGCCTTTAACCATATATATTCTGATGTGTCCGATGTTAGCAGCAATAAAAAAAGAACTGGCTGACGTAATAAGATGACGCATAAAAAGTCCCAGACGCACTGGAAACTGCGTGGTTGTTGCACCAAGGCTTAAAAAAAGTCAGTGGTCACAACCCTTAAATGCAAGTTTCATATAGCTTTACCTTCCCTATCTCCTCATTGATTGATACATTGATACACGGATAACTTATTTAAAATAGTTAGATAAAGCGAGTTTCTTTTTTACTCTCACGTCTGTTCGGATCCAATGAGCCACTAAGACGTCGCTCATAAACCGCACGCAACGAAACTCACTGAGAAACATGATGTTTACTTAGATATACCGTTTATCATGAGGTTTTCAACAGAAGCGCCTCATTTTGCCTTATCGTAAGCAACACTAAGCCATATAGACAACGACCACATTGCACAAGTAAGAAAATGTTAGATTACTATCTCCTTGAACTACAGATATAATGTGTGAAAAACCCAATGACCCGATGTATAATGTTGAATTGTCACTGCTCAAAAAGCACACAAGACGCAGCAGGTGAACACTAAAATACATCTGTTGTGCTAAAGAGAGAGCACGACCAGTAGAATTTCTTTATTTATAAAGTTACTATTTCCTTCCTGGTTTAATATTTGCATCTATTTCCTGCAACGTCGCTGCTGCTTCTGCATGCTGTTCACAGGAACTCAACGTTCCATCTATAGTATTTCACATTAAAAGCTTACCAGGGAAATAAAGAAAAGGCTGGGATGCCTTTATTGTGAAAAATGTCATTCCAGTATGATACGCTGGTGCGCTCCCTGAATCAGACTTGTGTGATATAATAACAGCAGGAGTATTTTTGGAAATTGAAATTTCAGTGATCAAAGAATAAACTGAAAAGGACTTTGGAGTGTAAGTCCATATTAAAACACAAAAACTGAATAAAATGTTTATAAAAAAGTAAAATACATGTTTATATAAATGTTTGTTGGGTTGAGGAAAAATCAGTCAACACTTACAGTCGCAAATATTAAAAGCTGTAGGAGTGAAATAGTTTAAACTGAGGAACTAAAGTGGGCGTTTTCTGACAAAAAATCAAATGTTGCAATAATGGTTAAGTGCTGTATTCGTCATAATTATGATGCATCATTAGCAACCGTTTAAAATTTCCCTGTAAAGCACGTACCAACATCAGCAGTTATATATAATGTATATTTGAATGCTGCACGTTTACATGTCTTTTTTTCACAGCAGGATGCTGACTGCGCGTGAGAAGGCCTGCTGTGTGCTCGTCTCACACAACTTCACCACAAACCACAGTGCATTAGCGCAGTTTAACAGGACAGGAGCAACATCCTCATTCCTACATGCTGTCTGTCTGTCTATGTGTCACAACAGCTGGTTTGGAAAATTACTCTTTCTGACTTTGTGAAAATGCCGGAGAGCTCCGTTTCTAAATGGTAAGTCGAGACTATTTCAGTTTTTCTGTTTGAAATATATTGATTTGAAGTGATCATACAAGTTCAGTCCGAGGCTCGGTGTGATTCCTAAATATGACTGCACACCTCATAAACAATAGAGCTAATGTTCTGATGTAATGTACCTCAGTGAGTGGCTTTCATTGATGATTTGTGTCCAGCAAACAGAGAAAATGTGATTTTGGAGCTGATAATGCTGTAATATCAGTGTAATCTATTACTTCCTGCAAAGAAAAGCATCTAACACAACAGTAGTTTTCCATGTGGTACGATAGCTCCATTTCGAAAGCAGAAACCAAAGAGTTTTTTTTAATCTGATTTTATGACATTAGTTATGTATATACTTCATATTATAATAATATTATATTATAAATATTCTTTTACATATACAGTATGTCAAAATACATGTGAAAGATGTAGATATATGTAGACATATAGCTTTGAAAATGACATGGGGAAAATCAATGTTTGTTTTTTTAAACATATTGAGTTTCACCACTGAGATCAGTGTTCCTGATGAAGTGAAGAAAGGTGGTTGAACACGTGGCTGACTGAATGTTACACTCTATCAACTCTAAAATCAACACCACCCGACCTTAAAGTGCCATGTTCTTCTGACTCATCACCTAACCAACACTCTGATAAGCATCGTGTGACAGGAAAATGAGCATGAGAACAGTGAATTATTAATATTATGCAAATATTATTTTAAACCCACACTTGCTGCAGCTATGATAAGTGAAGAGTTATAGATGTTTCACAGTTAGAGGGGTCTTGATGATGAGAATTTACTTTCACTTTTGTCTTGGCAGTGAAAAGACTCAGTGGACAGGAGCTCGGCGGGCGATCTGTCTTATGTTGCTGGTCCTCATGACTGGAACTGTAATGGTAACAGTCTACATTTCAAACCAAGCGCCATGGTTTTCTTGGACAACAAGCTCATGGTCAATCCAATATCACAACATTATGGCATTTGGCACTGTAAGTATGTTTGATGGCCGCTGTGGCTGTGTCGTCTTCAAAGAAAGACAGCCATCAAAACATAAACTCAACACACATAATGCATCGGAAATATTTTTGCTGCTGTTTGAGTTTAATGCTTCTTTTCGAGGCAAAATGTTTAACATTCAGCCGTCGAATATTACAGCTGCTTAAAATTCAGCATTCAGTAAAATGTTGTGTAAAATGTATGGAAGCAAATAAGAAACATAATCATTTTAACAGCCACTGAACACTGCTTCTTTCATGAGTTACAATTTCAGGGTTTTAAAAAAAAAAAGGTTCAAATTTCAGGTTGCTCAAATTTGTTTGGTAATCCAGAAATATATATAGAACAACAGTCAAATTCAGCTGTGGCTCAGTGGTTCAACCTTTTCTGGATTGTGACCTGTTACGTAATGAAGCGATGCCCATGTGCGACCTACATTACAGATACATGAAGTTTGACTAAAGACACTTATCCTGTACTTGGTATTCCTGTTTTCCACTTTTCGATCAATCAAATCTGAATCTATTTCCATATTTTTTTAAATTCTAAAATCTAATTTCAGAACAAATAAATTCAGACGCATAATTTTCAACATAAAATATACCAATGCTGTAAATACTTTAAATATATTCTTATTTGCTTCTATAAACAAGTTGCTTTTTAGTGTACTGTTGAAATATGTACATGCGCCAGTGCACGCTTTTCTTAACTGGTTTGTTCACACAAAACTCAAAATGATACGTCTTAGAAAGCTGCACAAATGTGTGTCCATCGTGGTGAAAGAAGGGCGTGAATCAACAGGATATTGGTCTAGAATGTCTGACTTACTGTAAATGGGTGAATGAAGTACTCATCACTCAGTTTCAGAGCCATTGCAATTACTAGTTACTCAACAGCAAAAGTAAGAAGTTACATTACTCGTTTATTCATTATCTGCATTTCATTTAATTTCATTAACCATGAACAGCTAGCTCAGTGTTCTCAGGACGAGCATTAAACTAGCTGTTGTCCTGAGCTCTGAACAAAGGCAGGTGTTTCCTGAGTGCATCGTGACTTACCACTGAGTAAGCTAGCCACTTTCCCACGCCTTTGCTTCTTGCACCACTCTAACATTTACTGAATCTGAGTCTGTCAACTGAATGCACAGAGAGGAAACCATCCATCAAGGAAAAAAAAAAGCCGATATCGAAAATTGTTCAAGTAAAGTAAGCATTACCGGGATTAGTAACTGTAATGTATTCCCTTGAATTTCAAATTTAATTCACTCTTACACCACTTACTAAGAGAAGTAAATCACATGTATGGGACTGTGTAATAACACCTTATGCCTTAGTGCCAACATTGATCCTGGGGCTTTATTAAATATAAATTCATACACAAAGATGATTAGGAAAAATGAGAAGCGCTGCCTTCAAATGAACTCGTGAGCTTGTGGTTACAACATGACAGATGAAAGCTTCACCACCCAAAGACGGGAGGAAGGGGGGGCATCCATCTTGCCTCTTCTTGTCAACACAGTAAACATAACCCCCCCTATTTGAAAGCAGATAGAGACGGCAGAGGAGAAGTGTCCCCAGCTTGTGGTGCACTGTGGCACACACTCACTACACTTTACACTGCTCGAACAGCCAAGCGGTCACACATTTGCACAAATAAAACAGGTCGAATGTACATTGCCTTTTGTGTGAACACATCATACCCATCTTTGTCATTTCTAACATGTTAAAGTAAACAAGTTCACAATAAAAAAAACATTTAAAAAATCCTGTGCTAATTAGGTACAAGAACCTCATGTGCAAATCTCACCAGCTGACCCTTCAGCGTCAGAGTTCTTTGTGGCATATCCCCGCCGGTACACATTCATACTGGATGAAATCGATAGATGTCGACAGGAAAGCCCATTCTTGGTTCTTGTGATCCCAGTTGGACCCCACAACCGAGAAGCCCGTGATACTATCCGCAAGACATGGGGGAAAGAAAGCACGGTGCTGGGACGAGTGGTCAGCCACTACTTCCTGTTGGGACTGTCCAAAGAGGAAGATGGAACAGAAGCCCTTCAGAAGGAAGTAAGTTGTTTCATTTTCAGTATGATTGAATTTTCTGTCACTCTCGACCATCAAAATACATAAATGTTATATACCTGTGGTTCACTGGGGGGGAAATCCAAATGCATCTCTGTTCTTGCCATTCAAATAAATAGTCTAACGTGAATCGCTTGCTCCATTGCTACTAAGTGGCCAAAAGATCCGTTAACTACTTCTTTTAACCTTCCTGTCTCCCCCGCTTCAGGTGTTAGAGGAAAGCCAGAAACATCATGATATTCTCCAGAGTAACTTCGTGGACAGCTACAAAAACCTCACCATTAAAACCATGGTCATGATGGAATGGCTCAGCTCCCATTGCCCCAACACGGCCTACGCCATGAAGGTTGACTCGGACATGTTCCTCAATGTCCACAAGCTCGTTGACATGCTTCTGGAAGCCCCTCGACATCTTTACATGACGGGAAAGGTTGCGAGAGGTGCCTCCGTTCTTAGAGACCACAATTCAAAGTGGTTTCTGCCTGTTTCTGTCTTCTCTGATCCGACATACCCACCGTATGCCATGGGACTGGGCTATGTGTTCTCAATGGATTTACCCAAGAAGATAGTGGATGCCTCTGCACATGTAAAAGCCATTTACATTGAGGATGTGTACGTGGGAATGTGTATGAAAAATTTGGGAATTGCAGTTACAGATCCTCCTAATGGTGGCTTGTTTAGGACAGCGATACCTTTCCATTATGTCTTCATGAACTGCTACTGGACCTCTGTCATTACAACGATACTGGACAACTCTAAACAGATTTCAGACACATGGACAAAGTATCAGACTGAAGCACAAAGTGGCTGCTGAGTACATCCGCCTGTGCCTTACGAGAATTATAGTCACATTGCGCAGCAGTTACGGCAGTATGACTAATTGTGAACTGATGTCCATTTTGAAACATGTTCATGTTTTCTATGTTTGCGAAGATTGCACAGATGATGTCAACAGACTCAAGATTATAGGACGTTTCACAGAATCTGACAAGTGTGATTGAAATGAGCTTTCACAGGACTGTTTGCACACACATGCAGAATGTTAACCTCAATATTCTACTTCCAAAGTAATTTTAATGCTATGAAGATGAATGATCTGCTGACAGGGATATGATGTACAAAATGCAAGTGGGATTGTTTGGGGGGGTTTTCTGCTGCTTTTTTAAATCTTCCATCTTGATTCAATGTATGTTGAGTTTTATGAGTGAACAGAGCTCCAGTTATGTTTTAAAGAAAATGTAATCAAGTACTCCTTGATGAGGTAACTGTAATCTAATCAGCATATCCACCAGCAACATTTTTTGCACATACAGTGCCACCCTCAGCTATAAAGAGAAGTGATGCAGGCATCATTGACTATGATATTGCACACACTGTATTTTGCAACCTTATTTCGCAAGTATCTGATTATAATGTCAGGTTGTGATGATTTTGATGCAGAGTTACGGAAGAGGAAGTTATGAACACAGGAGATGAAACAATACAAGACTTCCAGAGAAGCTGTTTGAACAGGAGGGATTCGATTGCAAATAAACAACAGCTGCACACCATGTGGCTTTTATCTCCGATAACGTGATCTGTGTTCTGTGTTGAAGCTACAGTATTTCTCCTGCTGTAGAGCACACACGGTGCAGTAACAATGGTGTAAGTCATTATTTTGAAGTTGTTATTTTTCATTTAATTTTGTTATGCAACATATTTTTGCAAGTAGGCTTCAACAGAACACTTTGTGGATGCCTTTTTTTGGTTAAATGTGAAATGTCCCGAACTCTGTTGAATGCGTTCCTATAAACTTTGGTGCTGACCTCAGATGTCCTCAGAGGATGAATCCTAATGATTTCGGCGAACCCTTGACCTTTTGTCTAGCGCCACCAGCATGTCAACATTTTCGGTTCAGGGTGGAAGATCTCGACAACTCCTAGATGAACTACCATAAAATCTGGATATTTCTCTTCACGCAGGATAAACTGTAAGAGCTTTGAGCATCATTTAGCGACATGATCCAATCAAAACATTAAACTCATCCAATCACGCAGAAGAACTGATTAAAGGTAGGATAGTTTGTACATTGTTACATGTACTGTAAATACCCTGTAACTTAGCCTGATCACAGGTTGAAAGATAAGACCCAGTGTGTACTTGTTACCGTTAAACATCTCTAAATTACAACAGTATGATGTTGTACAGCTTAGAAGCTTGAGTCAGAGAGAATTACGTACTAGGATCATGTACGTTAGGACATGCAGTTCCTGGAGCACGTATGAAACAGTTTCTCTAATCTCCTGAAATGTTTCTTGGAAGCCAGTGGAAGTGTTTACCCCCAGAATGATAGCATAATCTATGAAATCTCAAATGGTATTTAGTTCAGAGCGATCAATCAAGCCTGCAGCCAACGCAGGCCTTTAGAAGTAAATCAATCAACAAAGCTTTCAGTGGACTAAAACATTTATTTTATTTGATGCAGCACACTTTGCTTCACTAGAGTGAACTTTAAACCTGAGGATGGATATAATTAAGAGGGTTTTCCACAATGTTATTATTAAATTTTTCATGCGTATATAAACATATCTTTTTTTTTATTTTCTAATCGGTTCTCTCCACGTGGTGGGTTTAAAACATTAATCTCATCAGGGTTATAAAAGTGGATTGATCTGTCATCCGTTAGAGAAAAAAAAAAGGTATATTTTGACATTGTCACTTCCTGCACAGTGCAGTCAATGAGCGAGACACAACAAAAAATTAATTTCCCTTTTCTTTTTTTGGTCTTTCTTTATCTCTTCCTGTCTGCACTGTGTCTGACTGAGCAACCTGTGGGTAGATAGTCGATTTAAACTTATCGTGACATAGATCTTTGTGAGAACAGCTCCACGGCTAAAAATAACATAACTGACACGTGACACGTCATCAAAATCAGTCACACTTTGTGTAAATCTTTCCTAATTCACATTCTTTGAAGCTTCTATAAAGAATTACATGTAGTCTGCAAAACATCAACAGGAAGAAAAAAACCTCGCCGAAACCTTCAGCACCTCAGCCTAACTAACTTTATGAAAGCCACATGCTATGACTGCCGAATAAGAATAATCACAAACACACACACAGCCCATAGACAAAACAACCACCAATTTATTGATATAGATAGATAGATAGATAGATAGATAGATAGATAGATAGATAGATAGATAGATAGATAGATAGATAGATAGATAGATAGATAGATAGATAGATAGATAGATAGATAGATAGATAGAAAGAAAGAAAGAAAGAAAGAAAGAAAGAAAGAAAGAAAGAAATAACTCTCACATTGCTAGGTAGGCAACTGGGTTTTGTGTTTGTGTCCCGTGTGCTGAAAGTCTGTAAAGGGTTGACATCTCCCATCCCACACCACTTGCCACAATATGTTATTTTATCTCATACTTGAGCAGGCCCTGGATATTATCTCACGACGCCGTTGGCGGTCCGTGCCCTCCAGGTTGAGAACCACTGCTGTAGACCGTAGACTGTTTACAGAATAATGTCAGCTATGATTTAAGTGACATGCAAACATGAGCAACAGCGCTCTCTTGTGGTAGGCAGGAAAAAAGAGCAAAGGGAAAAAAGAAAAGAAAGAGTGGTTATATGAGTGAACGATTTTAAACATTTGGTCAAATAAAATGGTGCTAATTAGGTTTTCTTAGCTTTGGAAAGATATAACAGACTTTAGTTTTGTTGATGTGCTGTTACTATGGCTACCAATCCCATACAGTGTGTTAGATAACTCAGTATGAGATCTATATTAGCCACTAAAATCACTAGCAAGAAAGGTGTGTATGACCTTTCCACCTCCGTTACTAAAAGGTCTGCCAGGGCGTGGGGTTTTATTTCAATGTCAATGCATTTGTGTGTCTGTAAAAGTTTTAAAAAAAAAACAAGTCTGAGGCTCTTCCATGAGAGGAAGGCAGATAAAGAAATGTGCCAAATTCACTAGAAGAATGTTGTAGTTGTATGTTTTTGATACAACAATACAATGTCATCTGACATGAGGACATGTTGCTCCAGTGGCTGTCTGCTGTGACAGGTCCAAGGATAAAGTGTTATGGTTTTTGAATGACCTCAAATATTCCAATCCGTGGCTCCACACGGTCACGATCTAAACTTGGTCTTCTCCAGGGCCTGTTCTGCTGCTCTACTTCCAGCCACTCTGTCACCCCCCATGTCTCTAACTATTTGTGTCTTTTACAACCACTCTCTCTCTCTCTCTCCACAAATCCTCTCCAAGACAGATGGGTCTGAAGGTCAAGTCGAGTCAGCTGAGTGTCTGGTCAACTAAGTTTTGGGGGGATGGGACTTTTTTTTGGTGCCTGAGAATCAGCTCAGTGTCAGCGTCCGGACTCAAACCAATGAGCTTTGTGATTCATCATAAATCTATAAAGTCAAGTCAAGTCAAGCATCCCCTGTATGTTTTGCTTAGGATGTTGAGTCATGGCATTTTTGGCACAAACTGTCCTTCTGCACCTCTGGTTAATCATTGGGCAATAAATTCCCGATTAGTTTTAAGTGGACTTACTGATTTCCTGTGTAGGCTTTCGTGTTGTGGTGACAAATTAAAGGAAAATGCTGATAGGAACTGTCTGCTCTCAACCACAAGGGGTCACTGAATGGTTTGTTGGTTTATGCTATGCCGTCATCACATCCGGACTTAATTGCTCTCCACTACTGTCATCGAAACACCAAATATATTTAAGAGGAATCAGTTCTGCTTGGAAAATATTTGAGTAGGCACGCTGAAGCTCTTCTGGGTGCTTGTGGTGATCCAGCACCTCACTAAGACACATTTTTTTTAATGTTATATAATCAAATATAATTAGCCAGCTGACTAGGCTGGCAATTTCTTTACCCGCTGAGCGTAAATGCTCTTTTTTCAACAACACTTTGCTTCACACTGACGAGACACATTCACACTTGGACGCTGTCCAGCACTCCCGTTTTTATCTGTTGGCTGCTGAGCAGCCTCACTGGAGCAGTTGGAGGTTAAAAGCACACGGACAAGGGCACTTCAGCTAATGTAGCTCTAAAAGTAAAGTAACTCTACTCATTGACCAGCTGGTCACGAGCATATTTTAAACGCTATAAATACACAGCGGTGCATCAGAGTTTTGTGTGTGTATAATGCACATATTGTTTATTTTTTTATCTTTTTGCATGATAATTATAAACTGGCCTTTATGATTTTATTTTCTATATGAACTATTTTGGAAGTTTGAATGACGTTTGAACAAAAAATATGATAAAGTTCGTCTCGCCTTGCAAATTCATTCTGAGCATCTGATGTGACATTTTTATCACTGCTGTATATTTATTCTTAACGGTTGAGCATGCATGATGTCGACTTCCTCTTGACACAGAAAACCTTCGATGTTTGAAACACACACAGACACAGAGAGAGAAAGAAATGATGGAGATGTGGAGCAAGACGGGCAGACAAAAACGGCCTCTATCACTCTGGAATTTCATGATTCAATTGTTACTTCGAATGTTGTCTTGTTTAGGTTGGATTTGAGTCCAGAAATGTGTGTTTGAGTGTTTATATGTGTGTATGTGTGTGTGTGTGTGCAGGCAGCTGACCCTGGTGTGAACAGGACCACTGTGTGAGACCACAGAGAGACCATTCTTCACCGAGCCACAAACACTCTCTCACACACACATCACACACTCTCCCCTCCCCTCTCTCGCTCTTAATTTGTCACATTCGCTTGCACACACAAACGCACATACAGAGGGTGCAAGAGAGCCACTTGCCATCGTTCTCTCATTCTCCTACACACACACACACACACACACACACACACACACACACACACACAGTGACTGTGTCCCACCACATAATGACGCTTTTTTCACCATGCTGACTGTGACTCACTGGTTCAGTCAGATGACAGGAATGCAAACTCTGTTTCTTCAATATATTTCAGACTTAAAAACACAAATACATAGATATAGCAAAAAATAATAATGTAATTGAAAACATGTATGGAAGCAAAAATTTTATTTGAATTTAACATTTTGTGCTTGGTCCAGGGCCCGCCTCTCGCTCAATGTCAGCTGGGATAGGCTCCACCCCCCTTCAGTCGTAATATATATATATATATATATGAAATGAAATGTGTGAAATAGTGAAAAGGAAAAAAAAGTTCTCGCATGTCTGTCGATGTGTAAAAATGTTTCACAGCTGTAGAAATATTTTGTGCATGTGAGACAGTTTTTAAAGGTTAGGGCGGGATATGGGTCTATGTTTAAACCTTTTTGTTGCTGTAGAACAATTTTGCAATTTGTCTGAAGCCACAAGTTTCTCACAAAATCTCACAAAACATAACAAAAATATCACTTGTCAGGACATAACTGCCAACTGCTGTTGGCTGTAACTGCCTTTATAGATAGTTAGCTCAATTAACCATGCAGCTAGGGTTCATATTAGTTGACTCTGCCCAGTCTGGGAGCTCAGCACACCAGGAAAGTGTTGGTTGGTTTAACACAGGAGCTGTGGACCACCGGGAGGAGTAGGTTTTCAGGCCTGGGCTGGGCAGAACCCAGTGGGAAATGCTGGCATGAAATGGCCCAAAATCAGTACTGAGTACATCAGGCTGCCAGTAAACACAGCCAGACCAGGACTGAACACAGCCTTCAATACTGATGGAGACCAGTTTGACAGCAGGGAATATCCTGAGGTGTTTTTTTTCTTGCCAGGTTTAGCTCATGGCACCCACGGTACCCTGATGTAGCCCCCACTCAGGTGTCCCAGGGTAAGCACTGACTGATGTCCGACCTCCTTCTCTTCGCTTTCATGCCTCTCCTGTCCCTGCCTGAACCTGCCCTGTCCTCTCCTGCTGTAGTGTTAATTATTCATACATTTAAGCCTTTATATAACTTGAATAGGTAAGTTAAATAGAAATTCACCCTCAGTACAGTTGTCATGAACGGGGAAATTAGCTATAGAGGCCAAAACTGTTTTTTGTACCAGGCTGTAAACATGTTTATTTCTGCTGTGAAGTTGGACATTTGAACATGGGGGCTTATGGAGACTCACTCACTCTGCAGCCAGCCTCAAGTGGACGTTTGAGGAACTGCAGTTTTTGGTACTTCCACAATAGTTTCACTTTACAGTCATGGAGGTTGTCACAGCCTTTACCACTGACAGTATAAGGTTATAGGTTCTGCACTGTCACCTCACAGCAAGATGGTTCTTGGTTTGAACCTCGGCCGGGGCCTTTCTGTGTGGAGTTTGCAAGGTCCCCCCCGTGTCTTCATGGTTCTCTCTGGGTACTCAAGGTTAACTGATTACTCTAATTTGGTGGTATGTGTGAATGTGAATTATTTGAATTTTTGTTTCTCTCTTTGTGCCCTGTGATGAGTCCAAAAGTCAGCTGGAATAGGCTCCAGCCCCACCATGACCCTGATAATGGATGGATAGTGTTGCTCAGATATTAGCGTGTGGACTTCCTACTGGAGAACCCACATTGAGCAGGTTGAACAGCATCTTCATTCAGTCAAGTCATCATGGATTGCATTACAAATATGGCCAGTACTCGAATCCAGCAAAAACTGTCTTAGATATTAATTCTGCTATCATTGGTATACATGTACATTGTGGAAAAAGGTCTAACCCAGCTTGAAACTATTACCATCACTTGCTGAGCCTTCAGATTTAAGGAAAATATTAAATAAAAACAAGTAACTATACTTCCTGCTAAAGGGAGGAGAGCTGTTAGGTGTATTGAAATGCTCTTATCACTTATTTTGTAAAGGTATTTGCAAAGTGGATGGTGATGACTGAGGGGTTCACGGAGAATAACATGAGGACTGTGAACTTTTCCCCACAAGCACACACACACACACACACACATTCACGCGCATGAACACGGACACACGTGGAAAGATTGTGTACTAGTTTCAGCTTCTTTCACTCAGCTCCATATGAAGTCAAATATAATACAAACATGCAGTTAGTAAAGCAAAGGCTGCTCTTTCTGCTGAGGTTTAATGGGTGTCAACTTATTGAGTCACTTTAAGGGCAAAAAAAAAAAAGAAAACTTGAGTAAAACTGGCATCAAGTTTAACGGCGGTTAATGCAAGTGGAAACAGGGTGATGCTGATTTCACAATAAAGCTTAGACTTTGTTAGTGTAATATTTGGGCCTCAGACTAGTAAAAAAAAAGAGAAAATTAAACGAATTAATTCATTAACATGTAGCGACGTGGGAGTGAATGGCTCAAAACAGGGGCGCCGTATAGGGGGGAAAATTTAGGACAATTCCAAGGGTCCACGACTGACAGGGGCCCAAATATTGTTGACATATGTGCATATGTGCAAGTTAAAATGCTGTTTTCATTGTTTTCAGAGGATGATGTTAATTTATTATGATTGAAAATGTAATATATATTTAAGTTGGTTAACTTTTCTTTTTTTAAATCGTTCATTAATGTTAAGAGTATTTTCCATTTGGAAATTTTACAATAAAAATACATTGATACTGTAAAAAAAAGAAAAAAAGGCCCCTGGCTTAAAAGGCTATGGTAACTCCCATAGTGACGCTTCTAGATAGATTTAAAGTCACTTGAATAGGTTCTGATATGATGTGTGACCAGGGGCGCTGCCAGGAATTTTGGGCCCCATGACAAAAAATCAAATTGGGCCCCTCCCCCCTCTGCACAGCTGTTGTCACCACATCTCTAGGACCTAACTATCCCATCAAAAGCTTTACATAACTCTAATTAATTAAAGGGCTTGCAACTGTTTTGCGTCTTGTAGTTCAATACTATAGTACATTGACATGATTTGTACATGCATGCAAATCTGCATACACATACTACATGTTAATTAATTAATTAGTTTAAGTTTCTCTTCTTTTTTTTTACTAGTCTAGACAGACAGACAGACAGACAGACAGACAGACAGACAGACAGACAGACAGACAGACAGACAGACTTTATTTATCCCAAGCTGGGAAATTATAGTGCAGCAGCAGCATTACACAAAGTGACAAGTGACAACATAAAAATAAAATATACTATAAAGCAAACTATACATAATAAAATATCAAAAAAACAATAGTAAATACGAAATAAATGAATAAATAAAAAAATAAAAAAATATATATTGTACAGAGGTATATAGTATATAGTATTTATTATTTATATATATTGCATTAACTGCCGTTAAATGTTTGTGTGACTTTCCACTAAATTTATGAATTATATCGTGTCTCTAAAAAAAATGTATCGTGTCTTTAGAAAAACAGCAATAAACCACAAATCTGTAAAAATAAAAATAAAAAAAATCAGCCGTTAGTCGCTTTTATTTTGAAAAGGCGTGGCGGAAGTGCCGTGTGTCTTTTACGCTGACTCACTTGACTTGACGCCGCTGGCTAAAAAACTTCAGAATGGACCCGACGAGAGGAAAACCCGTTAGTTAGTTAGTCAGTCAGTTTGTCAGTGAGTTAGTTAGTTTGTGAAAGGAGAGACAGGAGACACCGTCCATGTCTTGTCCACAAATATCAACACACTAACTGAGACCAGCGATGTCGAGAGAAAACACCACTCGGAGTCTGGACAGCATAGACCTCGCTGCTTTGAGAGTAAGTCCAACTTAACTGTCTGTGTGTGTTGTTGTTGTTGTTTTTTTTTGTTTTTAATGAAACGTCGGAGTAAACATTGGAGGATGTGTGCGGTGGGTGTCAGTTTGAAACTTTAACGGTCAACTTTGAGTCGAGCAGCTTTGATTTAAATCGACTAACGGTCGCCTCTTACTCAAACAAACGTTGTTTTTAAACATCAGTGTGTAACATGTAAACAGCCTTTAACGCTTTGTGTCCTGTTACACTGTTTCACACTGAAAAAAGTTGACATGCAACAAGTTGAGAGCACACTTTGTAAAAACTGTAAAAAAAAACAATGTGGTTTCAATGCCAACACTTAATAGCTGGTCTATATGGGTCTAAATCAGCTTTTATTGTGCAACATTTCTGTGGTTTTAGTCATGTAACAGCACTTTATGCCTCTTTAGTTAATTAGATTTGTTTAGTCACTGGCCTATAAAACAATCAAGCGGAATATAAATAGCTTTGCAAGCTGTATTTTCATTCCTCGCAGCCTCACAATGTTATCCACATTCGCAGCCCCGCTTCCTTTTTAGTCCCCCCCCCCCCCCCCCCCCCCCCCCATCCCTGCATAACACTGCATTGTTCTTCTCCATTCACCCACAGTATATAGAGTATATACGGTAAAAAAAAAAGCTGTAAATCATAGTTTTTCTTGGCGTGACACGTTGTGAATTTGTGGAAATGTACTGTTTTCTGTACTGTCTGGTCAGCTTTGTTCTCTGTATTTGACTCACTTGTTGCACAACATCCTATTTAATTTTATTTTTTTTTATTTCTAGGATCCGGCGGGTATCTTTGAGTTGGTGGAGGTGGTCGGCAATGGAACCTACGGTCAGGTGTACAAGGTGAGATGATGCTTTCTGTCCATTTCCACCTTTTTTCGTCTGTGTTTGCTTGCATGCACATAAAAGCAAACTCTGATAATGCTGATGCAAACGACCACATGCATGCATTATCATGTTTGCATCTAAGTTCATAAAAGTTTCCACCTGTATTTAAAAAAAAAAGCTGCACACCTTAAACCTCCAGCAGCCTTAACACATCTTACAGGATCTGACACATCACTTCTGGTAAAAAAAAAAAAAAAGATGACTGCTACTTCCAGTTAACTAAGAGGAAAAAAAAGAAATTCTCAGTTTACTGAAATATCCTGTATCTCTTACAAAAACAGCACACACACACACACACACATGCACACCATCATCTGTAGCATCTTTTAAAGGGCCTGGGTGGGGCTCACTTCCTTATCACAATTTCTGTTTGTTTGTGTGTATGAGTGGTTTGTGGTTAGAGCAGGTTTTCAGTCGAATATAAGTCTGTGCAGCTGGTTGTTTCCTTAGTGCAAACCGTGTTCACACGCCTACTGCAATACCACAAACTGTTT
This sequence comes from Collichthys lucidus, assembly GCA_004119915.2. NCBI lineage: Eukaryota > Metazoa > Chordata > Actinopteri > Sciaenidae > Collichthys > Collichthys lucidus. The sequence continues at coordinate 28,565,395 of CM014083.1, read as the reverse complement.
GCGTTACTACATCTATGTCGAGCAGTTTCGGTTGTGAACATTTTTTTAAAAAAAGTAGGTCCTGCTGGGCACAGGGAGGGTTAAGAAAGGTAAACGATTGATGTGAATTTGGCATGGTCTCCTAAAAACATGCACGCTTTTAAAAAAAGGCGATGGTATGATTTACCGTCAGGGTTAGGTTGGAACGGGATACATGGATGGTTTCTCACGAATGCGTTTGTACATTTGATGGTGGGCGTGTGCCTCGATTGCCACTCGATTTCCAGGAAGAGGAAATATATTGCAAAAGACACACAGGACGCCGAGGCCTTGCGTTGGTCTTTACTCTCTTACCCAAGGGCATAAAATCACAGATTTCGTGCTATGACTCATGTTCATTGATGTTTTTAAAAGAGGAAACATCCAAATATGGATGAATGGTGAGCTGTTTTATTGGGGGGTAAATTTAGGCAATTTAGGCCTCACTGACTTAAATCAGGCGCCACATTAGGATAAACTTACAAGCAGTTTTTTGGCCATTATGTGCATTTAACACACTGGTTGTAAAACTCACAATGCGCTCATATAGTCCATCAGTACAATGTTATGTCTTAGGAGAGTCGCCACCGGCAAAGTAATAGCCTAATGATGGTGTGTAATGCTAACAGGCGATCAATTAGACCTTAATGAGGACTGTGCAGATCTGCGGTGTGTGTGCGTCACACGGGGAGTATCAGAGCAGGAATAAGGCCTATAGAACAATGACTTATGCTGCACACACACACACACAGGGCCCCTTAAGAAAACACTCAGTTGTGGACTGACATGAGTGTAGGAGATGCTGACAAAGCATCTGGGCTTTTCCTCTGTTTATTTATACGTAATGCATTTTCATTACATTGCATTTTAAGCCTTTAGTCACATAACACAAATAGGATATCAAACGGCAGTGGCAAAATACTGTGGAACACCATACAATAGCAGCTGATTGTATTTATTATTTATTTTCTGTTTACCGTTGGAACACAGGAAGCCAAAACCTGTAGAGAAATGTCAGTTTTTTTTGCCAAAAGCAGTTTTAGTAAGGTCTCGAATCGATTTCCAGTCTTGCAGTCAGCCACAGGCCGGGGGGTTTGCTAAGGTCACTCAAGTCAGGCAAACAGACCCATGTGGAAGGCAGCAGGTCAAAGCATTTATAAACCACCTAAATAGAAAAATCATAGGTGAGGAGGGAATGGCTTAGCAGCAGGGACTCTCTGACGGATTTGTAGTGAAAAGTCGTCCTCTATGTATTACTGCTGAGGAAAAACAGGCAGGTGATCTCTACAGGAGGGGAAACTCAGTGAGGACACAGGCCAGGTTGGACAAGCCAGCAAGTGGAAAATTGAAGAACACACCCGGGGAATTCGGAAAAAGAGTTTTGAGGGAGGGAGATGGAGCGGGGAGTCGCCATGCTAATGTTTGTACGTGCACAGTAATGTGCGGTGCAAACTACACCATGCATTTCTTCTGAAATAGTTTGTAATTCAGCTTAGGTTATGTTGCCAATTAGTCCTGCTCTAAATTGAAGCCCCACAGCTGACCTTTGTCCAGCATCAGGAGTTTGCACTAATTGCTGAATCTTACCATTGACTCGTGTTGCACAGCAGTGCGGTCGGATTTTTTAATCTGCTAATTGCCAGTTAGTTATTAGCGTGATATAATGTCAATCATACCCATGACACTGGGGAAAAGTTGAGCCCCATTATCCTCATTTTCATTTTAACTGGAACAGTCTTGTGGTCAACAGACAGGCTTTTCCGGCTTACTAAGAAAAAGACAATTAAAAGAGAGTACAGTCGCCCAAATTGCCTCGCGAACTGAAAAGTCGAACTACAGAGGAACTGAAGAATCTTCAGCGCACTTACTTTTTATTTTAGGAGCTCTGATAATTAGAGAAATTGGAGTGACGGCAGATAAATATGTCGCCGTGTAGATTGAAATAAGACTTTCTGCATGAAGACAACATGTGAGAGACGTTTGAATAAATGTCAGGAAAGAAGAAGTGCAGGGACGTTTCTAACACCTGAAAACAAAAGTCAAAAAGCTGAAGTAGAGAGGATGTAATAAGAGTTGTTTTTTTCCTTTGTGTGCTATAGGACATATCAGTAATGAAACCTGTGTGTGACCGCTGCATGACATTCAGTGCTGGAAACCCCACCCTTATAGGTTCTGCAGACTACTATAGCAGGGCTATAGGAGAGTTTGAGGACAAGAGCTGATACGGACAGTTTAAATAAAGCAAACAAAGTTCTTTAGTCCCTCGAAAATTTTCTGCGGTCAAAAAAGGAAGTTGTGTGGGCTCAACAAGACAAACACAATCACCCTTTTTCTCCTCTGAGTTTGTACTTTAATTCTTCTCCTCTTCTTGTCGTCTTCACTGTTTGTCTTCTTCCCTTTCTTCAAACATCGTTCACGGCACTGATTTCGCTTTCCGCTTTCCGTTTGGTGTCCCACAAGACGCACAAACACGAAATCAGTTGTGTCACACACCCACATGCACATTTGTATTAAAGAGTGTATTATGTGCAGTAGTGGTCACATGGTTGTAGTATGCCTGCAAGTTTTGTGGCCCCAGGACAAAGAAGTCCATCCCCGACAATGTGAGAGGTTTGTTGGCTTTTTGGGGAAAAGGAATGTCTCGGGTTTATTTGTTTGGCCATGAATTACTGATAGTTTCCCCCTGTCCATATTTAAAGAGCGCTCATTCAGATGTTTCTTTGCAACTAAACGGCAAAAAAAAAAGTGTCTCTTGGATCCTGCACAGCACAGCAGCTGACACACACAGGAGTTATTTTACCTGTTAAAGTCCAATAAAAGTTGCTTTATTAGACAGTCTTAGCACTGCATCACTGAGGCACTGTGCATGCTCCTCCTCATCACACTCACACACACACACACACACACACACACACACACACACACACACACACGCATACACACGCATATACACACATAACAGATGACTCTACAGCAGTGGCTTGCAGGGAAGGGAAGTTCCTATTGCAAACAGGGAAACGCCCTGTGTGTGTGTGTGTGTGTGTGTGTGTGTGTGTGTGTGTGTGTGTGTGTGTGTGTGTGTGTGTGTGTGTGTGTGTGTGTGTGTGTGTGTGTGTGTGTGTGTGTGTGTGTGTGTGTGTGTGTGTGTGTCAAACTCCACTAGAGCTCAGTGCCACGATCACTACTGATGCAACACTGTGCCGAGTACAACCCAAATGAGTTTCAGGACACCACAACGAGTTGTTTATGTCAGATCATACCGCGTAACTCGGTTAAATCACATCAAGAGCATGCATTAAAAAAAAACAAAAAAACATATTTTTTAACAGTCAGACGTTTGAGTCAAGTTTTTGAATGCCACCCAAATGTGCTCTCGAGGATGTCTTCCACAGTAAACCTCCTGCGGTGACTCCACGGTGAAACATCATGGACTGTGTGTGCACGAAACAGCTGTAATGCAATTCCTGAACTCAGTCACCAACACTTCCTCAAATCTTTCTGGTTTCAATAGCGTCACTTCCCCTTTTCTGTAGCTCACATATCATCATTCTCATCTTACTCGTGTCAACTGAACTGCTGACAAGAGTGTAAAAAAAAACAACCTCCATTTGGACCAACTGCTACTTACAGTTGTAACTAAACTAACCCCTTCTCATTTGTGACTATAGTACAACCCACCCTGCAGCTGCTGCACAGCACAGGCCTCTGGAAGGGTTGTGTTTAAAAAAAAATAGACCCCAACTTTAGCTTAACAAAAGGGGTTCTTTGTGTCCACAAATATTCAGTTCCTTTTCCATTTTGAAAGACACGGACAGCTCACTTCTGCAAAAAAACAATCCAGTTACAATATTATGTGTTATTTGAAAGATAGAAATGAAAAATGTCCTTTTTAGAAATAAAAGTCTTTGTTCTCGAGCTAAGCATTGGTGTGTGTGTGTGGGAGTTTGAGAGCTGAGAGGAAAAAGAAGAGACGCAAAAGAAAAATAGGGAGAGAGAGAGAGAGACAGGAAACATCCTCCAACATAGTGTGGAGTCGCTGTGTTTGTGCTTGTTAGAGGTAAAAAGGAAAAGACAGCGGGAGGGAGACAAAAGGGTAGGGGGGGAGGAAAGTGAGAGAGCGAGAGAGGCCGAAAGGAAGGAAGGAAGGAAGGCTGAGGTGAAAGGCAGAGAGACAGAGAGGAGGGGAGGAAGGAAGAGGGAGAGGGACAGATGAAAACTAGACAGAGAGAAGAGGAAAGTAACCCCCCCATGAGGCTTAGAGCTATGGTCTGTGCTGATTACCCATGTGTGTTTGTGCGGCTGTGTGTCACAGAGCAATGAGAAAAAGGGGAAAGTCCACTAGTTGGTATCTGCTCAGAAGTGACCGGCCGCCTCACTGTACTTTCTAAATGCCAAAACTGTAATTAAAAGTACACCAGAGAGTTAGCATTGAACATAAGGTTGGGGGAACTGCGAAACCATCATAAAATAAAAAAGTAAATCTTCGACCCAGCTCGTATAGGGAAAAGGAGGTAAGATAAAACCAGCTGCATTTGGTTAAAAACAAAAAAGTTATTTATTACCAGGATTATGTAAAATACAACATAAGGAGGTGAGGGGGTGCTGCTCAGACCAACAAAATAAATAGAACCAAAAGTGTACTGAACCTGAACGACATCAGAAGGAAAAGAAAAACTTTCAAATTATCTACCAAAATCAGAGAGAAAAAGCACCCCCACATCTAGTGCTCCTGCCATTATATAATAGTGCTTCTATGTGTTGTTAATCTATATACAAAATACCTCTACCAAATATGAGTTTAACATTTACGAGTATAATACAAAAGCTACACACACACACACAGAAACAAAGTCTGGAGGCACTTCAGTTTCTCAGTTCTTTTCATATGACAGTAAGACAGAATGGGTTTCCATTGCAGCATTGTACTCAACATAATGTCAGAGCAGGCCTTTTGACCCCATAGTGCCACCCAGTGAAGGTTCCATGTGAACTGAATGGGACAAACTGGGTTGTTTCTCTAGCGAAATACACACACACACACACACACACACACTAACAGACACATATACAGACATGCAGCCTTTAAATAGCACCATTACTACATGCACTTTGGATAGGAGAGCTGATCAGCGATGCAGTCCATCCGAGCACAAAGTACACACATGTAACTAACAGACTGCAGGGGACAGATAGAAGAGGGAGACGGGCGAGAGACAGACAGGGAGGCTATTACACAGAGGGAGGGGGTGAGACAGAAAGCTGCAGAGAGACGCATTAAAAGTGTTTCTCTCATTTATCTCCTCGCTGTCAGCATTATAAATGCCTCTCTTCTGTCTAATTAGCATATGTATGGATATATTATAGTAACCTTTTCACTGACACAATATTTGTAGTGTGTGTGTGTGTGTGTGTGTGTGTGTGTGTGTGTGTGTGTGTGTGTGTGTGTGTGTGTGTGTGTGTGTGTGTGTGTGTGTGTGTGTGTCAGAGAACAAGCGACAGACAGAAATAGAGAAGGCATTTGTATCAGGATTGATTTGCGTTTGATTCCTAGCTCCTCACGCCGTCATTATGTACGTGTGTGTGTGTGTGTGTGTGTGTGTGTGTGATTCATTGGACTTCAATGTCAAAAAGTGTACAAGCTTTCTCCAATTAATTTTGCTGCTGGAGAGCAGAGAGCCCTTTGAGTGTTTGAGCGTGTGTCAGTGCTGCATATTGTTAATAAGTAGCCCAGCTGAGATTAGAACATTTCACATTTTCTAAGTTGCGGTGGCAGCGCAGGCAGCAGACACCATCGAGCCTGAAGGGACAGGAAGGCCATTTCCTTATTTATCACATTCGGGCTGCTGGCTTGCCAGGCATGCCACAATTCTTTGCAATTACGGAGACAATGTCCTCTACTTTGGGGACACAATCAAGGCCAGGATGAATGGGGGTCAGCGAGCCTGACACGGCACATCTCGCATCCAATATAAAAGCGTAACATATGTGAGATGAATATCAACTAGGTTGTTATCTGACGAGGCAGCTGCTGGTTCAGCAACATTTTTTAATAAACTTTATCGTGAGGCATGTTGCAGAATGCTGTCGCTTTAATGAACTCTTCCCACCCTTTAATGTGTACACATGCTAAATCAGGATGAATCAATCTATGCATGACGCGGCCATAAAGATCCCTCAAGTCATTCTGCATATTATTGCAGAGTTTTAATGTGTAAGACTTTGTTTAATCCGCCATCTCTAATTAGTCAGATAACTTCGTTAGCATGAGCTTGCTGCCTAAAATGCTTAATTTATTGTTACAGTGATGAAACAGGATGCAGGTCAGTATAATGAGCTGAAGTCGTGACTCCACAACTTTCGTGACTCAATGTATCCCCTTGTAATCTTTTCACCGTTTCATCAGTTTTTCTGAAAAATGAAGCGTGTTTTATAACGAGTGAACCAAATTGGTTTTTCTACATGCACAAACCCAGAACCAATCACTGCTACACCTATGTCATTATCACAGGAGCATAAGAAATGGTGGAAATGCGTTGAGGAAAATGAAATGAAATATGGGATAAATAAATGATTAAAATAGGGAAAGGAAGCAGTTGAGGAATTAAATAAGTCAGTGGAAGATACATTTTAGTTTTGGCTCATTGGATACCCTCTCTACTGTGCGGTGGGCGACGTTTATTGGCTTCTGATGTAGCCGGTATACGCGGAAAAAAGGATAACGAATATCCGGGCCAACACATCAGTTAATCTCTATAAACTGATATCTGCATATGAATGCAGAGGAAAGATTATAGAGAGCCCAATCTTCGTCAGACAATGGCCAATTGGTTTCCAACGTTGTGTTTTGGCCAACGCGTTCCAGTCTGCTGCTCTTTACATGGACTGTTTACCTGCATGGACCCAAAGCCCGTTTAAACATGATTGGTCAATACTACTCAGACTACAAACAGAAACCAGAACGTTTCAGATGCCAGAAAACTTGGTCTGCTGCCTACAGATTCTGCATTTCTAAGCAGATATTTGTATGTAGAGATCTTGTAGAGATTAAGGCACATTTACATACACATTGTAGAAAAGTTCCCGCTTTGCTTCTTTTACATATTTACAATATTCTACTTTCAATCATCCCCGTCTCCCCGATCTCTCTGCCATAACCGTACGCTGGTTATTGCTGAGCTGGTGCACAGACAAAACAAAAATAAATTGGAGACCCGGATCCCACAGAGAGCGAATAGATAGTAACTGATTTAATCTAAAAAAAAAAGAAAAAAAAGTGTTGGGAGAAAGTTAAGCAGCTCGGCAACAGTAGCTTATCCTCACACTGCATCCATTCAGCTGGGCTATGACGGATGTGTTTGAACTGCTCGGTTTAATTCCTGGAAAATCCTGCAGACTTCTCTGATGTGGAAATGTGTTATTTAGACGCACCAAAGTTTCAACACCCCGCTATCCTGCTTGGCCCGCTATATAATGGGGAGCTCGGTCCTGTGAGTAATACTTTCTTGGAAAGAGACTGCAGAGAAAATTGAAAACAACAAAGTTTTTAAAATGTAGTGTTTGTTTTCACGCTGTCCATCCTTTTTTGTTTCACAGTTTTTTCCCCGATTCTCTTCGTCTCTGCGTTTTGTACCTGAATATTAGCTGACTGATTGAGTATAGCAGGATCTGTCATGCCCTCTGGTCTATTTCAAAGACACATGCACACTCCGAGGCCTGTCATACATCACAGCTTAAAGGCTTATAGAGTCGCTACTCTAGTATCTTGTCAGCTTCCTTACTCATGACAAGGTTTTCAATTTTCCCCCTTTTCACCTGACTGAGCTCTGGCTCTCTTTGTTGGCTCCCCAACCCCCCCCCCCCCCCCCCCCTCTCTCTTTCCCTCGTCTTTCGTCATGTCTTGTTCTTTCTTACTGTGCCTCTCATGAGAAAATAAAATTATGTAGACATAGCTGTGTCCAGTACCGAAACAATAGGATCATAATTCAAGTATTTGTTCAAAAGATGTGTTGTAATATGTGTTACTAAAGTAATAGGAGCACATCACAGTTGTTGGGATCATTATCGTTGGGATTAGACAATCTGGGCCACCGGTTTTTTTGCTTTTTTTTTTTTTTTGAATTATAACTTTTGGATCTGCCTGTTTTTCCCATCAGGATGACTTTAACCACCTGTTCGCACACATGTGGATCTGTGATGTAATAAGTATAAATCAGAATACTGACACGAGCCTCCCTTTTGTTTTTATCACTGCATTACTCAGTTTTTCTGGCAACACGTGGGGCCGTGATACTCTGAATTCTGTGCATGAATCCCGGTGATTTCGCATTCTGCGTGCAAACTGCAGCATGAGCTCATAGAGGAAAATATTTTCGCTAGACGTTTAGTTTCGGTGCAGTCATGTGTGAGAACTAGCAGATTTGCGGCTGTTGGAAACACGGCTCTTATCGCAGTCTATAGTACACAGTGTGTTTAGTCTTGTTGCGATCCTAACTTTTTCCTCATGTCTCTTTTTTCTTTTTCAGGGCCGTCATGTCAAGACAGGCCAACTGGCAGCTATCAAAGTCATGGAAGTTACAGAGGTAAATGTTCAGTACATTTAATCTCATACTCACTTTTTCTCTCTCTCTGCCCTACGTTGTATAATTTCTAATATTAAATGTAAAACATCATGTAAGTAATCTCAACAGTACCAGAACTGTCAGATAAACATGCTGTCAATGTAAATTATACATGGTATAGCCTTTTTATGCACATGAGGACGGCAGCACAGCAAGCTGACCTGGTTTACCCTTTGTAGGAGGAAGCACAAATCCTCGAACACGAGCATTTCTCGTTGGCCTTAAAGTTTATACAGTCCTCAAATGTGATTTTACTCCTGAAGTTCAGTTTACTCGTCCCGAAGAGTAAAACCGAGCATGTGAAAATAGTTGTAAAATGTCTTGTGTCCAGAGGGAGCGTTCCAAAGTCTGAGGGGGGAAAAAAACAAAAAACTTTAAGACCATTATGGATTGGGGATGTGTTTGAAAGAATGAAAGAAGCATTTTTAACTTTAATTTGATCTTTATTTAATCATATTAAAATCTCTTTTTCAAGAGAGAACGAGAAACATTCACAAAACACAACCCATAGATCGAAACAACATAACAGAGTTAATAAAAACAGTTCCAAGAACCCCCCACCCCCAAAAAAACAAAACATCAGATAATAAAGTCTCCAAGGGGGAGACGAGACTCTAGTTTGAGGCAAGTTTGCAGTTTATTCCATTTAAAAATTGTACAGTACCTGAAACTGGTTGTGCATACACAGGAAAGGAAAGTTGGGTAGTTACTGGATCGTACCATAGTTAATAAATTTAAACAAGACGAGACATGTGAGGTAGTTTCGGCATTCTGGAAGCGGATGGACGCACAATCGTCACTGAAAGTGCTGCTGCAACAATTGATGCTATTCTTTTTTTTAATATTTCCCCAGTGCCCAAACGTCATGGAAGTGCAATAATACAACGCAGCAGTGCTCCTTTAATAATGCATGAATGCATTTTATCTAGTATAGAGTATAGATCTGATCTTAATCTTGAAAAAATACAAGCACACAAAACTGAGAAAAAAGAGTCCACTAAAGGATTATCACATAATGGGCATGACACAGATGAATTTCCAGCACTTGTTAAGTCGTTCACGAGACAATATTTCTGTTTTTGTTGGCTCTTGCTGGCTCGATACTGCAGTATGTATGGGCACTTAACATTTCAGTTAAAAATTTAGGGTGACGAGGGAATGAGTCGCGAGCATTCAGAGAAACAAAGAGAGGGGAATCGATAAAGGCATAAAATATGAGACGGAGCGAAGGAAGGCAATGAGAGAGAGACAGGCCAGAGGCCAGCGGTGATATACGAGTGTCGTGATCCAAACAGAAATAAGTTTAATTAGTCGGCGTTAAGGCACCGAGCTTTACAGACTCGTTTAAGGCCTTTCGCTGTAGTTCTGCTCCTGTTGTGTTGCAGTGACGTACACGAGAAATGATTTGGGAGGGTTAAAAAAACGAAACAATCTCTCAGCATTTGCAGATGTTTGCACTTGTGAAAAGATTCCTTATCCCATAATCGGACTAAATGATTTGTTCTCGCAGTTTGTCTCTCTTTTGTCTTTTCCCAATTGAATTCTCTCTCAGCTCATGCGAGTAATTGAAGCGATGGAACTTTTACAACGCATTTGACAGCCTCTCCTAACTCCCTCCCCAAAGCATAGATACGCAACGGGGATCACACAGAAATCTACTTTAATACAACGCTAGCCTGGCTAAATTAAATTGCATGCAATAGTCTTCTTCTTTCTTACAGTTCTCCGAGTCCCACCAATATTTCTGTTCTGACCCAGAAGTAGTTTTTTATTAGATTCCAGGTGAATTTCTGTGATATTAAAGTTGTGTTCACTTTAGAGTTGTAAAGCCACAATCTTGGATAGTTTTTGGTGATATAAAATATTAATAAAACTCAATAAAAACACAATAAAACTACACTGTAAATCAATTTGAGGATGAAAAAAAATCTCTGCTGCTGTACTTTTTGAATTTCAGTGGTGGGATTATCTTTACTGTATATGGATTACAGATTAACTCCAAACATAGGGGGTGATTCGATGCTCTGTGCTCTGCCTTGTGGTCTTACAGCTGCATAAGGTGGGCAAACAAAGAGAGGTGTGGAGGTTTCACTGAACGTTGCTTGTGGTTTGCAGATGTAGAGCAAGAGTGCAAGCAGAAATGTGAGCTAATAATAGCCCTGTGCCGCAGGTCGTGACGCATGCTGGCCGTAATGTAACAACGCAGTGTTTAATCACATTATTTTTAATGTGGTCGGGCCTTCTCTGGGAAGTTCTGTCTCAGAGGAATACTCTAACAGATACTGCAAATGTTCAGTTAGTTAAACAATCAACTAATTGTCTAAATCGTTTCTAGGCTATCAGCACAGCTCTAGGGAAGGCGGTGTCTGCAGGACAGACATCAATCCACAATTTTAGCCCGCGCTGAAATGTATTGGTTGGGTTTCCAGGAAATTTGGCCTCAGAACAACAAACTCCACTGACTCTGGTGATCCCATGACTTTTCCTTGAATATTGCCACTACATTTGTGTTTTTAAGTGAGATATCTCAGCAGCTATTGGATATATTACCATATCATTTTGAACAAACGATTCTTGTTCCCCTTCAAGATGAACTGTTACTTTTCATCTAGAACCTTCGTCATGTCAGGTCCAACAATGTCAGCCGTACTGTATCTAATTAGCATACATCAGCCCACAGAGATGGTAAACTTAAATAAACATTCTAAAAATCAGCATGTTTGCCATTGTTAGGATGCTGCTGATGTTAGTGTTTAGCTCGGAGCACTGAGTTCACATAGTTCTCAGTGTTGTTTAAGTAAAAAATGCCAAACATTGCTGTGCTTCCCAGCCTGCTTTTGTTTCATGTGAGAGGAGTCACAACATATTTGAGTTTTGTTTGTTAGGCAGCAATTCTTCTTACATTTTTAGAACAAATAATCATTAATTAAATAATGAATTACATCTGTGCAGTTTCTGTTGTGTCAGAAAGTGTTACACAGACTGGGCAGACTCCTTTCCCCTGGACACACTGGTTTCTTTCCTGTTGATGGAACTTGTAGGTCTGTGTCTTCTGTGTTGCAGACAAACTCTTTGGCAGGAAATACTCAGCTATTATCTCCCTTCTCACTTGGACACACGCGCACACACGCACACACACACACACACACACACACACACACACACACACACCAGCCGAGAGAGAGAGAGGCTACAGACACAGGCAGGAGGCTTTGTGTTTCAGATGGAGGTGAAAGTTCAAACTCTGTCTTGTCATTTTCTCCCCTCCTGTCCTGTGGAGATTTAAAGGAGGTCAGTGACTGAGAGAAGCTCTCCGTTGTTTCCTCTTTTCTGATTAACAGCCATATCTCCAGCTCCACTCTCCTTCCTCCACCTCTCCTCCAAGTCCCACGTAAAATTTAGAGGTTCAGTGAATCGGAGAAGTCACATGTCGTTTCCGGGATTTATAGCGAGAAAACAAAGAAACGTTCCCTCTGCTCTCTTTCTGTCCTTGTGTCTCATAACACTGACCAACCTTAGTTGTTTTGTTGAGGAATAGCAGTAGCTGAAATAAGGTCAAACAGCCGGGTGAAAGATCATTGAGAGGCTACATGACAGAGGGGAGATGCTATCTGTGTGGACGTCAGCGTGTTGTATGAAATAAAAAGGAAGCGTTCCACCCTTCAGCCTCCCAAACCATCTATATGTTGTACTGTGTAACATACTTGTTGTGAGTTATAGTGAAGCTCTTTCTGGGAGTTATCCCAACACAGAAAACCATTAATCACTCCAACATTTTGTCATTCGAATATATACAGAACACGCAAGTTGTTTGATTTCTGCATTTTTGCTGTATGTGTTGTTGTTTTTAGGAGGAAGAAGAGGAGATAAAACTGGAGATCAACATGTTGAAGAGTTATTCCCACCATAGAAACATCGCTACATATTATGGAGCTTTTATTAAGAAAGGCCCTGCTGGACAGGACCACCAGCTCTGGGTTTGTAAACTACTCGATCTGCCTATTTTCACACTATTGAGTGATTTAAAAAAAAAAATAATAATAATAATAATAATAATATCTGCTCGATGTTTATGTGTATTCACTCTCATAATAGTCGCAGTTGTTTTTGGCTCATGTGTGCCTGTATGTGTCCATCCAGTTGGTGATGGAATACTGTGGAGCCGGCTCTGTGACAGACCTGGTGAAGAAGACAAAGGGGAACTGTTTGAAGGAGGACTGGATAGCCTACATCTGCCGAGAGGTGCTCAGGGTAAGTCTGATGTGAAAAACACAAACACGATCACTTCAAAATACATATGCACTATACAACTGTACTTGTGTAGTAGACCTAACAATACATTTTTAGGTCTGTGTCAAACATTTCATGAATTTGTCTCTTAAATTATGCTGTGTCGGCTCCTTGAATCTGAGCAAAACAGTCCTTGAAAGTCCTTGAATTTGACGTTGAAGGTGTGGGAACCAAACTGAGCTGAGTCTGTAGCCCCCTTGATATGTGTTGTCATAGTTTCATTCCTCAGATTTTAATATTTTAACTTTATTTTTAAGAAACTGAAGTTTTGTCTATCAGTTTGGTGTAGTGGATGACTCCAAAAACTACAATACCCATAAGCCTCAGCCACCATTTAATGTGTGTTTCCATCCACGGCCAATATTTTTTATTAAATTCTAAAAGAACCAGATATAAACTACAAAACAGCTAATATTCCCACTGTGCAACCCTAAAGCATAAGAGTGCATACAGGATGTAAAGGTGTATCTGCTCCCGTATGCTGTGTTCATCCTAAATACCGGCTCAAACCTCTGTTGCTCATGTGACCGAGCAGCTGAACCCTCAGTCCTCAGTCAACTCTCACAAACACACAGAGCGACGTACACAAAGAATCCCCAAAGTGAGCTTTGTTGCAGAGGTGTTGTTGTGGCTGGAGGCCCTTTTTTAGTGCTGGTTAAAAAACCGAGGTAGTAATTTGCGTGTGGATGCAAACTAAAGGCTGGACGAAGCTGCTGCTGCTGCTGCTGCTGTTGTTGTATATGAAACACGATGCTGCTTTTTGTGTTGGATCCCAAAACATCAAAGAGAAGAAGCCAAACTGACACTGATCCTCCTTCATGTCCACGGATCAGTGTTTTCCCCCGCCTGTGACACGAGGGACATATTTGATTTATTTTTTCATTTATATACTTTGAAGGCCAGTTTAAAACACATGTCTGTAGGACTGTTATGGTTATCATTATAAGAGATCACAAGGTCCTGAGAAAGTCTCTGGGATGTTTGCGCTACTTTCTGCGTTGGTGTTTGTACACACAGACGAGCATATCAACCCAGTTCCAACATTATCAGTCCTTGAGACTGACGTTATCAAGGACACATTTTTTTAAGCGAGATGATGTTTTAGTGGTAAGAAACTTGAAACAAAGGGCTTTGGACTGTGGCCAGTGTTTTCCCTTCTGCTGTCAGCCATGCCGTCTCCTCATTGTTTCGGCAACGCGGAATACACACAGACAAACACGCACAGACACCGAGCACAGCGCGGTGAAGTCATTGTCTGAAATAAGACTCACTTCCCGTGTTTGTTTAACCTCCTTTGAAGAAGCGAGAGTACAAAAACACACACACACACACACACACACACACACACGCATGTCAAATAGTGCCTCTGATTGGTAGCCTGTGTCACTAGGTCACTCTGCTACCTAAAGCAAAAGTTATTCTCAATTATTAGAACTGAATTCTACTTTTTATTTAGTATCCCTTTACAATAAACACATGATGCTGTTATTCCTTTAAAGGAGCGTTCATGTTTCATGTTTATGTCGATGGGGTCATCTGACTGTGTGCTATATCTGTTTGTGTGTGTGTGTGTATATATGTCTTCCAGGGTCTTTCCCATCTTCACTCCCATCATGTGATCCACAGAGACATCAAGGGACAAAATGTTTTGCTCACGGAGAACGCCGAAGTCAAACTGGGTATGACACATCAACACATGCACTGCGGTCTCTCGCGCACATGTGCACGCCTCCAGGCAGCAACCGTAGAGCCGTTCAACAGTCACACGTACATACATAAATCACACGACCGCAAGAACAGCTCATAAACATTCAAAGATCACGGGTTTTTTCAGATGTGTCCTACATTTTTTGAAAATGTTTCTCATTTCCCAGTTGACTTTGGAGTGTCGGCACAGCTGGATAAGACGATTGGTCGAAGGAACACCTTTATTGGCACTCCCTATTGGATGGCTCCAGAGGTCATCGCCTGTGATGAGAACCCCGAGGCCACATATGACTACAGGGTAATTAATTACATAGAAATGGTTCATGTTTCCGGCCAACTTTAAGTACATTTATAGTCATTATTCTGAAATGTCGCCAAAAACAATCCAGAGAGTTAGGTTAACTCCCACTAACAAGGATGATGTCATCTTTTTCATATGTGAGGCATCCAATAAGAAATCAAACATTCACAAGCACTGTAAATCTTTTTCTGTCAGCTAACGCAGGCCATATGTGAGGTTGTCTGAAAATATAGATTGAAATATTTGAACAATTGCAAACAGAACACATATGAGAAAGAGGCAGCAAAGATTGGGAAAAACGCAATTGGACTAAACCCCCATAAGGCCCCATTAACGAGTCACTTCAAGTGTCTCCTACTTAGTAAAAGAGCAGCAACAGCATCTTCCACAAGTGTTTACACAGGATGTATACAGCCGCAGTATTGACTGTGGATCCTACACGATCACTGTAGCTACCCACAGAAAACATGAAGGCGGTTATAAGCATGCAAAGCCGTCGAGCATCCAATTGTCATAAACTGGCTGAAGAAATGGGCCCGCTAGACATTCTCTACAAACAATCTACTCATTTATTAACGCACAACAACATGTGCAAAAAGGGGTGTCGATCGGCAATATCAGCAACGCGAGTCATGTGAGTCATGTGTGCTGTGGAGGCGTTTAAAGGCAGCCTGCAAGTGCTGGACAGCCTCCAAGAAGCAGGAAGGGCATCAGACTTTGTAGACAGCTGTATTGATTAAAATAGACGCGTATCTGCTCTGTCAGACAGGCGTTAGATTGAGGACTGAAAATCCCCCTGTGTAGAGAAGCCACATGTGTCTCTGTTGACCAGACCGCAGATCTGTCTTGGTTTTGCCAGACTCAGCGGTGGTACCACCTAAAGCTGTGTGAAAGTTAGTTATCCAAGGAGCAAAATAAAAGTTTTGTCTGTCTTCACAGGCTCTCTTACTCACATCTGTCACCCATACAGATCAGTGCCCACTCACCCAAACGATTTATTCAGTGGTTGTTCCGATCATGGATCCGATAAACGCCGTAGCAGCTCAGCGCGCCTTCTGTATGATTGTATGGGTTGAAATCACTGGGGCGGTTTTCAGGAAGGCCGAGAGAATGAACGCTGATTTAGGTGTAACCTCAGCTGATGTTATGACGGGACAGATGCCGAGTAGGGCTACACTGACCTCTTACTGACATAGTTACACGTGGGTGGAGAAAAGCTTACATATGTAATTGAATTTAAATCTGTCTGAAATGATTATTGGATTTTAGCCCAAGATGCAAGTGACTATTGTTAATGGGCTGTAAACCTGGAAAACAACTTAATCAAAAAAATGTTACACTTCCTGATCAGATGTGTCAGTTCACAGAAACGTAATTAAATGCAATCTCAGCAAATAGTCAGTTTTTCTGGAAGTAATTAGACGCTGACATCATAGAAAGGAGTACACCGATTCTGTGGTTCTTTTGTGAAATGTCAGAAGATTGGCTTGATGTCTTGGAAATAGTTACTGTAATTCTTGGATTTATGCTGTACTCTCACACTAAGCACAACCTGATTTTACCATTTGAACATAAAGAGGACGTCCAAGGTGTACAGGAAATGAACAGAAGTCGAGTTCAGCTTTGCTGGCGCACCGTTTTTAACCTTTTCCCGTCTCTCTCTCATTCTCAGAGTGACCTCTGGTCTTTAGGCATCACCGCTTTAGAGATGGCCGAAGGAGCCCCTCGTAAGTTAGATGTACTCATACACACATTGTTAACTGACGTCACTAAACTGTTTGTTTGTATGCATGTATTTTTTTTATGTCCGTTTTTCTTTTACCGTTCCTCCCCACCATCTGTTCTTCTGTCTCACTCTCTATCTTTGTTTGTAGCTCTGTGTGACATGCATCCAATGAGAGCACTGTTTTTGATTCCACGCAACCCTCCACCCAAACTTAAATCAAAGAAATGGTAAGCCTGGGAACACACTCACAACACACGCATCTATATACACACCCACAACAGGATGTAGAGGGCAGTGTTTAGGTTTTTTCTTCTCTGAAATCTGGGCTTGAAAGTGATCTTTGTTGTGGGTTTCATGCACCAGACAGTCAGACAAGAGATATCCCGACACTCTTCTCACACACAGACGCTGAAAGCTCTGGCACGTTCGGCAGGCGGCGAGATAAAATCGAAATACATTGGCCTTTATTCAGACGGACACAAAACGTTATGTGAAAATGTTGCTGCTGGCATTTTTAATCTTAATCAGAGTTTAATTATGAACTCCCCTGTCTCTTTCACTCTCATCTCTTCTCCTCCCCCCCTGTCATCCTGTCTCCTTCCTTTTTATATATAATGGATAAGCTCTTGAGATTGAACCGGCGGTTGAACTCATGCTGTCTTTCATTCAGCATTAATGTCATCAGAAACACTAGTTCACAGGACAGCTTTTAATAGCTCCAACCGTCCGGGGTGTGCAGCGCTCTCCAGTCCTTTTTCACCTCAGGGCCTCCCGCAGGCGGCAAGCACACAAGAAACTAAGCAGCAATACATCCCCAGTTCAGAGCACAGACAACAGCCTGTGAATTTTAGAAACAATTCTGTACACAGACAATGCCCGAGTAAAACATACAAATCAACATTTATGCCAGGATTTTGCTTTGTAATGATCCAACAAGTGAATACTAGCTTGCAGACTTTAGGTGAGTTTAAATACATATTTCAGAATGTTGTGGCATTTCTGTGATTTTTTTATTTAAACATCTTTTGCTGGGTTTTCAAGTTGGTTTGTTTTATTAATTAATTATTCTCCCTTTTTATGTGATTTGACTGCATATTGATTGACTGACTGAAGGCTCGTGACCTGAATTCATTAAAAAGCCTTCAATTGAGGATACGTCTCAATAAATAGATGAAGGTTGTTACAACATTCTTGTTCGATCTTCAGGCTAACATGTTTTGTTTCCCCCTCCTCTCTGCCGCTCTTCTCCGTCTCTCTCCGTCTCTCACAGGTCGAAGCGTTTCTTGTCGTTTGTTGATCGATGTCTTGTCAAGAACCATCTGCATCGACCGGCTACCGACGCCCTGCTGAGACACGCGTTCATCAAAGATCTGGCTAATGAGAGACAAGTTCGCATCATGCTCAAAGATCACCTGGACAGAACCAGGAAGAAGAGAGAGAAAGGTGAGAAGTGGTAGCATCAGAATGCGAATCAGAAATACTTGAATAATCCCAGGGGGAAATTATTTTTGTTACTATACTCCACGTATACAAACAATGCCATTCTCTTTTCTTCATCACTGTAGCAGGTAACATTTCTACCAGCCATTTCTGAGTCACTGCTTCCTGAAACATAGATTATTTCATGTCATCATGTCACCTTGACCCCTGACATTTCTTAATTTACCAATTCATTTTTGATGAAGACCCGTCCGCCATGGGTGTAGGTGACCAGACAACGTTTGCTTTTGTATTTGGCAGATGCTAAGCCTAGATGCAGACACAAATCATGAAACAAAAACCCACAGAGCACACAGGTCGACCACCTGGGCTTATTCTAAATTGACGTCTCTATCATCTCTGTCCTGTGTTGTCAGAATTATTCAGGGACAACCAAGGGATTTGATCAATTCTTGGTTTTACAGATAAGCCGCTCCACAGAACAGATTTTCCACTATGTTACACAGATTCGCTGCATTAGGAGGGCTTCAGACCACTTGTGTTGGAATAGATCAGCACACTTTAGCTGAGAGAGAGTGCACCAGCTGCACTGATAGCGCAGCAGCTGCTATAGAAAATTTTTTAAAAACACACTTGCTCATTTATGGCAGTGTTTCATTAGGCTGCTAGTGTTACCCACAATTTACACACAGCTTCTTTTGCATATGAATCACTTTGCTGTCTCTTCAAGTAAACCCACATTACAACACCTGAATCTGTGCACTGTTACTGTTATGCACTGAAACCATACAGGGATGGAATCGCTGTTGATGCATGCATACGATCACTGCTCTAAAAATGCACTTCATAGACGACAACTGTGAAGCTTTTTGAATTTGAAGTTGAACTGTGCCCGCTATGCCAAATATTTTAATTGAGCTGAATAAGGATGGGAGTGAGGAAGGGCGACAGCGGGACGGCCAAACGGAAAAAACGAGAGAGCGAAAGAGGGAGAGAGTGTAGGGTTGGGGCCAAAAAGCTGTACACAGCTGACCTTTCTATGGCGTTCACTTGGGACAGCGCTTTACACAACAGACAGATACAGAAATGGAGAAGGAGGATGAGAGAAAGAGGAAGAGGGATGTAGAGACAAAGAAATGAGAGACAAATTAGGAATGTGAGAGGAGGAGGGGGGTGGGGGGGGTTCATCCTCATCCTGTTTTAAAAATGAATTATACTCTGGAAGAGATGCACGTGCTGAATATGTGATGGCAGTCAAACTGTGAGAGAAAAGGAGTTCAGGGAGGAGAAGAGAAAGAAAGGAGAAGACAGATATTTATGACTCTGCTTTTCTTTTGGACTCATGTTGATGCTCAAGCAGGGTTCAGTCCTCGTGTTGTTCATCAGGTTTATTCTTTTTAATTTGGAAAAGTGAAAGACAGGCAAATTAGGTGACAGAGGAACGAGTGACAGAAAGAGAAAGTGATAACAACAGAGAGAGAAAGAGAGACAGAGAGAAGGAGACCAGAGAGAGAGAGAGAGAGAAGCTGAAAGGGGAAGGAAGGAGGAAACAGAATGGCCATCTGGTTCTAATCTTCTGTTAGCTTATAAAAACACACTAATGACTGGTGGACTTTCTGCGTGCTGCATGTATGTGTGTGTATGTGCGTGCATGTTAAGTGTTTAAGGCCAGATTTGTATGTGTGTGCGTGTGTGTTTGTGCCCCTATGCCCCTCCAGAGAAATGAAATGCCAGTAGTCTAAGGGCGTGTGGGGAAAAAGTCACTGCTTCAGGGGGGAAAAAAAAGAGAAATCAATGCTCCGGACATGACGCAAAAAAGGATCTGTCATTTTCAGCATGCCCAAGAGTGTAGTTTGGACAAAGATGGCCTATGTTTTAGAAGATGATTCACTCCAAAAAAAAAAAAAATGTCCCACACGGTCGGCAAAAGTAGGCATTAACCCTCAAATTGCTCTTCTCTCCTGCTGCTTTGGCCCCAAAAAGACGCGATAAGAGCCAAAACTTTCAAACATGACATCACGGCAGCAGATATTTCATCCGTCCATTGCAGAACTGGAATTTGTTAGCAGTCCTCCTCCTCCTTTCTACACCTGTATTGTGTTACCTTTCAGGCTCAACATATGGCGCGTCGAGTAAATGTTCGAGTTTGCCTGAGCTAGTTTCACACCATATGTCGGCCAAATGTTGTTATGCTCAGCTGGCTGACCCATCTTCCTGGCCTGTGGACAAATAAGCCCGCTGGAACAGTGCAGTGAATTTGCTGTAGCGGTCATGACAATATTCCAATCCGCAATTCAAACTTTTTAGGTCTAATATGTGTTTAAACACTTGAACCGAGGGGATGCATAATAACATCAATGTGTGTGAGCAGTCAGTCAGCTGAGGCAGAGACAGACACTTAATTCACATGTGTTATGGGTCCCACGGAAGAGAAATGATGACTCAGCGTTGCAATGCCATGGTATAACAACTCTGTCCCTAATGTCTTCCTCTAAACAAGACTCTCATTTACTTTCTTATTGCCCAAATCTGCCCACACTATACTTTTGTGTGGCTTTGATAATGACAAAATTGCTACTGGCAGTAGACGATGAAGGAGCGAGACAGCAGGCATGGAGGAATTTTTAATGAAACGGTGGTTGGCCCAAAAAACCCAGAGAGAAGACACAGCAGTGTGCGCCAGAGAAGAATACCCACACCAACGCAAACGCATCAGAAGCTTCCAGTCCGAGCACCTCCCCAGAAACATGTCTAATTTTACAGAAGAGAACCTGCTGGATTCTCACTCAGACCGGTGTTAACACGGACACCAGAGTGAAGTGGGACGCATTCCACGAGCGCTTCGCAGCTGGTGGACGTATATCGTTTCACATTCACATATTTAGATCCACTCTGATACAGCTATCAGGACTGTAACTAACTAAGTTAATCTGTGGTTTATTTGCATGATTAACCCATTTCTCAATGACACTGGAAAATAGTGTAGCATGCCTGTCAAAACAAATGTCAAATGTCTTGTTCTGTCTCACAGTACAAACGATGTTTCATTTGCAACAATAAGAGATAAAGAAAAGCAGAAAATACTCACTCTGGAGAACGGATGGTGGTTTTGTTTGAATAAATAAGGATGAATCATTTCAGCTCTAATCAAAACCTCAATCAAATTTCCATTTTCATCAAACCTTGTCACAAGATATTCTATTTTTTTATTTTAATGACCCAATATGAACCATCTCTCTCTCTCTTTCAGAGGGTCCAGAATATGAGTACAGCGGCAGTGAAGAAGAGGAGGACGAGGTGACAGAGGAGGAAGGAGAGCCCAGGTAAAAGCCTTTTCACACTAGGCGCCCGTATTGTTGGAGGAATCGATCGCTGAGGTGTGCAGTGAAAGACCCTCGTGCAGCAGAGAAGTCATTCAGAGCCATAGTAGTGCTGCAGATTTCCATCAGTGTCTCAAAGGTTCATATCATCGCTGTCATAACACTCAGGACATTGTGAACTCTCTCCCTAAGTGCTCCTTGCATACATTACGTAGCTAATGAATCACTATGGGGCATCCATGTGTTAGTATGTCTATGGACAGATGCACTGGCCTCTCTGTTGCTGTCCCCGGATGTCAAACGGCAGATGGCACTAAGAACTGAGCACTTTCTCCTCATCGTCATGTGTAGTTCAGTCTATAGCAGTCGCTGTTATCAACACTTCCACCGTCTTTCAGCTCCATCGTGAACGTTCCCGGCGAGTGGACATTAAGACGGGAGTTTCTCCGTTTGCAGACGGAAGATCGAGAAGGAGGCAAAGAGGGAGGTCACAGAGGAGGTGGGGCTCAACAAAGACAGCAGGTAGGTTTGGACATCATTTCGAACCTTTTCCACATTCATTCATATTGTAGTTACACATTGAATTACATCTATGCGTCGTTCATATGTGGGCTGCTGTTTTTCTTTGTAGTAATTTAAATCTTTTGGGTTTTTGGCCTGTTGCTCTGAGAAAATAAGATCAAAAACATCACCTAACTTTAAGATTTCATAGGTTAAATGATAAATTGAAAAAAATATCTAGCAGATTAATCAGTAATGATAATAACAATTGTTGTTTTTCAGCCGAAATAATTATTATTGGTAGTAATAGAGGCCTTAGTACTAGTTACAGCATCTCTGGGTTCATTCATTTAGTTTAGACTTTTATCCTACAAGAAAATCAGCTTAATTTAAATCGGAAAAATCGTCATATACACTAAAAAAAATTTCATTCTGGGCTCTAATCCTATTTCACACTAACAGTTAGCCCTTAGTCTTACTGCATCATATCACAGCAGGACATTTGACCCTGGACCAGTCAAACATAATTCAGTTTGAGTTTCGCTTATGCAGAGTTTAGAGCCAAGAAAACCCTCCAATATATTTAACCTTTCATTCATATACTGAAGAATTGTGTGATTCTCAAACTTTTATCTGAACAATAATCATATAATGATTCATGTCTAGGCAATACAGCAGCATAGGCAGCAGCTGGCGGAGCAGGAACGTTACAAGCAGCAGTTACTGGCCGACAGACAGAAGAGAATCCAACAGCAACACGAGCAGCGGCAAAAGTTAGAGGATGTAAGTACATTTCGCCTCCGTATTTCCTTCAGCATTTATAGATCAGTGCGTAGGTAAGAGTGCTGCTGGAAATAAAAACATTTCAGGGAAAGAGGAGATCAGTTGATATCCCACAGCTTTTATCAAGAAAACACTTCTGTGTCATCTTCCACACGCTGAGTCACATCCTTACTCTGCCCACCCGAACTGCTCTCACAGAGAAGTTTTTATTTATTTGTATGATGTTCCGTGACTCCACAGTGACAAGATCTGTAATTATTTTTTGTATTTTGGGTCATGCTATATCAGTATTAATGTTAACCCTCATATTTAAAAGATTAAATATTAATATTGTTAATAATTCACATATGATAATGCTGTGTAAATAATCCAGTAAGTAAGTCTTAAATCATTTTGGTTGTGAGTCACGCTCATGCACACAAAAAAGAACTAACAATAATAGTTAAAGATGAATTTTACATATATATACGATGTGATAATGATGATAATGACGATGGGATGCATCACGTCGTGTCGTGATGTGAGTGATGTTGACTGTTGTCTGTGCACATATTTTGTTGGGGTCTGCAGCAGCAGAGGCGGCAGCTGACAGACTGCGCCTTTCAGTGGGCGGAGCTTCAAGAGATCCTGCTTGGGGAGGAGCCGGATCACCACGACAACCGAATCTTTCTGGATGAGAGGAACAAGAGGAGTGACAGGAGACAGGTAAAGAAGAACTTCTGGCTTCACACAATTTTTATTGACTTTTAGTGTCGCCTGGCATTATTCTGGCACCATCACCAACACTTCAAATGTGTGATCAAATGATAGCACGCTAAACATAATATGAATGTAAGGAAATGGTTAGACGCAGCTATATTGACTGATTTCAGCCTTTAACCTTTAACTTTGTTTCAAGCTGACATAAGAATTAAACCAGCTTGTCAATAAGTTTATATAAATGTATTACAATCTGATCTTTGTGCCACAAAGTCACACAGACTGTCCCACGTCTAGATTGTGTAGACGTGTAGTTAATGTAATACTAAATAATAGTATGGCATGTAAGTGTGTGAAGCACTTGGGCTGTGTGTCTGTGTGTTCTCTATGAATATTTGACGCTGCAGGGAGTCAACGCAGGAACTTGTTTTCCGCTTTAAGTTCGAGGTGCGTTCGATGCACGCTGAGCTAATGTAACGGTTGCTCTTGTCTTCTTTAGCCTGGTGATAAAAAAATTCCCTCCTTGGCCTGGCGGGCCAGAAGAGAGTTTTTTTTATAATTATGAACTATGAAAGGCAAAACTTTCTCATAAAAAGTGACCTTTCGGGCACATTTCCATCAACTTTAATCTCATCATGATACATGAATGGGAGCCGTCTTCTCATTTTTTAATACATTTTACATCAAACGGGACTTACCGGTATGCAGGTGCTGCTTGAATTGATTCTTGGGGGAAATCGATTTATATAAGAGAAGTGGTCCATAATACTGTATATAAAAGAAATGATCATGCCGCGGCACATTCAAACGGGTTTGTAAATTAGCTGGAGATTGAATAGGTTTCAGAAATCCTTTGTTTTGCCTCTGTTCCGCAGTTCCCTGAAATCTTTCACCTCGTTAAAACTTTCATATTCATAACATCACACAAATCTGCAGGACATGAAAAATCACCTCCGCCGCGAGGAAGTGTCACAAAGCAACAGTTGTGTGCCCACAAAGTGTGTGTGCGTGCCTGTGTGTGACAGTGTCTCTGCCGATTCCAGTCATTTTAAACAAAGACACATAGCTCTTTTTACTATTTCAGATTCATTTTTTAGTCATTAATTTTAATACGTGCTTAATGAATCCATCCCACACACCAGTGAGTTTCAGTAGGTGTCTATTAACACCAAGGAGCAGCTTTAGCGACTGTGAGTTCTCCATGTAGAAGACTCTGTATTTCAATGCTATTAATATCTGTCTAGTTATATTATATACTATATTTGGTGTGCTTGTGTGTGTGTGGCAGGGAGCTATCTGTATGTATTAGGTTCTGATTACACAGATTGCCTCAAAGTCATTAAGTTCAGCATGCTTAATGGATCCATCCGATGCTTCGTTAAGTTTTAATGCATCTGCATTTAATTATGCGACGGGTTCAGTGAGTGTGTGATGCGATGTCTTGTATTTTTGTCAGATGAAGAACTCGCAGCGGTTCCAATCGTTTCACACATTGATTGATTTGGCAAGCGTCACATCATGTATTTCAGTGTTCAGCGGCTTTGGCTCAGAGCAGCAGCGCGCTTGTTTGAACGGGGGAAAGTGAAGCGTCAAGGGTGCAATTACACAACAGTGTATGATCTACCTTTCCTCAGTGCATGATGGGAGACGATCCCGCCCCCTGTGACCCTGATTAAGATAAGTGGGAGGAAAAAATAGCTGGTTTGGTTACGTGACTTGCACTGCAGCTGCTTTTAATTGCAGAACTTTAAAGGTGCTGTTGCTGTTTACAGGCAACTCTGCGTCATCTGCATAGTTTCACGGTTACATGGTTTGCATTGCATGGCAGCACAGTGGTACTTGTTAAACTACCCGACGCTGACTGGTTAGAACTTGTCAAATGCAAAAATGCTACTTGTTCCTAATCATAGAAAGCCAGATCTTACATCCATCTACTTTAACCATGCTGGTAGCAAAGTAGCTTTAGTCCAGACTGTAATATCTCAACAGCTCTTAAATGCCTATTAACCTTTGATTCTACATTCATGGTTGCCAGAGGATGATCCTACAGACTCTGGTGATAGCCGGACTTTTCTTCGAGCAAGCGCGGTACCATGAGGTTAACATTTGTAGTTTTAAGTGAAACGTCTCAAACAAATAGAAATTGCCATGAAAAGCGAAGTGACTCACTATGACTCATGTCATACTGTCCCTGTCGATACTACATTAAACTTCTGTGTGAATGCTAACCTGACCGTAAGTCTCTCATCAAATGTAGCAAACCTTTATCACCGAAGCTTTCTCATCCAGTTAAGCTGCTGTTTGAGCTCAAGCTCTGTTGAATGTCGCCCTTCAGATCCAAGCCAATAAACACAGCCTGAAGGCAACAGTGCCACTGCAAATATTTAAATCGAGTAGATTTAATTAAATGTTGTTGATGTGGGGGGGAAACCAAAAAAAATCCAGTTTGGACATACAAGGATTTTCCAGGAGAAATTCAAAAAGAGGTCATGATGAAATATTTAGATTTGAGGGCGTTGGCTAAAAGCTCCTGCCGTCTTGCACACTCTGAATATTTTAGTCCCCACCTGTCAGAAATCTGCTCAAGTATACTCTAATTAAAGAGTGTGTGTGTGTGTGTGTGTGTGTGTGTGTGTGTGTGTGTGTGTGTGTGTGTGTGTGTGTCTTGTGAGGACCATACAGATATACAATAATATAATGAAAAAATAGAATAATTTTAAGGTTTGAAATACGTGAACATAAGATGATGTCGAGGTCAGGGTTTAAAGTAAAAGTGATAAAAATCATACTGACAACCGTGTGTGTGTGTGTGTGTGTGTGTGTGTGTGTGTGTGTGTGTGTGTGTGTGTGTGTGTGTGTGTGTGTGTGTGTGTGTGTGTGTGTGTGTGTGTGTGTGTGTGTGTGTGTGTGTGTGTGTGTGTGTGTCTTGAACAGGACCATGCAGGCAGACAGCGGAGTGCCGATGTGTCAGTAAGGCCTCTGGACTCCACCGGAGAGCAGGTAACAAACCTTTACTCTTTATCTTTCCACTTTAATTCCTCCGTTTTTTCATTTGAGCACATGCAGGTGGGATTTCTTTGGCTTACTTTTATGGGGTTGTCACAATGTATGACAGTGTTTAATTCTGTGTGTTATCTGTTAAGGTTAACTTAACAAGAAAAGAAACAGTGTGTGTCTGTGTGTAACAACATCATGCCAATGCCGACAACTAAATGATATATGGTTCCATCGTCTGCATGAACGGGATGATTGCGATGATAAGATGTAGAAGTAAGATGATTGGTCAATTGCAACTTTTTTTTTAGAACAATTAAGTTAATTAACAAGCAATTTTTTTTGCTTCATGGCTTTTCTTTGTCTTTTATCAAGTAAACTCGATCTGTTTGTGTTTTTCGACCGCTGGTCAGACATAACAAGACATCTCCTGTCATTTTCCAGACATTTTATCAAAGACTGAATACAAGTGCTTCTGTAAGAGAGAGCTGAGTGCAATGGAGTTATCTGTGTCTAAGGGAGGAGACAGTATATACTGTCTCTCAGTGCCTTTACACTGTACATGTAATAAAATAGAGGAAGAAGCGTGTTTCGATCATGCTCAGGATGCCTGAGTGGAGCTGAGGAAGTGTTTTTTTTTCCTTATTCAATGAGACATTCAGAGATTAGAGGTTTTTAAATCTGTATTTGTGTGCTCCTTGAGTAAGGACATACTGAACTCCACCAGTACTGTCAGATCTTGACAAGCTTATCACGGCATGCCATCACTTTTTTTTTCACTGTCGCCTTCTGCCTCTGTCGATCCCAGCGTGCCCTCTCTCTCTCTCTCCTCTTCCACTTGTTTCCTCTTCATCCCTCCCTCCGTCATTTACAGCATGTGACCACTTTCATCTCAGCATCTCTGTTTCAACCTTTCCCCCCTTCCAAAATGTTACTATCGAATCTCAGTCGGGGTTTCAGACATCCAAATTCAACTTATGGTTTTCAATGTCGCTTCTCTATTTCTCACCACTCTTTGCACTTTCTCTTCTTCTCCTGCAGCCTCTCATTTCTCTGTCCTTCTCCTCTCTGTCTTACCTGTCACACTGTAACAACTCTGTCTTTTTTACTTTATAACCTGTAGAATCATGAAATTAAAGAAAGGGAATATCATTAAAAGGTGGAGGAAGATTTATCTTGGACATTTAACACTGCTCAGATTGATACATGCATATATTTATGTAACTGTTAAAATCCTAAACAACCTAGCAGGAATTTATTTTAAGATTACTCTTCATTTGGCCGTAAAAACGATCTGTGATATACAATAATTCTAGTAAACTAGATAATAGATGCATATGTTTACACACATAAGTTGGTGAGGAAAAAACATAGAAACAATACATAACAGATACATTTTTAAGAATAAAGCTTTAACGGCTTTACAGTCAGTGTGAGTCACATGTAAATTACAAAATTTAACCTTAGACTGAACATCAGACGGAATGATTTGTGTATTAGCTCACGCTTATCTTCATATTTCACAATTTCACTTTCAAATTGAGCAGCCAGGCTTTCTTACTCAAGCCACCATTCTTTTGTGGTAATTTGTGCGGTATGTTGCAGATAGCTGCCACGCAGTGTTTTGTGATATCGTTGTGAAGACAGGCCTTGTTCCCAGAAAGCTGATGTGTTACCATGAGTAAAGTGTTGTTGTTAGTTAGTAAGGTATGTTCGTATTTTAACTGTGTATCAGCAGTTTACCCTCTATAGCAACATTCACATAAATTTCATCTCATCTAGTTGGCATGTCTTAGTGGCCAGAACGATGGCATAAGTTCTGGTGGTGAAGGGGAAACTACCTAGCTCATTGTCATTGTCATTATAGCAGAAATGTTTGTGCACTTACTGGATGACTGAAAGTGTTTGTACTCTCTGAATTTGCACTGCAGTACATTTTTTGTTTAATGTGGTTAGCCTCATCACAAATCAAACCAAAAGCACAAGCGTGTGACTTCACATTCATCTTCTCTGAGCTGTTTAGGCAAGGTAGAAGCTCAGTGTAGGTGCTGATCCGCACAAACGTGAAATAATTTCATGACTAATGTCATGAAAAAAATCAATTTTAGAGTCCTGTCGTTGAAATTCATCCTCCATCCTTGCAATATAAAATGGCGGTCAGTTCTGTTCAAAGAAGAGATTTTAAGACAGCTGTAACCCAAAGAGAATCCGAGTTGTGAGATGTAGTTTGACAGTAGTGGTTCTTTATTTGTGCTTTTATTGCATTTCCTCTGGAGAAAGTTGTGCTTGCAAATCAGATTCTCGTGCCAGGGAACCAGCTGCCGTCGTATGTCCGAGCTTCTCTGCCAGCGCGAGACTGAATGCGATTTCATGAATGTTTTTTTTAATGTTGGTCTAAGTTTTACACCAAAGATGTGAATCAAATCAGCTTCATTCCCTTGTGCTTCTTTGAATGTGCGATCAGGTAGGTGCTTTATGAGGTCTTCATGCAACAGCGGTGGCTTGTCTTGTCAGTTTTTTTACAGAATCTGGGAGTGTCCATTATGTTTGGAACAAGCAAAATTCACATTGAACAAACAGTTTTATGCGCACTTAATAATTTAACATCAAGACTAGGTCATAAACATCAATCAGTATCATTAGCCCAGTCTGCGTGTTAATCACAGAACAGCCCTAAGCATGAGCTCTGATTAATCTGTCAATTGGTCTTTAATTAGAACATCTTGGCTGATTCCCTGAATCTGAAGTGATTTTACCTTCTGAAGTGAAATTTGATTAGCAGGCATTTAGGCCGTTCGAGCATCGAAATGAAGTGTGCTATTTGAGAAGAAGCTTGTTGTTATTCAATAACAAATATGGAAAATTGAATTAAATCTAATCAAGAGGATTCAGCTAATCTTGGCATGAACATGTTGAAATCAGTTGAGAATCATTTTTATAACTGGGCATGTGTTGTTGATTTGTTCATGCAAAACTGGCTAATAAGATCGGGGGGGGGGGGGGGTGCACTAATAATGCTCTACTTAAAGTACACATGTATGTTACTTAGTATAGACACTCCCAGGCTCTGTCAGTTCCTATGTGTGCTTTTCATGTTTGCTACATAGAGAGCCGTGGCTTCAAACCAGCTGCTTCAGCACAAGGCCCAGCTCTCCCAACCCCAGCTACAGCCACAAGCCAAGCCCCAGCCTCTGGCTCAGCATCAGCAGCCCTCGGCGGGAAGGAGATCCCACCGCACCCTGCCCAAGGACCAAACACAGCTCCTGTCACTGCAACACGACCACAGACACAGGGAGCGAGAGCGGGAGAGAGAGAGGCAGAGGCAGAGAGAAAAGTCTGTGGCAGCTGTCCAGAAGCTAACAGCTAATAGTGGGAGCACAGCTGCCACTGCCGCCGCCGCCGCCACTGCAGCCGCCGCTGCTGCTGCTGCTGCTGTTGCTTCCTCCCCCAGCCGCCCTGCAAACAGCCAGCACTCAGCGGTAAAATCCTGCCTTCCTCAGCTGTCTGGCACCTTTTATCATGTCTCCAGCCCACATCTTTCAGTCCGTCTCCCTCTTGTCTCACTTGCACCCTTCCCTCTCTTATAGACTTTAATGATTTATTTCTCTCCCAGTCATTTTTTCTCGACTTTTGGTCGATCCCTTCATCCTTATCTCAGTTGACAGACTTCTTTCACCTAAAAGTAACACAGTTCTACAGCAAGTAGGCCAAATGTTAGAGAGATGGATGATGGATAAATAGAATGTGGTTGAGTTAAGTGGAAAACTTTTACCCAACTGACATGTGGTTCGTACCCTCTATTCTTAGCGTAATAGCTAAACCACAAAAGGAACTTGAACAGGAAATAGACCGAAGGTGCAAATTCTATAAGACAAGGGCGGAAAGGCTGACCACGGATTTCAAACAAATCGTGTTTTTTTTTATAATTCATTAATTTACTTTAAGTTCGACTAATTAGATTATGCCAGCCTATTTCCCATCTTTCATATCTTCTCCTCCTTTCAGATCCATCATCATCAAAGTGCTTAAAATCACAGAAAAGTATTTTTAATGTTGAGGATGTTGATGCCTGACAAAGCAGCAGCACATCTGGAACTGGGAACTTCTAGGAAAAACACAGAACAGTATGTTTGTTTATGTGACGCTGACAGATTAGTGGCACTTTTCTCGTGTCTGGACCAGTTTGTATAAAATTTCTCAGAAATTATCTTCAGAGCGTTTCCTGAAACTTTGACTTCGAAGTCTAAAAAGGTCGTAGCCAAAAGTCAAACTAAGAAACTTTGTAAGGAGTAACTTTTTTTTTTTAACGTGTGAGTGTTAAGTGCTGACTGCAGTGAGTTCTGTACATGGACTGCAATCATGTCTACCCACAATGCCTTCCCTAAAAGCACTGTATCAGCCTGTAGCAGGCCTCCACAAGCGATGAGTCATGGCTGCATCACATCACTTGCCAGTTTCATGCACAGCTCTTCATGATAGCAAGCAAGTTTGTTTTTGTACATTATGAAGTGCATGTCTGTGTTTATGTGCAGCAGTTTGTATGTGCGAAACAATGTGAGACAACGTGATTACACAGAGGACTGATCAATCTTTTAATGATTCCAGACACACAGAGTCTGACATGTGTTTCATGTTTTAGATGGACATCCAAGAATCGAACCTCGCCAAGCTGTTTTTGGCTGCCGGTTTTCCCAACCAGGTGCAGTCTAGGCTGGGCTCTGGGAGCAGCTCTAGTCCTTGTACTCCAGCCATGCAGAGAGCTCACCTCAACCAGGTATTCTGTCACATCACACACACTCACTGTTTCCTTTTGAATGTGTTGTATTTCTGCTTAAATCATCATCTTCGATGATGTCTTTTTCACACCCAGACACACTTGTGCAAGTCCAGTTTCCAAACACAAATAACCACGTGTGAACCTTTTCGTTTTCCCAGAATGCCAATCTGCGCTCTAGTCGAGAAGCCCCTCACAGCAGCTCGATGTCAGATATGGCCATCTCCCCTTTGTCTCCGTTTTGCCCGATGTCCCCGACTGATGATGTCTTCTGGGGCCCCGTCGAGACGCCACCAAAGGTGAGCAGCAGCTGTCCTCTGTGCTGCTGGACAGCACATTGTTGTTTGTTTTAGGGGGGGGGGTTTCCTGGCTGCCACTGAAAGAGGAAGTTTATTGTCATGCCAGGCACGGGGTGTCGCTTTCATCACATGAGGCTGGCATGACGTGCGTCCTGTATTCGGGTCATATCGAGCTAAGGAAGTCGTTTTCACAGCACGTGGTTGGTACACTGCGGTTGTGTGTTTGTGTATTGAGGGGAAAGTGTGTGTCTGTGTGTGTGCTTTGGCCCTAACTAAAAATCATCACTCTGTAATGAACACACAGAAAAACACACACACTTCACTCTCTCTGCTGCTTTCCATCCCAATATCACTGCCCCCACGCTAGGTGATTTACAAACAGAATATACTGTGAAGTGTATTTACTAACAGAACACCATATGGAGTTAATAGAACAACTAATAACTACTACAGAGAGAGGGGGAGCCCAATAAAGCTGTCTGTTTGCTATGTTCTGTTGTTGAACTAACAGGAGGCCATATGGAGCCAGCAGAGCAGTTAATAACTCACTCCAACTCTCTCCTGTGATTGCAGTGCGGTGACTGGAGCAGCTTTAAAACTGTCCACTTTTGGGATTCCTTTACCACAACACGGTGTGACAGGAATGCGCTGTAGCAAAGCCAGGCATTTGATCATTTCCACAACTGTCTGAACTCACATCATTTTACATGCTTTTAAATAGTCTTAAACCCGATTCGAGAGCTCTTCCTTAGTAGACCGAAGGTTTTTAATTTCATGCGTGCGCCGCAGTAGTAGACAGGAAACGGTGAGCTCTGCAAGTGTGTGTGTGTGTGTGTGTGTTTGTGTGTGTGAGGAGCCAGATGTGGGATGTGGGCAACTTGTCAGAAGGATGATAGGTATTCCCACAGCTCACTTCCTGCTCTGCTGGGTGTGTCTTCCATTCTGTAACTGGGTCATGTGACCCAGGAGATGAGAGGTCAAAAAGTCACCAGCTGGTTGGTAGGACTGAGAGTTTGAGAAGAACAAAGTGTTGAGAAAAGACGGCGTTTCGCAACGCTGTCACACCGTGAATGCAGCAATGTGGAAAAAAGTTAAGAAATATCCGTGACTCGGATTTTATTTCCACACCATATGTACGGTTTTGACATGGCTGCAGGGAGTTTGAAGGAGCAACGTTTAAATGTTGAGAAATAACAAAGCCAAACGGTCTCATTAGCTCCTCTGTAATAAATATCTCCTGGTGGGTTATTAAATGTTTTATTGCACTCGGCGCTGCACCCTTTAAGGCGCTGTACATAAAGGTTTCATAACCGCAAAAAGCTTCCAATAATTAACTGGAACCCTGCACGGCTAGACGTGAGATCCTTGTAAAGAACCCTCTCAAACTTATGAAAAGTGAAACAAGCAACCTGAACCCCCAGGAGATTGCCATCTTTGTGTCAGTCACTAACCACATGTTTCTGTGAAGTCTCTTAAATTGACACTTTTTCTCCCTCTTCGTCTTCTGTAAATTTTCCAGGTCCCAGAACGCACAACCTCGAGGATTTACTGTCGAGAACTGGTGATGGGGCACAAGAGGACAGTTTCAAGGTAGACGACTACACAATATATGCACACTGCGTATGCAAATAACTGCAAATTAATAGCTGGACTATGTTTTATCATTAACAAATGAGGCTCTATTGACAGAATGTAATATGCATACTGTAACTTTTCCTTCATTAGTGTGGAACTGCCATGTTTCTACAGCAGCCCAGAAACGACAAACCAAGCTCTAGACAAGGCCTCTTAAAGTAGTAGTTTCTTCTTCACATTAGGAAGGAAAGGGTGACACGAGGAGGTTGCAATTAACTATACTATGAGATGCCACTAAGTTCTACACGCTGGTCCTTTTAATGTCGACTTGAGAAGTTCTGTTTTTTTCCTCCAAGCTGCACTAAACAATATTTTATATTGACACTGGATGAAACTGTGTGTGTTCACTGTTTTGTAATGTGAAAGGGGGCTGTTTCCCAGAGCATCCTTTTATCCTTTTTATCACCGACTGTTAGCCACTCTACAGTTTTTACATCTTTTCGGGTCATTGTTTTGGTTTTACAGCCTGTATTCACACTGCAGGCCGTTTTAGCATCTTTCAGGTCATTGTTTTGGTTTTACAGCCTTGTTTCCAGCAGCAGAAGGCAGCTGTTTTCAGCAACAACAACAACAAAAAAACTGAGATGAACCCTGTGTTCACTTCTAATGTGCAAGACACAGACAGAGTTGCCAGCTATCTGGTGAACAGAGAGGAGTTTGGCAGCTGTAGAGCAGACCTATTCCCTTAATGATTGGTGAAAGGCCGTGCCGACCTAAAATAAGAGTAAAAGATTAATCAGGTGGCCTAAAACACGACCCCAAATGAACGCACGTGTAGCTCCACGTGTTACTGTGGTGATAATATGTCAGTGTTCTGTTTGGTTGTTGTTTCACTGATCCAGCTATTTATGACTTCAAAGTAGAGTTTTAACAAGGACATGGTTCTTGATTTTTAACTCACAAGCTAGTTTGTCACAAGTATCAGCTGAGCTGGTTGCCTTAAGCAGCAACTATGTAGACATTTCTCAGCTGCGCGGATACAATGCATCTGCCTGTCCTAAAATTGGAAACTAGACAAGCCCATACAGCCCCACATAACATTAGTCTTAAATAGAATCTTCATTTGTGAGCTGTTGAACCCACTCTATGAGAAGTAGCTCTTTACCACAGCTTCCAGCTGGAGTGAACGTTATTTACTGTAAGGTTTATGTCACACTACAATTCAGCACGCACTATCAGAGAACAATCGGTCACGGGTGGATCACATCGGTCGAGCTTGGATGATTATTTTCGATTAGATGAAACGAATGGCGAGGAAATCGGGTCGTTGCAGCAGGCGGCGTGAAGGATACACTCAAGATTAGAACTTATAGAAGTGTATGATGTTGATCAGAAACTCTATTAATCTGTGTCACCCTGTATGTGTGTCTCTTTCTCCATCTAGTGGCAGCCCAATGACTGTAGCAGATAAGGGTGGACGATCTGTGTCTCATGGAGTTTCCTCCAGCAGCAGCAACCACTCAGGTTTGTGCCACCTTAACTTCAGCCCCTCATCAAGATTAGACACATCAGCCCCCAAACACACAGGTTCCTAAACTCTGGCCATAGAGATAAAGTGGGTAGTGACATATTCATTTTGTTTTTATTAATGAGCTGGCTCTTCGATTTGGGGATTATCTCTCGATAAACATGGTTCCCACAGGTCATTGAAATCCTTGAAAATTTGTGTGAGAACTTTCCTCACACAAAAAATACTGCATTTGAAATGAGTGTATGAACTTTGGAGCTGTTAGGTTGTGGTGTTCCTCTTTTTATTCATTCAATCAATGAGCCAGCTTGTCACTGTTTTCTTGCCTCTCTTCAGCAGTGCACAGAATCAAAGTGAAACTTAAGTTGGCTCTGGTGTTTTTGAGAAAAAAATATGAATATATTAGGTTGTTCCTCCCCATTACTCCCATAGGCACCATGGTCATGTTAGCCAACCTGCATCCCATATCCTTGAGCTCATGCCACATAGTTATGCAGTGACAGTAAAGGTACCCTGGTAGCTGTGGCACTCACATCCAAGATTTTTCCAGGCAACAACATAGAGTTTGACTTACATTTTACAGCAGTCATGCACAGATGCACCCATTAATGCATTGATCTGTAAAGAAATGGTTAATGTTGGTTTTTAAAAATAGTTTTATGACCTGCGACGGGTTCCCATTTGCCTAGCAGGAAATGCCGGACATGTGTCATTAAAAACGCTGGAATTTAGACTATGTTCACTGTCTCCCTGTCTGTTAGACCCTGTTTGGTCTGCTAGTTCTCATCAAATGTTGTAGCAGTAATTAACCTTCATCTGTGACTCAAACGATGCTGCGTTGAGTCTTAAATTTGAGGGAATAGGGAACGGAAAGTCCTGCACAGTTGATGTTATTTCTGTGCCGATCAGTTATGTATTGTTTTGTTTTGTTGTTGTTGTTGGTTTGTTTAAGCACAGCCGTTGTTTTCACACAGATGTGGCCCTGATGAGAACTCATTCTGTACCACTGACATGCGCCGACAAACATTAAGTCATCGGTTTCTCATCTCAGGCCAGATGCACATATGCCAAGCCAGCACACATGCTCATACACCCCACGCCCTAAACAATATGCTCAGAAACAGACACGCCAAGCCCACCACAGACTCAACACATAGCAGATAACACCTATACGTACGCTATAAAGCGGCGAGAGAGCTCATCATGCAGTACTGAGTTCAAAGCTTGCCCTCTCCACCTGTGTCTGTGTGAAAGAAACAAGTCATCCACTCCTCTGCTGTGTGTCGCCTGTATGTGGCAGCAGGGAAGCTGCTGCTGTAGCGGGAGAAGAGATGAAGACGATGGGAGGACGGGGTCTGTTTAGTATTTCAGAGTTTTCCTCTGTGCGTAGTACTTCTGATGCCTCCCACTCAGTATGACTGCTGGCCCTCAGCCCTCTTTGTTTGGAGCCACAGATCAGAGATTCTCCTCGAGAATCATTCAGCTTTATTGAGTTAGAAAAAAAGCTTTTTATCTGCTCATGAAGTAGCTGAGAAAATGCTGTTTTGAACTATTGTTGTTGGAAAGAGTGTTTGTCACACGATATATTTAATTTACAACTAGATTATTACCTACCTGATAACACTGTTGATGGGAGGTTTGTAGCGCCGTAGAGCTCGTGTTTCTCAAAATTAAGAGTGCATTTCCTTTGATACATGCGCCAAGGGAAGGTGTTGCTTGTTTTAAATTATTCTTCACACTCTGACATTGTCAGAAACATTAGTTTTTTCCTGTTTGGTGCCATAAAACAAATCATTTTTGTGCTTCAGTTTTGAAGCCAACAGATGCAGTAATTTTGGTACCCTGTAGCAGCCTCTCAAACAACTTCATACCCAACATAGATTTGTTAATTTATCCTCTATTTGTCCACACATTTAAGCTGCTTTAATATTTATTATTCCATTAACAATAGATCTGAGTCTTCTAGCTCTTTGTGGAACATTTAGCAGCTAAAGAGGCAGATAGTCCTGACGGAGTCGATGGAGAGCAGAGGACAGCAAAGACGTACATTCATCTGGCGGAGAGGCAGACAGCTCCAAATTAATGTTGCTCCATGTCTGTAAATATGCGACTTTATGCTAACAGTTTCCCATATTGGCTATCTTAGCATCTTATTTCCTTTTTTTTTAATTTCTTTTCTTATGACAAAAATAGCTGTGCAGTGTAGGGCATATGTGTTAGCATTAGCAGTTTATGGCTGTAAAGTAGTGCTGCAGTGATTAATCGGGACAGAACAATGATAATTGTTTCCGTAATCATCAATTAATTTAGTAATTTTCAGTCTTTAGTCTCTCAAATATGGATAATTTCTGTTTTTCTCTGTTTTATATCATATTAAACTGAATATCTTTGGATATTGCACTGACATAAGACATTTAAAGACAGAAATGGATAATCAAGGAACCAAGGAAACATTCAAAATATTTATCTATAATTTAAATAATCATTAGTTACAGGCCTAAAGCCGTCGAGCAAGGGCCATGTTTGTCCCTGGTTATTAAACCTCTCACCTCTAATATTCATCTATTAGGGGTTCAGTAGTTTGCTGAGTTCCAACCTGCTTCTGTTTTCACACTACAGAGCTGTTAATGTGAGTATGTTGTGCGTGTGTTGTAGGTTACTTCAAGCTGGAGAGTCCTCTTCTTCAGCACCGTGTCCAGCAGCACAGGAGGACACAGGAAAACATACCCGGTGGACACACACAGGTAAAGAGAGGAGAAGTTTTTCTTGAGGGTTTTCACAGCTTTGACCAGATTCTGCTGTTCTGCCACGCATAGCACACATGTAGACACAACAGTAACCTTATAGGGAATATCAGGATTACTCTATATTAAATGTAAATGTTGACTCATATTGCTCCTCACCTTCATCATGCAGGCCGTAAGATCTGCCCTCGGTCGGCTCAACAAGGCCACAGAATACTCCTCTTCCAGCGACGAGGTCGGCAGCAGCGATGATGAAGAGGTGAACAGGTGAGGTCTTCGGCATCGGTATAATAATTGCATTATATCATTTAGGTATGTCTTCCATTTGAGTAAAAAAAAAGTGAATATCAGGCCTGCTGAACGGAGAAATTAGTCATTTCTGATGATTCTCATTGAAAGATGCGATTGTGAAAGCGATATGTGAATGAATCAGAGAAATAAAGTTTAGTTTTTACTCAATTCATTCCTCTGACTCACTCAGAACTCTGTTTGTGGAAATATTTCTGCTCATTAGACCAAGGCTAAGTTAAACTTAAACTTTATCATTGGTTTCCACAAAGGTGAAATGAAAGTGAATTATATTATGACAGTTGTGTTTTTGTGTTTGCTTGCGGCGAGCGTAAACAGATTAAAGTCCTTATTATTTTTGACAGAAATTATACATCATGTGGTTCCACTTTTTGATCCCAGGAAGTTAATCAGCCTCGTCTCCATCGCCATCAACCTTGAGAATGTATTGATTTTGTTTTCGGCTAATAAATGCAGTATGTGTCTGAAATCTTGACCAGTCTCTGTGTTTCAAGGTCTGGCCTGTCCAATGGAAAGGGGAAATACTACAGAGGAATACCTGATGGCATCGTACTGCAGCCACACCACAACCTTAACCAGGTACGCACACACACACACACACACAAACACACACACACCCACTGTCCTTTCTGCATTTTCATGTTTAACAGCTAGAGGGTGCAATATCTGAGAGCTCCACATATCCTCGCAGTTCTGACTGCCAGAGAGTCACAGACACTCGAACCACCTTAATGACTGCGGCAGTCCAACGTGTGCCGACCCCACAACTCAAATGCAGCCCCCAGCCTCTTACTTTGCCTCTTTGTGTGTCCTACAGATATCGCGGATAGGTTCTGATGACACCTACCTGCTACCGGACCTCCTGCAGAAAACCTCCTCCTCCTCCAGTCCTACCCATAATGCACTGGGCCAGCAGCAGCGAACATGTGAACTCAGCTACTCGCAGTCGCCCACGACCCCTCGATCCCCGACACTCCAGGAACTACATGTGAGTTTATTCGGAGGATTCCATCGACACAGAAAAGTGATGTATTGACAAAAGGTTGAAGGAGTAGAAGCAAATCTCTCAGTCGGTTTAAATTTAGATTACTTCTTTGAAACTAATCTAATTTTTTAAAGATAATTTTGACTTGACGTCATACACATTCATGAGCAGAGTAATCTAAATAGATAATAGAGAAACAAACATTGATGGTGCAAGCTTATGAGCACTGTTCATGTGTTTCTAGTTGCATTAATTCAAACTGTCCAGCAGGGGGAGGTACTGTTATAGTTTAGGTGCAGAGGCATCAGTGGAGATATGATCTGTCTTCATAGTTCTGCAATAAAGCTTGAGAGAGTTGCTTCATGCGGCCAAAACCAAACTAAAGTAAAGTGTAATAACTGTTTTTCATGTTGTTGTTGTTGTTCGTCATCAGGCTGTCAGCAGTCCTATTGGTAAGAACACTTCCACGTCTTCCTCTTCCTCCTTCCTGTCCTTCATCG
The DNA here is from genome assembly GCA_004119915.2 of Collichthys lucidus. NCBI lineage: Eukaryota > Metazoa > Chordata > Actinopteri > Sciaenidae > Collichthys > Collichthys lucidus. Next base: position 28,526,284 of record CM014083.1, on the reverse strand, counting down.
ATCCAAGATTGATCCCCGTGTCATCGCCACCACAGAGCCCGCGTGAGTTCATGCCCACGCACACATAAACACATGCAGTACAAAGACTGTGCATACAGTAAACTTACAGAACTGTGTGCGTATTTTCATGAGAAAAGTAAAGTAGTTTACAGCACACTGATCATAGTCATTTAACTACGGCGTGCATTGTTAACATTGTCTTTCTGTTTCGTCGTGCAGCCGGCGGTAAGGGTGAGCAAATCAAGAGAGAGAACCACAGGAAGGGCTCTGTGGTGAACGTGAACCCAACTAACATTCGACCGCAGAGCGACACCCCGGAGATCCGCAAGTACAAGAAGAAATTCAACACGGAGGTTCTCTGTGCTGGACTGTGGGGTTTGTAGTTTTTTTTTATTCCTTTTTCTTTTACTTTAAAGTGTGCAGCCGGGCGAGTGTTGTTCCCTGTAAGTGTGTATGTCATGCATATCACGGTAGATGTTTTTAACAGTTTGCACAGTGTACATCTTGTTTATTTTGGAGTAGAGCTGCAGCGATTGATCGATTGATTAGTCGTCATCTATGAAAGACGTCACTTTAAAGATGAATCGATAATGGAAATGACAGATCGATGTATGACTCAGTCAGCGTGTTGTGTTACATGTGAAGTGTAAGATTTGTGTCTGTTCTGTCCGGCAGGCGTGAATCTGTTGGTGGGGACGGAGAACGGCTTGTGGCTGCTGGATCGGAGTGGTCAGGGGAAGGTCTACTCCCTCATCAGCAGGCGGAGGTTTCAGCAGATGGATGTGTTAGAGGGACTCAATGTCCTCATCACTATTTCAGGTACATGCG
>CM014083.1:28461079-28525356 GCA_004119915.2 Collichthys lucidus | reverse complement strand
AAAGAGAGGATATTTGGAGAGATAATATATATATAATGTTTCCCCATATTGAGTTACTTCTCATGATAATGATCGAGGAAACAAAGGTAAAAAAACAAGAGGAAGATAGCAGGAAAGAAAGGAGACAGGTAAACAAACACAAATAAATCAATGTCAAATTAAAATGTCCTACCTGTCGTATAATTACCACTAAAAATGAGATCAAGGAGAAGATGACTGATGCGATCTATCTCACACTAGAGCTAATGTTAGTGCTTCTGAACATAGGATCATCTTCCCATTAAACTAAACGCCTCCCGTGTGTAATCCTCCTCCCCCCCTTCACCATCTGCTACTCACACAAACTGTTTTTAATTCATCTGTGAAGGAAAAACAGCGTCCTCTTCATGGTTCGTGTGTGGAAATTACAGTTGACGGCTTCATGACACGAGAAGGAGAGAAATGTCAAAGGATTGGAAATAGACCAAACCAATAACACATTGAAAAACTCAAAACATAAGCAGATTAATAGAGAAATTTCCAGAAAATGAATGAAACGAGTGAAATGAAATTTCATAATGGCAAACTGATGAGGAGAGAAAGGTAAGAAGAACTCAGTAACCTGCATCCCGCTGTGCTGTATTAATGTTCACTTGTCTTCACTTACTCGTTATTGGAATCAAGTTCACCAGTTTTTTTCGCTTTGTCTGTATCACTTCAATGTTTTATTTCACGGTTTCCCCCACTTTCCTGTCATTGATCATGAAACTTCAATCTAATCTTAACCTGTAGCTCTATAAGCACAAAAAGAATGATGTCATCAGATAATGGTTGTTTCTCATACTTGTCTAACTAATGATAATCTCGCCGTCTGCTGTATCTCAGGGTGTTAATGAAACGTCGCCTGTGGTTGTTTTAGAAATATGATGTTTTGTGGACGTTCGGAAACCTTGTTTGTTAGCTTGTGGAGTTGATTCGCAGGAAACTGAAAATGGACCCGCCATGTTTCTTATTATGTTTAACGCATTTGACGAAACGATTTTGTGTCGCTGTGATGAAAATGGAAGACACACAAAATCAAAAGAAGTGGACGGATGAAAGAAACAAATCAAATAAAAAACTCCAAACAAGGCACAATTCCCTCCATAATTGTTACATCTGCCTCTGCCACGCCTACCTGTGTGTGGTGTGTGTGTGTGTGTGTGTGTGTGTGTGTGTGTGTGTGTGTGTGTGTGTGTGTGTGTGTGTGTGTGTGTGTGTGTTAGTGGGAGAGTGTTTGCAGGTGTAGCAGAGCAGAGCAGGAACCACCAGCTGCACCCAATCCTGCAATCATCCGGCAACCTACTTATACTCAGCCCTGCTACGCCCACGCTGCCAGATCTTCGACACTATCCGTTAGTACTGCGCATCAAGCCCTTTGTATTGTTCCGACTTTTTGTGATCTCCTCTGTAGATTGTTGCCCGCTCTGCTCAGCTCTCCAGCCCTCGACTTCCTAAACTGTTGCCGTCACCTGCTCCACCAAGCCCAGCTTTGATCCAGCCTCCTGGGGACTCTGCCGTAACAATAATACGACATTATAACATTTATGAGTATTCATAACCACATTTAAGTATGTCTTTAGCATGCATATTTTTAGTATCCACATTACAGTGTTTTTTTATCCCTATGTTTTTAAAATTATTTAATTTAATTTATTTTTTGTTATTTTATTTTGGGCCTGTCGTCCAGTAAAGACTTTCTCTGAAGTACGGCTGAAGAAATATCAGACACGAGGAGGGCACAGCTAATTTTCAGTTGTTCATTCCTCATAAAGGATCTATTTTAATACAGTGTTTATTAAAACCCATAAAGTGACACCACTGGTCAAACATAATATTCACACTGAGCTTGCTAAGAGTACTAGCTTGGCTACCCTCGTCTATCATGTAGAATTTGCTGGAAAACCTCCTCAGAAAATCTCGGTGGATGGTGGACGTGAACAGCATCTGACTTTCATACCACTGACTAAAAGCTGGACCATATCTGAAAGCAGAATGTGCATTAGCATTGATATATACTTTCATAAAATGATCAACAGATATCTGTCAGTGCACGAAAACAAACAGGGATGACATTGATGACAGTTACAAGCACGAGGGAGACAATGAGGTCAGTTATTGATGTTACACAAGACAAACAAGCATCAACCAAGGCTGCATTAGATCCATAAAGCCATATAAGTATTGAGGACTTGCTGAAACTGGATCCAAAAGGTAATTTTATATATATGTGTGTGTGTGTGTGTGTTGTGTGTGTGCTGATTCTAAACGTGACAGCAAGAAGAGAAGAGATGATGATTCCACATTACACCACGATGAAAACAACGGGCGAGGCTGCACAGGAAGATGATTTCATCACACTGACAGAGTCTTACGCTTGTTTGAAGAAAACAAGATTCTTAGATTCAATACTTGATTAAACAACTTGCCGGGTCGGAAATGTTTCCGATCCTCCATCAAAACGACGGGCGGGAGAAAATTTAACTTTGAATGGATTTCAGAAAGTCTCCTCTAAGCAGAACCAGACAACTTTCAGGCTCTGAAAACATTGTCCTCTGTCTTTGAGTCGCTGAGTGTGTGTGTGTGTGTGTGTGTGTGTGTGCGCGTGTTTTTATATACGCGTCTCCTGCCCTCTCCATTTGTCACTGTGTCGATGGAGCGTGCGGCACAGTCGCTCCCGCATTTGTCAGTTCTCTAGTGTGTCTCACACACACACACACACACACACACACACACACACACACACACACACACACACACACACACACACACACACACACACACACACACACACACAGGGTCCCCTTTGCTTTCTTCCTGCCCGTCATTAATAAAGAGAAGTAGCTGCACACCTGTTCGCTGACAGCGCCCCGCGGAGAGAGAGCTGGGTAAAAGTGCAAGAGAGGTGACAAAGGTAAAATTTGACAAAGGTAAAGGTGGAATGAGATTATTGTGAGTGAGAAGAGAGACAGACGAGCGAGAACGTAACCCTGTTCATACTACAAATATGCAAAGTAAAGTCATACATCTACACAGGCTTTATAATCTAATATGGATCATTAATAAACATGTTGCTGATCATCTGCGTTTCTTTTAGTTTTCACCGTGTTCTGACTTGGTTTAGCAGAGAGCTTCGTTTTAATTTAAATTTTTTCTCTTTTTTATTTTTTATTTCTATTGCTTGTCTTAATGTCAAATGTTTTTCCTTGCCTCTGTAAACACTATGAATTGCCTTGTGTATGAATTTTGCTACACAAATAAACTTGCCTTGCCTTCTGGAAAGGTTTTATTTTGCTTCCAGGCTACAGACCCGTGCGCCAGGACTGACCTTCTCCACGTATTTTGTTGAGTTAAGTTCCCTTTTCAGTCTAAATGTAATCTGACCTGTTGAAGACTCTGTAATTGGTAGATTCAGTTTCTGTGCTCCCTTTGTTTGTCGCCAGTTCATCTTGTCTTGCACAGCGTCGCAGCGTTTCTTTATTTTGCAGTCCTAGTTTTTTGATTACCTGATCTTCAACCTTTAGTCTGTTTTTTGACCACGATTATTGCCGAACGTATTCCTACTTTCGCCTGTACTCTTTTGGTTTTCCAAAAACTTTTTGAACCTTCACTTTTGTCTGAGTCTGCATTGTGAATCCTTATGTGAGCCCCACTGACAGTTCTGACTTCAGTTTAGCAGAGTTCTGGAAAGGTTTTATTTTGCTGCAGGACTTTGACCTTCTCCACGTTTTTGTTTGTTTTTACACTAACGTTTAATTAAGTCCCCTTTAACAGTCAAAATATAACAAACATTATGCGATGCACTATAAACTAAGTGATTTGAGTGCTGTTGTTGATGCAGTACATCAATAATACATCAGTTAAATCCAAAATCTTAATAACTGATTCCATTAGGATTAGCTGTTAATGTGAAAGGTTTTAAGAAATGTTAACTGACTCTCTCGGTTCCCCCGAGGTCTCTGTTCTGTTGTTTTAGTGTCTTTCATTGTTGTGGTGTTACAGCACACCTCATGTTCTCCACAGTGGAGTAAATAACCTTGTGAAGCAGCTGGATGTCATCTGAGAATCCGTCATGTGTTTGTGTCCATGTAGTCAGTGTCCTCAGAGGAACTACCAGCAGCTACGATGTGAGCCACAGGCGTGGTTTAACAAAGCTGTGTTTGGATGGAAAAGACGTTTTCACCCTTCTTCCAACTTCAGTAAGAGTTTGATGATGTTACGTGCTTCGTTGATTTGATGATCTGACCTGCTGAAGAATCTGTGATTGGTAGATTCAGTCATTGAACTCAACCCTGTTCGCTTAGGAGGAGCAACGGTGGCCATCACGTGACAGAAGAGGTTTCCATCACAACGCGTAGACGGTGCAGGCTTGACTTAATCTGATAGTGAGACAGCAACAAGTGTTTCTATGCACCCACTTAACACTGGACAAATAAGCTGAACATGTTAAAATAATTTAGACTTCGATATGTTGGGTGGACACAAATATGTGACCCAAAATAAAAAGTTTAAGAATAAACAACATTCTGCAAATCTGTAAAAATCCATGATCATGATACATGATCATGCACGTCCGTCCAACAAAGATCCCATCACGTTTTTTTTTTGTGTCATGGAGGTATGTGTCAGCACGACTTTAACAGAGATACTGTATGAAACCTGAAGGAGGATTTGTCTCTGTGAGACTTTAAGTTTGATCACAGTGAAGATTTTGATCTATTGACAGAGAGAGAGAGAAGCCAAAAAAAGAGAGAGAACAGAGAGGATGAAAACCTTTTCGAAAACTTTTTCGAACAAAAACGCTCCACACATTTATGACAGCAAAGAGAGAGAGAGAGAGAGAGAGAGAGAGAGAGAGAGAGAGAGAGAGAGAGAGAGAGAGAGAGAGAGAGAGAGAGAGAGAGAGAGAGAGAGAGAGAGAGAGAGAGAACTGTAATGTAAAGGCAGTAGAATAATGAACTCCTACACCTGTCACCTGCTGCTGACAGACTCCTGGCAGCTTCACTTCCCTCCTCTCTCTCTCTCTCTCCATCTTTCTGCTCCTCTTTCAATCTCCAAATCTGTTCTGTGTATCTTCCTCTCACTCCACCTACTGTACCATACCTGCTGCTCGTTCTCCATCATCACTTTATTCTTCTTCCTCTGTCCCTCTCTCTCTCTCTCTCTCTATCTCTCTCTCTCAGCCTCTCTACCCGTCTATCTACTGAATATTTTAAATCAACCACAGTGGAATTGCTGAGCAGCAGCACAAACACCCGGGGAAAACATCTCAATCTGACATGAAACCAAAGCGCATATCAGTGTTCTGTTGTCTGTTCATATGACACATAATAAATACACACACAGCTGAAGTAAGAATAAAAATTTAATTGTTATTAAAAGTGCACACATCTCAAACTGATTCCAGTGACTCTCTGTGATCTGTTCTTCTCGTGTGGCGACCCAATCTGTGGATCCAACACAGTGAAGTCGACACAGTCGGCCTTGAGTCTTAGTCTAATCCTTTAACAGAGCAATGGCAGAGAAGTCACCTCCGAGGACACTGTGTCTTGTACTCCATCCACCATAAAGATCGGAGAGAAGGCCACGGGATTTATTTTCCGGAAGGTGACGATTGTATGAGAGAGAGAGAGAGAGAGAGAGAGAGAGAGGAGGAAAGAATGGAAATATTGGAAGAAAGTGAAGGAGGAGGAAGGCCACGGCAAGGTCTTTTTGAACAGTGGAAGTTGGAAACTGCAACGCGTGACAAAAATAAGTCTTCACATAAGACGTGGAAATGCACCGAAACAAATTTTGGTCGGTAAAATGTTCACGGTCACAGTTTGGTTTAAACGTGTTGAAGAGGTAGTTTATATAAATACATCTTTTCTTTTTTTAAAGAAAATGTGCGTACAGAACTCGCCGTATCTGAAAAACAGACATTTGGCAGGTGTTCGCTGACTGTGGGTTTACTGCACGAGTGTGTTCATGCCAGTCCTTCTGAAGTCTGACATGCAGGAGGGGGGACACTGTGCCACCAAACCTGGCACTCTTTACCCGGTCACCTTCATCACCTGCTGCTAACCCGACAGTCACCCCTAACACACAAACTGCTGACAGGTGGTTATGTGGAGTTATCTGTCCTTACTTAAGTACAACACTGAGGCACTTTGAATCATTTTTATGCTGATTTATACTTTTATTTCATCACTGAGTCATGTCTGTTGTCACCAGACGGAAGATTCAGCTAATTTATCCTGCGTTTACTTAGACTAAATCACTGCATCGCTCTATGAACAGCACATATGCCGTCATGAGCGTTTCATCCGGCGGAGTGCTGAAGAATCATTCTTTAATGAGATGCCTGTAACTGGTGGTACAAATGTTTAATAACTCATGGACTCATTATGGAACATGTTTGTTTGCCTGCATACCTCCCTGATGTAATTAACATGGCAAGTGATCCAATTAAAGAGCCCGTGCGAGGAAAAGAAGAGCTAAGCAAAAGAGATTTCACTGAGCCGAACTTTATCTGGAGGGTAAAAGAACCGGTGTTTGAGGATAAAGTAGCGCTACGTGCAGTCAACCTGATTAATGAACTTACTTTCGCTTTCTGACCTCCTCCTAATGTTGTTTGACTTTGACATTTGCTCGAGACAAACTTAAAATTCTTCTTGTAAACATGCCCTGCACAGATCATTTGAAGCTGGCTCAGAGAGAAACTTGTTTGTTGACTCGGTTACACTGGAGAAAACTTTTTTTTTTTTTTACTCAGGCACGCTTTCTAGCAGATATTGGCTGGTATCCTTTTACTGTGAAAACTCGAAATGCTCGAGGCTCCAACTATATTGTGACTGAGGATACTGATGCTCATTATGACTGTTTATGTTTCAGTGCTGGACTTGAATTTTTGTTAGAAAAGAAAAAAGAAAAGAAAAACACACGCTTACATCTTGAAGTGTAATGCTTCTTAAAGCTGCTGTGATCAATATTTTTATATTTTTAACAACATATCAAATGAAGACATGAAATAATTGATTTGTATAAATCCACAGAGCCACTCTGCAGTTCCTCTCATCCGTACAGTGTTTTTAAAAGCGTCTTTCAGCTCTTTGTTTTGGTTTTCTGGTGCACAGCTTGAATGTTTTGCTTCAGCAGTCAGCTGTGTGTAGTAAAGGACCTCTAAAAACTCACTGTACTTCCTGCCCTGCACGAAACATGCAGACAAAATTGGCCAGCAGGTGAACAAAGTGGAGAAGTTAGCCACATATTTCCTCGAGGAGTCGGTGGAGACCAAAATAGAACTAAAAGCAGAGTGAACATTGGACTTAAATTCATCATTTGGACATGAACACTCCAAATGAACGTTCAATTCATGCTTTGCTGAATGTGTACTGCGTGACTACTATCCACTATATTAATAACTAAATTATAACTATATTAAAGCATCTTAAAAATAGATTTTGCACAGGCGTCCTGTACTTCTATGACGGTTACCGACCACCTGTTATGTATGTAATACTGTAGCAACCACCATGTCAACATAAGCATGATTATTATTATTATTATTATTATTATTATTATTATTATTATAGTGTGTACATACTCACTTTTTAAATTTTTGTTTAATTTTATGTATATATATATATATATATATATATATATATATATATATATATATATATATATATATATATAAAATTCACTGACTTGCAGTCTTAAGTCAAGTCTTATAGTCTAAAATCTTGATATTACTTCACTCATATGTATTCATATGTTCATATGTGTGTGTTGAGAGAAAAAAATAATAATTTGCTTTTTCTTTATTGTGTCATCCATATTTTTTTTCTCATTGTTTTGAAATTACACACTACACTGAACCCTGCATCCACTTTCAATGTGAGGGTGTGCGTTTGCGAGTGTGACCGCGATCACGTGATCGCCTGCACCTGTTTCTCCTCCTCCTCCTCCTCCTCCGCGCCGCGAAGAGGAAGCACTGCCCTAATTATTCAAAATTCCCAGCGGATGCTTACACCAGTTTACACTCATCACAATAAATTACACTCACCTCCTTCTCTGCTGCCACACCAAGTCCTTCCCTGTGTCTGTCTCACAGCCGGTTCACACTCTTTACTACAGCAGTTTTTATTTAGAACATTTCATTATGCATTTCTCAGAGGGAGACACACGGTGAAATGGGAAGCAACGGTTTAAGAGCCAGCCAACACAAACACACACGAGTGTGTTATGAATGCATCGTGAATCCTGTCAACATTATTTCTACAAGTGACATTGCTGATATGTAAACAGCTGTTATTCTTTAATCCATTTAACATTTTCTATGGATCTGAATTTCAAAAATAGATTTCCGTCTCAAATCTACAGAGATGTGTAGGGGGATATATTTACATGCATATTAAAATTCAATTAATATCCTACTAAAATATTATCTGATGAACACTGATATCAACACTTACTTTATATGGAGTGACATCTAAACTTCATCTTCATGTCTGACACTCTGTACCAGTAGCAGTTAAAACTGCTGCTTGTGCATGCTTCACTCTGACAGCTGTCATTCACTCCAACATTAAGTCTGCTGATGTAAGCTGACATTGACTCAAACACAGCACAGCATTTGATGGCAGTTTGGCACAAAGAGTGATATTTTTATTTGCTTCACAATAAAAGCAAATATCCAGTGATGGAAAGCTCTCGCTTCTAAAAGAAAAAACAGGAAGTAGACACTAAAAGTAGACAGGTGGAAAGTACACGAGAAACCTTTTTACTGATTGAAACAACAGACTCGTGGTAGTGGTGGGTCCAGTCTGTTGCTTTTGTGTATTTCAACATGATGAATAAGTTGCTGGCCGAAACCTCAAATCACACTGTGCACTTGCCTGCTAGGACATTTACAACACAACCCTAAATGCAGAGATATGAGCCGTATACAGAATATTAATGTGCTAAAAACATTTTGGAGGTGTGATGTTGTTGCACTTTCCTTTGCTTAAAGAAAAGGCACATAGTAAACCGATTATTTGTAACTTACAGTTTTCAAGGCCCTCTAAGCCTGTTTTTAATGAATAGGATTGCTGAAATATGGTCAGTTTGATTCAGCATACTGATGCAGCATGACATAAGAGCTGAATATTCACATTTTCTAGGTAAAGAAAGACACTTTTTATACATAAACAAGCTACATTCAGGATACATTCTCTAATTTGCTTAGTCGCAAAGAGGTTAATATCATGACATGCGCTAAAATCATTTTTATGTAATGTAAGTAATTACGACGTGCATAAATAGAGGTTATTTTCAGTCAAAAGTGAGAAATGAGTCCCATGTAAGTATTTACGTGTTTAACTGGAATGCTATTATATGTGCACCTGCTGTTTACACGACTGTTGACTGTGACTCCAGGTGTCTCCTGACTCCAGGTGGCTAAGCCGGTTCTGGCTAACGGTCGTATTTACCAGAGGAACGAGTAAAAAAAAAAAAAGGGCTCACAAAGCTGATCTGTGATCTCTGTTCTTTCAGTGTTTGTGACAATCTCTGGTTAAGAAGGTTGAGGCCATGGGGAGTGTCGAGTGAATGAAAGTGTGGGTTTTGGTTTGATTCTGGCCGTCTCGTCAACACAGACACAGATGATTAAAAAACTAGTTATTAAAATGTTATCTGTGCTGTGGTAAACAAAAAAAATAACAGTCCTGCACAACAATAACTACCGTATTTTCCGGACTATAAGCCGCTACTTTTTCCCCATGCATGCATGGATGCTTTTCTATTGATAAGTCAGTGCAAAGAAGAACACGCTAGTTTTTATTTAGCACATGCAATACAACACGCTCGACGAATTATTAACAGCGAATTATTTTCACACCCTCACCCCCTCATCATGGAAAGCACACAAAGAAGTTTGTGTGATGCAGATTTTAAGTTGAAGGCAGGAAGGAAACAGAGCTGCTGCACGTAAGCTTGGCGTTAATGAATCCATGGTTAGACTGCTGTGACTACTTTTACTGCTGTGTTACAGGCACTGTTCAGAAACAATCACTTCAAGTATATAAATAAACATTTACGGCCCAAATTTTTTCTGTGTATCCGGTAAATCTTATCATCTTAAATCTTAAATCGTAAATCTTATCTTATTTCTCAACCTGGATATCGGCATCTTATAGTCCGGTGCGGCTTATATGTGTAATTTTCAAGCTTATATTAGGGTGCGCTCTATAGTCCGGACAATACGGTACTCTTGCTTATCTGTTTTGCACATGTAGGACTATTACATGTTATGTTTCAATCAATTTTGCTGCATTTTGCATTGAAGCAATGACTCAAGTTGTTTTTTTTTTGCCTATGTCTGCTGACTCTAATTACATTAACGCTCTATGTAACTTCATATCTTTATAATGCCACATCATAGTTTGCCTCACACAAACCTCAACAAGGAACGTGGCTGATGCAAATCACTCACCCTAATGGACAAAAAAAAAATGCTAAATGGCATCTGAAACACTAGAACTGTAAAAACAGAGCTGACTTTGCAGGACGCGCTCTAATCTTTGTCAAGGGCAGCATATTCATTCCTATAATGCACTGCATATATGGACCAACACCATCATTAGTGTGAAAGGGCTTTTACACATCAGAGAGCATTGTGTGGGATTATGAAGAGCTTCAAGGTCTTAGCAGCTACCTACACTGCTGAAGTTTCACTGGGCAAGATACCCAATCCCTACTGGCTGCGAGGTTGGATGGGAATGAAGGGAAATGGATTGTGTGCATGTGTTATAGACAGAGTGGTTTTATTTTGGAAAAGAAGCGCTGGGGCTTTTGAGGCGATCAGTGGTACAAATGATTTGAGTAGTAAGCACACATTTCAGTACATCTAACCACTTTTTTAGCCATCAGGTAGAGCAAGTACGAACTAAGGCACTGAAGAACACAGAAATGCTTCACACCGAAATGATAAATTGAAATAGATTGTTGCAGCCGTGAAGGCCCTTAAGGCTGAACAAATACAAGAAAAAAAAGAGAGAGTGCCACGAATGAAAAACACGTCCAAGGAAAAGTGTCAGCATAGTCGACATGCTGTTTGATTGACAGATGATCTGTGGAGAGCCTCAAGCGGCACATGATAAAATATCACAAAATTCATAATCAGATTTGACCCAGCAGTCATTAAAATCACCACTTTAGTTTGAATTTTTTTTGGGAAAATGTTCAATGTTTTTTTTTTTTTTCACTGTTTTTTTTAGCACATTCAGCCCAGCTGAGTCCAGCTCTGCTGCTGCTGTAAATGGCTGTCACAGTGTCCGTCAGTCTGAATAATGCAAAGTGGGAGGCAGGAGTAACCAGACAGCTGAGGGGGTTTGTAATACAGAGTGTCACACTGGTCAGAAATAGACTATTATAATGGCTGAGTGAATCATGAATGGGTGTCCAAGACGCTCCTGATTAACAGACAGGAAATGTCGGAATATGTTCCGAACGAGGACGAGTGAGGAAAGAGGGAAATAAAAGACAGAGAGAGAGAGAGGAAGAAATTAAACAGAAGGGGTTAAATAGCGGGCTGAGAGGTATTTGACTTCGAGGAAAAGTGGAGAGCGGGGAGTGATGAGAGCAAATGAGAGGTGACAGAGAGACATGTTTTCTTGGGAAGACAGATGAGAAGATGGAGGAGAGTGGCAGGACGATAGATAGAGCGAGCGGGAGGAGGGGAAAGTGATAAGGAGCCGTACAGAGAAGGAGAGACAGCCTGTCTTAATGCTGAGCTGTGAAAAGAAACAAGTTGTCCGAGAGGATTTATTCAGCTTCAGAGCAAGTCAACAATATTATGTATGCCTAGAAACAAATAACCCTGTTCATAATTAAAATGTTAAAATATATATTTTTACAAGTGCCTTGCACTTTCCCCTGTGCCAATTGCCCCTGTGACGACGCTGTGTGTCCTTGTGAAGAAAATTAATAGCTCCATCTGGGCTGTAATTTAGCACTTATTTGTACAAGGAGCTATAACCTTTTTATGTGTTAAAGGCTCTTTTATAAATCATGATTCATTAGCAATATCTGCATCATTCTGCCTGAGTTTAACTCGAAATTTACAGTGGACCTGGTTGAGAAATGTTTTACCCCGGGAAGCTGGTTCAATTTCTAGCTTCAAAATGTGGCTCAGATGGATCAAAACGTGACGCGTGTCAGGGGAACACACATCATCCTAGATCTCAGTTTTACCCCGCTGCGATGTTTTCAGACACCGCCGGTCTTGGTGTGAAACTGAAAAAGCATCTCAGAGCTCTTAATGTTTGGCTTTCTGTCCAAGTGAGACAGCATGGACTGCAATCACACAGGTTCGGTGCAGGATGGCTGTTGAAAACATGTTATTGTGCGAGTAAAAGTATATCCATGCTGGAAACTTATCTTTTTCAAGAGGTGCTTCGAACCACAATTTCTCCTGTGGGTTTCATATCTCATAGAGGTGATGACGGCCATGCTGTAGGATTCTTAACCTGCCTGTAGCTGGAGAATCCATCTTTTCAGGCTTTAAGTTAACCACAGTGGACAAATCAACATCCTATGATGAACCACTGACAACTATGGCATGACCAATGGCCATAGGTCAACCGGGCATATTGTTGCAAGCTCTGGAGATACCACTTTGGGACTAGCCAGCAGACAACCACATTTGCTGGTTGTCTGGGACACAGTAAAAGCTGACTGTGCTGTGTGTCGGCTGGACATGACAACCGTGTTAGCTGCCCGGGAGTTACTGTTCATGGTTAGGTAAGAGGTGAGTAAAGATGCTGCTGTCATTGGCTCTATTGGAACTGGAGAGAGACACAAAACCTGAGCTTCCTATGGGTGACGTCCAATCTTTCTACTGTCAATGGTCAGGACACCATTCTTTCTGATTTGACAGCAGTTAATAAGTTGAGAAGATCAATTGCGAGTAGGTTTATGATAATTATCCCTCTGGCTAATTTAACTGATCTGCTGTAGGAAGAAGACACTGAGTCCATACGGATCATCTTTCTCTGCTTGACTGGCAACCTGTCCATGGTCAGGTGGACAGGCTAATAGATCTGTGTGATGGTTGCAAGGGGATTTGCAAAGTTACTGCAAACTCCCTCGATTCTGCATTTATTATAATAGCAAAATACTCAAACCAGCAAAGTTTGAGGGACTTTCCCCTCATTCTCACCAAGGATCAAAGGACGCTGACTCTTGCTTTTTTTTGGTACGAGACGTAAATAAATTGAGGTGTGTTATTTTTAGGCCGTGCAATTAATCTGTAGTGACATTACATGTTAATTCTGAGGTCTCTGAAATATCATCTTGTCCTGTGACTCTGACCTTTAACCTCCTCGGTTTAATGTCATCTAGGATTGGAAGTTTACTCTGCCGCACTTTGTTTTTTTCCACATCATTAGCTGCGGCGTGATACATCAGGGAAACAAACTCTTTCAAATGACAGGCTCTTCACAAGCTACCAGCTCCTGTATTAAAGAGACAGCATGACATTTTGAATAGTGCTCTCACTTTTTTTTTTTTTTTGCCAGACAAAAATCCAAAAGAAAAAGGAAAAAAAAAAGTCTGTGTCAGTGGAGGAAAATTCATTGGAAAGAGCTGAAGAGATATATCGAGGCAGAGAAGGAAAAGGAGCAGCGTGAGTGATTCTCTCTTTGCTTCTGAAGGACAGAGGAAGAGTTGCAGACACTGCACTTCCAATCAGATAGGAAAAGACCCAGTCATCAAGGTTTAGACTGAATATATGTGTGCGTATGTACTGTATATGGCGTGTGCACTACTAGGATGCGCATGGCGGCGGTATGGCTTCACACTGTACGTGGGACGTGGCATTCTGCTCCCTTATAGATGATTAACTGTGTGTGTGTGTGCATGAGACAGAGGCTGTCAAATCAGTGCTGACACACAGCAAGTATGTTTTGAATAATTTATGAATATGTAAGACCAGATCCGCAAATTGATGGGTTCTGCAGTGAAATCAGAGAAGAAACAGGGAGTGTCGGTCACATAGAACTCAGAGATGCCGTCAAAGTCACAAGACGACGACTTTAGTTATTTTACAAGGCTGTTTATGTCCTCTCATACTCATAATGCATAAAGTAGTAGATGAAATAACAGGACCAAAAGTGAGATCATCTCAGACGCAAGGTTAAAATAACACCAACTGGTTCATCAAACCGTTATCATATAGTTTCCTGATAAAAGTAAACTGCTCCAAACAATAGCTGCCGTTAGCTCATGCACATTTAGTTTGTTAGCCGGTGTCATGCCCACCTTGTTTAAGAGCAGAACCAAGAAGGGAGGACCCACAGCGACTACCGCATTTTCCGCACTATTTTCCGGATTATATGAATGAATGAATGGCCTATCTTAAATCTGTTTTCATATATAGGGCGCATCGCATTATAAGGCGCTTAGAACAGAAGCTACAGTAGTGGCTGGGGTTGCGTTATGCATCCATTCAAACCAGCGTTCTGACAACTCCGTTCACTCCTAAAAAGAATGAACAGCTGTTTTATTATTTTTCCCGAGGTAATGTCAGTCACGTAGTATTTTCACAGTTTTTCTTTAACAACAGCAAGGTATATAGGTGACTGTGCCTTGAGTTTGAACTCTGCGTCGTAAGCGTGTCTCTTGAAAGGATCCATTTTGGGGTCTTTACACACACAGATGGTGTTGGACTGGAATTCCTCTTTACCGTTCTTACCGCTGTTACTCCGGCGACACCCCCTGACTACGGTAGCCAAGATTAACCAAAACTGATCCATATATAAGGCGCATTGTCGGCTTTTGAGAAAATTGAAGGCTTTTAGGTGCCTTATAGTGCGGAAAAAAGTAGTTAAAGAACAGAATTTAAGCGTAATCATGAGGAAACAAAAGAGCTAACAGAACACAACCAACCCATAAATACAAGACCCCAATAACAGGGTCTTGTGCAGAATCGACAGTGTGTACTACCCTTAATGTGACACATTCAGACTGTAAGACTGTAAAAATACAACCACCTCATCAGCCTACTATTGGCATTGTGCATGCTGCTCAGGAAGGTCAAAGGGTTATAGTCAGTTTTTGTGAGATCAGAGCCAGAACCAGCCGGGCAATGTGGCCAGGCTCAGCTGCCTCTATAGACATAATATCAGAGGTGATAAGACTGAGAGAGAAGAAGCTGAGAAGAGAAAATGAGAGAGTAACCAAGCAAGAAGCCTGGGACTGACTTTCAATCGTTGGCGAGAGCTTGGTGAAATAAAAGGCTGAAAGACAGACGCCGAGCTCGGCTGACTGCTGCTGGACTTGTAAGTAATTTTATCTGGCTGCCGTGTCCTTGTGTTGTTGACCTTGACTGATGTTTGGCTGTTAGCACAGTTGTTGACTCTAATGCTCTTACTTACTTACTAATGATGTCTATTTATCACAGTGGTATTACACTCTGAAAATTGGAGCACTAAAGTGCAAAAATACCAATTTTTACTCAACGTTGCTTAAAAAATGTGTCAGTATCGGATCATCAGGACACAGAACGCTAGAGTGGTTTAAAAATGCTCAGAATTCCTCGAAGGACTCTATATTCTATATTCACATTTTGAGGGCGAGTATTCTGCGAGTATTCTTACTTTCCTAATAATCAAACAGTAAGATAAAACCCAATCTTATCCAAGGAAATGAGCATGGTGTTAAGCAAGTACACACAGCTCGGCTTAAAGTTAGCACAGCCATCTTAATCAAAATGGTATTATACCCAGAGTTCTTGAATAATGATGGCAGGTTTCCAGAGAGTAAACATCCTCAATCACTTTTTCTGAGCTGTATGGTTTCCAAATATTCTCTACAGAATTTGAAAAGTTTCAGAGCTCTTGAGCAGTCAGATAGAGATGTTTGGCTGAGGCTGAGCGTTTGTGTGTGTGTCTGTGTGTGTGCGCATATTTTAACCATCTCAATGGCAGACTGGATGTAGCGGAGCTGAACGGTGGCAAATTCTATGGCACAGCCCATGGGACAAGCTCTCCACACACACACGCATAAAAGATACGTTGCCATATGGGATGTTGATCCAACTTAAACATCCATCTTGACTGACACCTCCTCCCCTGTGTGCGTTTCTGTATGTGTGTGTGCTGCTGTTGAGAGCAGGGCGAGGGAAACTAAGAGGAAGCAGATTGAAATGGTGCCGAGGACAGAGAGAGTGAGAGAGAGAGTCGGGTGTTAAGGGGATGGATGGCAGGTCTGAGGTCAAAATAAGAAGTTTAGCTTTTGCAAACTCTCCCACTTTGGGAGCGCTTCATTTACTCCCCCCCTCCCTGCACACCAGGTGGATGGGAGGACATCTGGGAACAAACCCACTGGTTCCAGGTGGTGGGAGGGAAAACACAAGGAAGCGCATCTTTAAGTAACTTCAGAGACACATTCGCAGCAAACTAGAATTTAAGTGAAGTGAATATTTCGAAAGTAGATATATTGCATAATACATTGTGAACAATTTATTTGCCAATGCCAGCTCACAGTTTTCTACAGTTGTAAGTAGAAAGACTTAGAATGTACAGCATGTTACTGTAGCAGCTATTTGACGCTATACTTAGGCACAGTGGCAACGACAATGGTAGTGATGTTTAACATGTTATTGCTTATTACACCTTAGAACAGCTGAAGGCTAAAATCATCGGCTTGGCAGGTATTTTATCATTAATAATAGTTTATTAGTCAACTTAAAACCATTAAGGTCAACCTGCTGCTGGTCATTGATGACGGATGGACGGAGGATGATTCATCCTCTGGGGACCATAAACATTGGAAAGAAACGTCATGGTTATCCATCCAACAGCTGTTGAGATATTTCAGTCCTTAATCAAAACGATGGGCCGACCAACACTATAAAATAAGCGACACACAACCAACTGTGCAATCAGAACATTGACTTCTTTATTATTATGAACAAGTAAACAAGCATTAAAGTGTAATGTATAGTTTTTAGATTCCTGTGATGATTGGCTTTGAAAAAAATCAGGTCAAATCTGATTTTTTTTGGAACATGACTTTGAATTAAATAACATAAAAAGTAAAGTTTGGAAGTCTTCACTGCATGAACACATAGGATATAGGATAGGATATCTGGTGTACTGCCTAAATGCTTTTATTGTGACACTATCTCTATACCATTAGTACTTTTAGTAAGTTTAAATGACTGACTTTTAAGTTAACGTGATTGCACTACAAACTAAAAATTCTAATCTATTATCTCTCCACACTGCATCCAGAGAGTTTTGGTATCTGACCCATAAATATTTTTGGAAAATGATACGCCACTTGTACTTTAAATGTTTTTTGGAACAAAGAGGCCCGAAGCATGTTTTAGTTGAAAGAAGCCGTTAATCCCCAAGTTGCCTAGTTAGATCAAGGATAAAATCAAGACATACTCGTCTTTAGAAAAATGTGTTCCCTTACAAAATATCAATAAACCATCTCATAGTTCAGCAACGGAGCAACAAGATATAATCGGACAGCTGCGATTACTATCACACACACACTCTCCCCTACAGCTACAACATAATACAGAGATGATAGAGCAAATCTAAAAACACAGAGAAGAGGAGAAATGAGAGGAACACAGAGGAGGAGGTAGGGGTTGTGGAGGACAGAATCGATGGAAAAAGAAAGAAAAAATAAGAAAAGAATGCCAAGAAGTCGCGAAGAAGACGTGAGAGAAATTGGAAAGAGGAGCAAGAAGAAGAAAAAGAAGAGAACGAATGAACAGAGAGGAGGAAAAGTGTGGGGAAGAGAAGAGAACCAAAAAAGTGAAGCACAGGAGAGAGAGGAGTTCCCTTTTACACTCTTAATTGGTTTATGAGAAGCAGAAAATCCACTCAGTCCCATGAAATGCTCGGGGCTGACGACAACCTTGTACATCCAAAAAGTCACTTCTTTTTATTGATATCAATGTACGACACACACGTACATTTGTGCAAGGTACAATACCTGAACATCACAACTTGTTGCCTCAAAGCGAATGCTAACATGGGAACGTGATACCTGCGTGAACACACACACAGAAATACATGCATACTTCCTCCTCTGTGCAGATTAAATAGACGTGAGCTGTAACTGGATAAGGAACACTGCTTAGTTAGCATCCCACTCACTCTGAACACACACACACACACACACACACGTACAATCCTCAGGTCCACTAAAATCCTCCCTCGTCAGCAGCTTTGATCAGGTAAATAGGTCAGCTGAGGATATGTCATAAATGAGTGTGTGTTTTTGTTGGTATACAAAGCCCAAACCGTGTTATTTAAAGGCTTGCAGTCAGTCGGGGATGTTGAATGTTTTACTGCATACTTGCTGCATAACCGCTGCAGTGATCCTCAACCTGTATAAAGGATCATCACAGTGTCCTGTTGATCAAATGAGAAAGCAAAGGGTGTGGGGTATGTTAAAGAATGTCAGCCATGTGGGCCCAACATGTCCATAATGGCTCATGTCCTTTGAGGGGTCGTGGGAGTCTGGAGCTGATCCCAGCTGGCACTGGCAGAGAGGCGGGGTACATCCTGCACAGGTTACGAGTGCATCACAGGGCTGACACACAGAGAGGAACAACCATTCATGGTCACATTCACATCTATAGGTTACAGGTTACGGTCACCAATTAACCTGTTAACCTGCATGTCCAGAGGGAACACATGCAGATGTGGGAAGACCATGTGATCGAGCATATCATCAATCAATCATCATGTTGATGTTGGAGTTGGCTAGTAGATCATATGTTACCATATATATATATATATATATATATATATATATATATATATATATATATATATATATATATATATATATATATATATATATTACCCAAGATAATATCCCGGATAAATTACAGTTTTCATCATTTTTTGTAAAAGTACAACACTGTATGCCAAATTGTAGTACTCTTGTTTAATTTCCCAATATACAATATCACATAAAATAAAATAAAAAAGGTACCATGGGGGACCTTTTAAAAAGGCAGCAAAATTATTAAAAAATCAGGTAATCCTTGAAGAGAAATGTCCTAACAAAACAAATAATGGAGCTGGGAACTTGTTCTTTGGTCCACCCATTCCTGGGACATGTGAGCCTTGTCTGGTGAAGGCACAGTCTTTCTCCATCACTGACAGATCTCTATCACTAACGTCGGGTGAAAATCACCATGCGTCTTGAAAAAAACATAGACGGGAGGAGGGAAACCAACATCCCATTAATGACATCAGTGAGCAGCCTGAAGCTACCCAAGGACCCAACATGCAACTCAGACAGCAGCAACACAATGAAAATCACATGACAAGAACTGTGTCGGTGAAAATCACCCGTCAGTGTTCTAGGGTTAAGTTGCTTCTGGTCCACAACTAGTACAACCAGCAAACACTGACTGCAAACACTGACTGCAAACACTGACTGCTCCTTATTTTTGGAGATGAACAACATCAGTGTAACACTAATGCTATGTTAGTGGTTCTGTGAGGTTGTATGGAAGTACAGTAGTACTTTCAGCTAAATGATATTTAGCAGGCACAGTTTGAAATGTGAAAGGATGCAGAACGAGGCGACGGTGTATTTCATTTTCTAAGAGTGCTCTAAAAGAGAGAGCAGACCTCATCACCTCAAATGTGACACAATGGAAACAGGCAGCAGGGGCTGTGAAGCTACTCTAGAACAATAAGCAGATATATTTGGATTGCAAGAAATCATAAGAGAATGATTTTTATTATCTAGAAAGGAAAAAAAAACACTTCTCAAGATAGACGTTCACTGTGAATGGTTAGTTTGGTTTTGGCAATGAGTGTCACTCAGATTACCACCGGCTGATTCACAGTATTCATTTCCTCACTTTTTCTCTTTGCTGTATTTCTCCCTTCCAATAAAAGAAAAAAGGTTGAAGGAGCGACTTTACCAAATCATTAAATTTTCTGTCCCTTTCTTCTTTTCTCTCCATCCTGTGTTGTTTTGCTCTCATTTTCTCTTACCAGCATCGGCTCTGTGTTGACATTATTGCCGTCATTAATTGTAGCTTTGCCTGTGATTGTGTGTGTACGTGCACACGTGCATGTGGTATCGCTATCCCTGCAGTCAGCCTGAATCACTGCAGGAAATCCAGTTACAGTAGCCAATTAGAGGCTGCACACAATCGTACGCCGCAAACACACACACACACATGCACACTATTTGTCAAGCGGGCTTTGTACCGGATGTTTGCCCAAAATGTGACCATCAAAACAACGTGTTTCATTCAAAAATCTCTTGCAGCATTTAGACATAAAGGAGATTTTTCCATCCACCGTGTGTGTATTTATATTTCTGTCCACCTTGCTCTCTCTATTTTCTTGATTTGTCAGTGAGAAGCCAATTACCGTTCAGGGGTCTCCAAGCTCCTTCCTTCCTCTATCGTGCTGGTTGGCTAAGAGCTGACCAATCAAAGGTCTCATGGGGGCAAAAAGCTGACCTGAGGAAATGTCAGCTTGCTCAGTATAGATGTCTCTCTCATTTAATATGACATGAATATAATAGTATATAACATGCAGCACAGCCGGTCCTAAATATAGATTTTCTAGCTCTTGGTTTTATGTGTGAAAATTTGGCCTCCGGTATCCTTACTGGCCACTAAACATAACATTCATTCGATGGTTTGAGAGGATTTTAAGCATGATGTTCACTGGCAAAGAATAACCGTGGCAGAAGCTATGGAGATACATGTTTTTGTCTTTTACTCCCGAAGCACTGGATTGAGGTTACATGTTTAATTCAAGACAAACTGGAACTGTTACCAATCCTTTCGCAACACAGTGCCAACTTGATCAGAAATGCTGTTGCCGAAAAGCTAATGTATTCCTTTGAGGTGTAATACATGACCAATCCACCGACGCTGTTACAGGGATTAGAAAAGTTGTGTTAAAGCTGCACTAGGCTCTTATGGTGTAGGGTAGAAATTAAATCTTAATTTTAATAAACGTCCTTACACAGAAATGGATGAATCAATAATTATAGTAATAACAAAATCGAAAGCTTTGAACATTCAAAGTATGTTACAGTATTTTTCTGTGTTTACTGGAAACTGGTGTCTCCTTCACGTATCAGTAGGTCGCTCAATAAAACAAATAAAACTGATTTCTCAATATTCATACATACTGAAAGTCAAATCTGTGGAATTTATTGGCATCGAGCAGTGAGGTTGAAGACTGCAACCAACTGAATACACATGGCCTCACACTTCCTTTGCAAACATGCAGGAGAACCGATCACGGCCACGAAAAGCGAGCCAGTGTCTGGTTTGTCCATTCTGGGCTACTGTAGAAACATTTTAGTTCAATCTGGTGGACTCCATGAAAGCAAAGGTGGGTTACCAAACAACAAATATTAAAAGGTAATTGTACACTAATGAAAAAAATAATTATGAACCTAATATTCAATCCCATCCACCATAGATCTTCCACACCAGACCTTCAAAGCTGCAGTGACTCATAAAATGTGTACTAGGAAAGATGTTTGGAGTGACTGTAACCCACAGACAATTATCAGCCCACTCTGTTCCCTTCAGCACTTTGCAGAGTTTTAGGGTTTTTTGCTTTTGCAGTCTACACATTTACTGTTTCTGTTCACTCCCCCTGTTCTTAACAACCTACTTTCCAGTTGCAGAAGGCAGCTTTTTTCAGCGAAGAAGCTCCTGCCCAGCAACAAACGGCAGACAGTTAGTAAAAAAAGTAAAAAAAAAGTTAAAGTTCACTTCATACTAACTTCTGCTGCCCCCATGTGGCCCAAAAAATAATAATGCTGCTTTAGATCACGGCCTGACTGTATAAAACTCTTCTAAACAAAGCACAGAGGGATTTGTTGTTGTGAATTCAGTGTTGTTGAATACTTTAATAGCCTCCATCCCCATCAGACACACTCACACAAACACATCTGATATTAGCTAACAACATTTTTGTGTAATGAAATCCTTAAAATCACTTCTCGTGCTCATGTTTGGAGCTACATCCTAATCACCTTCCGGAGCGCTGGGTTCCCTTTATGTCTGCAACAGCTACGTTTGTATTTCATCATACAAACATCGCCACAGAAGCCGCTTGCTGGTTTACTGTGGATGAATGCCTTTCTGTGACCATGTACATTTTTAGATGCAAAAGGAAAGCGTGTCAAATGAATCCAAAACTCCCATCCAAGTTCATTTTCAGCTTTAAAAAGGTGGATTTCAGCAGTAGTATGTTAAAGCACCTGGCGTGCAGTCACAAAAGCATCTCCCTGTGTGTCTGAGCCCTAACCCCCCTCATGTGCTTTCATGTCATACCCCAACAAAGCGTGACTAACCAAGTGAGAAGTTCAATTTGGGCTCCATGCAGAGCCTGTTCCCTGTAAAGATTGCTGCTTCATGTTCATGAGTGTCTCAGATCCTGAGGCTGAGTAGGAGGCATCAAGAGTAGTTTCCTCCCATCTGCACACAGAGGGCAACTTTGAACCACAAAACATGCCCTCCTACATCGTACATACTCTTTCTGCATCGAGTTCTTAGACTTCTCCCTTCCTGTCTTGCTTACTTAATCTGTACATCTGTATCTTCCTGTATGTGCGTCTGTGATCTCTTTAAATACTCCTCTCCCTCCGATGCCAAAGATACTTCCTCCCCGCAACCTGAACAAGACGAGGGATTGAAAAGAAGAAAAGGTTTCTCTCTAACCAGCAGCGATGCTCTTTGTTTCCAATTCATGCATTCTGTGAGTTGGCCAGCACTCTCACAAACACAGACACAAAGTACATTTTCCAAAGTACCTGGCATCTCTCTTTATGCAAGCATTCAGTGTTCATACAGTGATGCATTTTCGGGAGATACATTATAGCGCTCCTTACATAATCTCCATCGGTAGAGTTTCACAGCTAGACGTTCTTTCAGAAAACTTTTCTGTGCTCTGTGTGTGAAACTCCCTTTTCGCCTTGCCCTATGTCTCAAATCTAGATCATGTCTTTACATAATGAGGGCCTAACTTCCTGTGGGAATTTTGCAGTTTTAGCTTCATTTATTAACTAAAATCTTTCTCAGCAGCGTCCTCGGACTGTCCAGCTGCCAAAATGTATCCCCCAAATTCCACCGGGCATGGATGCGACGGGTTCAGTGTGTGGCCGATGGAGCTATACATGGCCTGTTCTATTTTTGACGGGCGCTGCGATTAGCCCCCGTCAATCTGCACAGAGCAGCTCAAACTGACAGGAAGTCAGACATAGAAATGGCACAGAGAATCTGGTCGATTTTCAAAATAAAACACCCCGTGCAAACTGCCATGAATACAGCCGAATGGAAACAAATTACCTACTGTTATGGAATTTTCTATCCTTATTCTTATCCAAGGTCACGTGTGGGCCTTGAGGTCCTCAGCAGTATTAGTTGTTTGTCTTTGACTGGGTGCCACCATATCTCAACACTGTGGTGTCCAGGGTCAAAGAGACCTGTTGCTGCCTTCATAGACATAATAGATAGCTGCCGTTGACGTTCCAATCTGCAGACATCTGTGTCTCCAGACTAGAACATGCTGACAATAACACCTCTATGAGTAAAGACATTCTCTTTGACTAATTTTGGGCGTGTAGTAGCACCAGCACAAGTTTGGCAGAATGTGAGACTGACTCTGATGAACTTCGAGAGTGTCTCTAATTCTCCTTGGCCAAGCATCAATAAATATTACAGCATAAGACATCAGAGGCTGCTGAACACTTTCTTCCTTCCTGACCTCACCATTGACCTTTGACTTCAGCAATTTCTCCACAACACCTATGTAGCATATTTACACACATAGAAGCATATTTAGAAGGAAAATTACCAAATCTGAAGTGGCGTGGAAGATGGACCAAAACATGACGTGTCCAGTAGGGTTTATGGGTAAATCATAGGAGAAAAGCTGATAAACATACTAATACATTTGTCTTACAAGCTTTCAAACATTACTCTGCATTCACAGAAATCAACCTTGGCCCTTTGCCTCTCAGGTAACACAGCGGTTATGCTTTAACCTTATCGATGGAGCTTGTGTTGGCTGTGTTCAGCATGGAAAGAAGGTACTACTCAGGGCTCGTTAATCTGTGTTTTTCATTTAGTTAATTCTCTCCTTCAAGGTGAGGTAAGTGATTCTAATCCAACACAAATTCAGCTTAATATCCCCTCGTGGATTTGCTCGGTGTGTGCACTGAAAAGAAAAAAACGTGTTTGTACAGAGCCCTGGTGTTTACACCGTATTTAAAAAGAAAGAATGAAAATTGCACTTGAATCAAAGACACGCCAGAACAACTGGAAACAATATTATCTATTATAAAGTGTGAGCGCTTCATCGAGGAATCTATACGTGATCCGATAGCAAATGCATTAATAAAGCAGCATTGGACGTTATTATAAAACGCATGAATACCTTTGCATCATGGGATTCAGTGTTCTTTAAACCCAGGCTAGACTAAAATTTAGGATATCTCGGCCTCTGCTGCTTTGATTCTTTTACCATTCATCAGAAAGCTGCTACACAATGGGCTCTAACAATGAGGTCAGAGCTGCACCCTGATATAAGCTATCAGATCCCAGATATGCCACATGAAATCAGGAGAGGCTTTGGGTACCTAACTTGGGATCTAACTTCTTCTAATGGGAATAAACCACCTCTGATTATTTTTTCTCCTTCTTCTAAATTCATCAAAATAGCCTCCATCCCTCAATCACACTCCTCTTTCCCCCCGTCGATAGAAAGACAAATAGAAGACCAATAAGGTGTGGCAGAAGGAGGGGAGGGGGGTAAATTGATAGTGATGAAGAGAGATTAAGACTGCGAGAAATTGTGAGATCACAATGGAGGAGGGTGAAGCTGCGCCAATCGTCCGTAATGCTGGGAGGGGTGTATAGCGTGTGTGTGTGTGTGTGTGTGTGTGTGTGTGTGTGTGTGCTGAGGTGACAGTGGGGCTATGGGCAGCATTGTGAAAAGGACGATTGGTGTTAAATTGGGGTGAAAAGAGGCTTAGGTAGAGATAGAGAGACTGAGTGAGAGAGAGAGAAAGCAAGGGAGAGATGGTCACCCTTCACTCCACACATGGATTAGAGGCTATAGAGACATTGACAGGCTCAAAACCTGGCTTACACTGCTCAAGCCCTGCACACAAACACACACACACACACACACACACACAGCTGCAACTCAGTATGTGACAGTCCTAACAACTACATTATATTTAGCAGTGAATGGGAATACTTGAATGTTTGGCTGTCAAAGTTTCTCAGTTTTGCTGAGATTTATCAGATGGATTTTAAGGTCTCGACACACTGGGCACATTTGGAGTCTATTCAGATGGGCAATATTCTCAGCATCTATGACAGCAATATTTTCTCGGGGCACTTTTATTATCCGGTGGCTATGCATACACACAGAACCGTAATTCCTTCCGGATGAAGATCCCAAAACAACTGTTTGCTAAACAAACAAGCAGTTTGATTAAGTACTGCGACATCGCGGCCTATTATGAAAGTTTGTTGACTTGCCCGATTGAATGTCAATATGTTGGCATCTTCGTAAAAATTAGGAAACGGTCTTTGTTAAATATGCTTCTCATACACTGTGTCTGATTAAACTCTGCGTGTTTAAACTCTAAAGTTTACAGCCAGGCTGAACTCAACTCAAACTTTATTTATAAAGCACATTTAAAAACAACTGAGGCTGACCAAAGTGCTGTACAGATTAATACATATAATGCCATAATTACAAAAGGTTAAGATAAATGCTAAGATACTTAAACTTGGTTAAACTTGACCAGAAAGGAAAGGTGTGTTTTTTAGGGAGAATTTAAAAGCCTGAAATGATCCGGCAGATCGGATGTTCCAGGGCGAAGTTATTCCAGGCCTCGGTCAGCTTTGATTTTTAGTTTCATTTTAGGGGCAACCAGTAGCAGCTGACTAGAGGATCTCAGTGTTCTGGCGGGGTGTGGATATGAAGAAGCTCGGTCAAATACTTGGGGGGTAAGCCATTACGAGTTACGAAACGTCTGGTTGCTCAAACAAGCCAACTGTAACGGCATGACCTGTCAATCAAAGTGTTCACGCTTTCAATTCATTATAACTTTAATATAAATATATATATAAATATAAATTCACCCTCAGTACAGTTGTCATGAACGGGGAAATTAGCTACAGAGACCAAAACTGTTTTTTGTATCAGACTGTAAACATGTTTATTTCTGCTGTGAAGTTGGACATTTGAACATGGGGACTTATGGAGACTGACTCACTTCTGGAAACAGACTCAAGTGGACGTTTGCATTGGTTTAACTTAACAGCCACAGAGTTTGCCACATAATTTACAATGACCATGTTAGCATAGTTATTTTTAGCAGGGAGTGTACATTTATTAGAAAGTGGGACCAAGAAAAAATGACTTGTAGATAAGGAGTTAAAACATAAATAATACAAAATAATGGTTTAAAATTTGACACGGTACATTTGCTGCTTACTTTGCTTAAGAACTACTAATCCAGCTTGGAAAGATTATCACTATTTGATATAAAAAACACTTTTTAGGTGGCAGGCACAATGAAGGGAACATTCCTTTGCTTTTATCCAAATTGTCTAAAATCATTACCCTGACATCACCTTCACCTCGACACTGAACGGTTTCACAGTTCCTCTCAAAGTACAAGTGTTAGAAGTTGGTTAATCGTCTCATTGATTTGTTTTGGAGAGAGATGATTAAAACTCAATTTATTCCTTTTCAAACAGAGGGAGAGACGAGAGATGGAGGCAAACAGAGAAAAAGAGAAGAGAGAGAAAGAAATCTCTCTCTCCAAATGAGTTTAGTTTAATTAACATTGTCATTGTTTGAATGGAGAGGACAATCTCCAGAGAATTACAAGATAATGTGCTCGCGATGTTTATCTCTAAAACTAACCCGAGGCCATTTATAATGAAATTTTTTTACTTGTGTTGATTTATTGCGACAGCTATTTTATTGATTTCAGAAGCGGCTGGCTAGATAGATTTCATGATTGTGTGAGTGCTGATGTCAAGCCCTTAATTCATTATTGCACCGCTAATCATTAGTCACTCATTTGGAATATTTGCTTTTGTGTCCAAACAAGGAATTAAGAAGAAAAATGTATTTATGTCTTTGGGCATTACTTTTTTTTTGTTTGTTTAGCATTGTTACCTTTGTGACTGCTGGCTACCACTCTTAATGTGATTAAGGACTGGCTGTGTTTCCATCAATGTACTTGTTTTGGCTTTTTCACCCTTATTTGACAGTTGAAGCTGAAGAAATTGGGAGAGAAAGAAGTTGGACTCGAGCCCCGAAAGCTGCGCTAAGGACTTCAGTACACGCTCTACCAGGTAGCTCCCCTATTATCCATAATTACAAGTAAAAAACCTGCTCGAGGTGTTTTTGCCGTTTTTTTTTCAAAAGACAGCTAATGGGAGTTCTTAAGAGTGAGATGGAAACTCTTCTGATGTAGCGGATATTTAACTGGCATGACTGATCAGCCGTTTCCATCTCCTCATCGCTCTCATGGGTCTATAACACATCCATGATTGCTCCCCGCAGATGTGATGTAACCCTCGTCGCATTAATACATGACAGAAAAGTCATGATGACTCGTGATTTCTGAGTTTCTGATTGCTTTTCGGGCTCCACGCCTCTGTCCAATATCCCCTCTGATAATAATGTCTCGTCTTAATGCATGTAGAAATGTCACATTTTGGTTGGCTGGGCTTCCTAATGTATTGTTTTCACTGTTTTTTTAAATGTGAACATTTCATCAGTAATAACACGTCTCCAACTCTGCAGTTAAATCTCATTTAAATAGCACAGATGGTTTTCAATGTTCCATGGTCAAAAGAAAAACTACACTGCACCACAACAATGACTTCTTGAGGTTCATCAACCAGCTGAGGCCCCCTGCTGTGTGGGTTTGATTGGGCTGCTGATGGGCTTGTAAACACACTGCAGTCAACTGTGACATTGGAGTAGTAACCAGCATCGTTAATAAAGGCGTTTCATCCATCATTGCTCCAAGGCTTTTATTTTTTCTTTCTTCTTTTTCTGGCATGTGAGATTGTTTTCCACCGGCTCGCTGATTGATCCATTACGTCAAACCCAATCAGTCTTACATTTAGAAGTAGATTTTTCTGCGTTTGTGGCTTTGACCTTTTGTCTCACTCATAATCTGCTTATATTCTTTTAAGAAAATGTTACCTTGAAAAACATTTTGTGAGACCGGAGATCAGTTTGGACGCCAGTGTAGTATCACACATTGCGACCCAGGTTTTCATTGTCTATTTTAATAAAATTCAGCTTTATGGGGCGGTCGGTAGAGTAGTGGGTTAAGCGGCCGCCCCGTGTGTGGAGGCTATAGTCCTCGCTGCAGCCAGCCCTGGTTCGAATCCCGCATCGGACGGCTAATTTACTGCGTGTCACTCCCTCTCTCTCTGCTTCCTGTCTATCTTCAGCTGTACTATCAATAAAGGCATAAAAGGCCAAAAAAAAAAAAAAAATAAAATTCAGCTTCATGTCATTGTCAAAGTAGTCACATTTATTCCTGATTCTAGTTTATCACACCGTTCTTCATTTGATGTTAACCCTATCACTACATTTTTCTGTACACTTCTGTTCTGATGTTTCTCCTGTTGATCTTGTATTTTACTCTCTGAATCATCAAACAGCTCACGGGGCTTTATCTATAATCATTTCTTGATTCCAATCTCAGCGCTATCTTTGCAAATACATGCTTCAATATCTTAAGCTCAGAGCTTGCAACATACATTCCTTTCCTTCCATTTTTTTTTTTTTTTATAATCCGATCCTCGCAATCTATGACTAACATCTTTATTCGGGGGGGGGAGACACAAATTGGTTCTTCAAAAACACAATCTCCTCCCTGAGAAATATGTGGGTCACTCTTTCGAAGTGATGCTGCTACCACAGCTGCCATGAAAGAGATTTCTTCCACATCACTTCAACACATGCTGTGCTGGTCCCTCTGCTTCTTTATGTGTAGCATACGGTTCTGTGATTCCGTCTGCCAAGAGATTTCTTCTTCTGCCTAAAGGCCCAGTCACAAGAGAAAGTAGTGAAATTCATTCATGTGCCTTTGTGAAATATTTAGGTGTGGGAGCTCGGTGACAATACGAACACTTTGCAGGGATAATTGGTGAACTACTGTAAGCTGGCTTGCTAGGCACTAACACAGTAGCCAGCTGGGAGCATGCTAACACAAATCAGTCACAATAGCTCACTGAGCTTCTTTTTACTGTATGTACTGGACATTATTTCATTCATTTAAAAGTTACCGAACAGCTCCGAGCTAACAAGTTTCCTAACTGTACATTAGAGCGGCCATTACAGGGATAATAAGTTCCACGGTTTATCCAAACTGAATATTTTGCACTCTTCATTCCTGTCTTATTACTGTCTGCAAACCGTTTGCCTCATTTGTGGAGCAGTTTTTTACCCAGACAGGGGAAGTTAAATAAAATTAGACAGTGCAAACACGGCTAATAAGCTACAATAGGTTCCCACATTTGGATTCTCCTCCAAGCTAAACGCCATCAACGCAGCTTACCTGTGAAACATTTGCATAGATGTCTAATCAAGTGATCACTTCAAATCAATCAACATGAATTGATTTCGCCAAAGTGTGATCCTTTAATCACCTTTCTTGAATTTCACACTTTGAATCAGCTGCTGCTTCAAATCCTCCATGTTTTCATGCAGTAGTCAAATATTTTATACTATTTCATCTTTTGTCTCCCAGAATCTTCTTTTTCATCCGATCCTCATTTCTACAATATTCTTGGGGCCTTTCCAGCCCCATTAACGGAGGCACGATGTCGGTGCGTGCTCGGAATTAGAAAGGAATGTTGGAATTTCGCAGGTAATTATCTGGATAAATGAGTCAAATTCAAGGAAGCGAATGAGAAAATCAGTTGGTCCGTGTGCGGCTGTGAGAAGATTAGGGGACGGTCGTGAAATGTCACTCTGCTAAACCGCAGCGGGGAGATATTAACATTCCAACCTATGACATTTTAATGGAGTGGACAGGGAGAGATAATTTAGGACGGACCATATTGTTGTTCATTACCAGGCCTCCCTCTGTGAAACACATGCACGCACAAACACGTACCGCTGACCAGCAGGTGTGTGTGTGTGTGTGAGCATCCTTCGCTCTGATGCGTATCCGAGAGAAATGATGGATAGATGTCAACGGCAGGTCCCCGTCTCATTCTCCCTCTCTGTTTACTGTGTGTGCGGGGGGCGATGTGTGTGACAGATAGGTGTGGGTGCAGAGGTCTTAGTGTATTCGTCCAGACTCCATTAAACACCTGTTCACTGGCCTAATGTGAACGGCCCCGTGTCCTCAGGCTGCTGCAGTAGCAGGGCAGCAGCAGACATCCTCTCCACAATAAAACAATCAGTGCTATTTTTATATAAAGGTATTATTTTGGTGTCATATAAAAAATCTCATTGTATAGTGAGTCTCCAACACATCTGCTGGGCAGCTAAAGAATACAGTGATTTATGAGTGTCAGTGAAGAAGACTGGAATCATTATGATATCATTATAACAAGTCTCAAAAAATGGAGCATAAACGTCTGACCTCACCGGCGTATTCCTTCACATAACTAAAACTCAATGAGTCCTTAGGGGACAGTCAGACCTAAAATAACCTTGTATTTAAAAAACAAGGTAGCACCGGTGTTGGCATATTGCTTCGGGTACTGGTTAGACGATGAAATATGACTCAGGACTTCTTCTGCATCTATTCTTGGAAAGTCCTGTTTGAGTAATGAATGCATGACTTTAAAAGGTCTCGCAGATGCCAAAACGCAACGCTGCGTTACAAAGACGAGATTTTACAACTCGGGGAAAGTTTTCACGGCGACCAATCTTGGCAGTCATTGCATCCTCAATGCTGATGATCGTTAGGTACATGTAACTGTATAATTAGGTCATTCACATTGCAAACTCATCTGAGCACAGTGCTTTGACATTGCATTGTTTTCCTGGAGTCACATTGAAATAAACGAGGAGCTACATTAATTAAAACTCACACACATATGCATGTGTATCAGTAGAGTAGTAGGTTATAATACCCACAACCACAGTGAAGGCTGTGGCTCAGGATGCAGAGCAGGCTGCCGTCCACTAATCAGAAGGTGGTTCGATCCCTGGCTCCTCCAGACTACACTGTCCTTGAGCGAGATCCTGAACCATAAATTGATGCCAAAGGCTGTGCCACCAGTGCGTGAACGCATATGAATGAATCAGCTCCTGTCTGATGAGCAGTTGAATGCGAATGTAAAAGGTGCCTCGAGTGGTCAGAAGACTACAAAAGCGCCATATAAGTACAGTCCATTTATATTTACTTTACACCTGCATGAATCTGATTGGATGTTACCAGTCAGCTGGTAGTTGCACAGCTGGTGGATGAGCCGCTGATTGTGAAGCAGTTGATGCCAAACAACTAGTGCAAATGCAACGACATGACGCTGAGCTCTGTTTTATCCAAGCATGCAGGTTTTGAGAGATCCACCTCTAAAACATCTGTCACCATGTCAGTGAGGATGAAATCTAAACGGTTATCTCAGGCACCGTGTCCAGTCGGTCTGCTAGCAGAAATCTAAGGGACAGATCTGTCCAAACTTCACCAAACAATACTTTTAAAAACAGCTTGAGAGAGTGTGAAACTTTCTGTTTTCCAACCCCTTCAGGCTCGTCATGAGCGTTCACCGTGTCTAGATGTTTTCCATCCAGTCCATTTACTTTTATGAATAAATAAACGTTACCTGGCAACTCTTCAACTAGTTCCCTCTGCACTGTCGGACCATAGTGCCATCAGGCTGCACGACGACAAGTGCCAGGACTAACCTTAATGCGCTGTCTGTTGTCCCTCCTAATTCTGTGAAGCATTTTGGTTATGGCTTCAGCCATCAGCCATCGGGTCACCATAATAACCTGAGCGTGAACCGCTGACATTACTGCTGGCAGGGGCTGTCCATGCAAACGACAGCCATAATATTGATTCCCACAGTCTCATTCAAAGTGGCAGCCATGTTGGGACAGCAGTGGCTATCAACCTGCTGTACACGGTCTATCACTGTTAATTGTATGGAGGGGACTTTAATAAGCCCATAGGGTGTCAGTTAAGTCAGTTATCATATGGATAATGTCCCCTGCATCCACATCTCTGTCATGGCTGTCAGTGCAATCGAATTAGCATGACTGAAGCACTTAGAATTAACATCAGTATGGGGTGATGGCTCACTACTCTAACTGCAGTGCTTTACATTTATGGAAGTGGTAATGATCGCTCAGCATCCATTATCTCTCTCTCTCTCGCTCTTTTCCCGGATGTGTCCTCATGCTTCGTTTCTCTCCGTCTTCCTGTCTCTCTCCTTCCTTCTTTCCTTCTCCGTCTCGCTGTACTTATACCTGTCCTCACCCTGCCCCCGTCCATTTTAATTATGTCTAATGATTGACTCTGTGTAGCTCCGCCATTACATTGTGATTACAGAAACTGCAGTTGTCACTCTCTCTCTCACACACACACAACGGATTCGTAATGAAGTGTCAGCAGTCTCGCGGCAAGCAACAATGGAAGCCAAACAAATGACACACACACACACACACACACACACACACACACACACACACACACACACACACACACACACACACACACACACACACACACACACACACACACACACACACACACACGCACACACACACACACACACACACGTCAACAGGCTCTCCTCTTTCAGCTAATAACATGTCACTAGTGCTGACACTGCACTATCTACTTAACCAACACTGCTTGAGTGTGTGTGTGTGTGTGTGTGTGTGTGTGTGTGTGTGTGTGTGTGTGTGTGTGTGTGTGTGCAAGTGAAGGCAAGTGACACATATACAGTGTGTGTTTGTGTTAGGGTTAGTGTGTGATTTGACAGCAGTGGGCAGAGTGAATTAAGTCAGCCATTGTGAACACCAGAATGGCCTTTTATTTCAATCAAAGAGTGTTCATGTCAAAGCGTCAGTAATTCATTCATTCCTCAGTCGGTCTCTTCTTCTCTCAGACACTTATTTGAAAGACCCTCTGTGGAATGAGTGTGTTA
Source organism: Collichthys lucidus (assembly GCA_004119915.2). NCBI lineage: Eukaryota > Metazoa > Chordata > Actinopteri > Sciaenidae > Collichthys > Collichthys lucidus. The sequence goes on along the minus strand of CM014083.1, from coordinate 28,492,181 downwards.
CAGTAAGTGACTCAGATATTGGCAAAATTGTAGCCTGAAAGCATGAATGAGCTATTACTCGTAGTTATTCACACATAATTTGACAGAGTGTTCAAGATGCAGCGGGTAATTTTTAAACTGGTGAGGTATCAGTGATTAAAAGAGCCCAAAAGCTCAGAGTTTTTATAAGGTGATGCCAATAAACTACAAACAGACTCATCTTTACTTATCCGACCACGGTGGACAACAGCTGAAGGACAAGAAGACACACAAGCATGCAGGATCTGTAGATGCTGGTAACATGCAAAGAGGTATGGAAATGTGCAAACAATGGCAATAAAAAGGAAGAACATAAATACTAAATCTGAAACATTTGTTAGGCTTCGAGGATTTAAGCAATGTGTTACGGTGAGAATGTAAACAGAACTCCTTGATTGTTTATGAGAACTCCACAGGGCATCGTTAGTTTTTATTTTGTCGGGAGGATCTTGCCAGTTTCCTAATCCGAAACCATTTTATATACCAATTTATGTTGCACAAACAAACGTCCTTCTGTGAATCCTTCTTTGCGATAATTTAATTTTATGAAAATGTGCTAATGTGGAGATAAATACTGTTTTCTGGGGGACAGATTTTAAAGAACAATGGAATAGATATCTGCAAAAAAGCAGGAAACAAACACCCCTAACTATGATAAAATACAACAAAAACAAAAACAAACATAATATCTTTTTTAAAAATGCGAGCATGAAAACATAATATGTCTTATGGACGGCACTAACAGGATTTAAACTCATAACTAATGTGAGTTTTGGGGTTTTCTGCTGAAATTGGAGACCAACAGAGTTTTACACATTTATTCCTCTGCGGCACAAGAAAACACACTTTAAGGTACGGAAAGATTTAAGCTGAAGCTTTGTGAGACTTTGTGAGATACTGAAACACTGAGACGCAATCATAGACAGTGTAGATACGGATGTCGTATCTGTGCTTAGTGTTCCTTCACTAATGACAGGGCATAAACTTTATGCTGGTGAATTTAGATTCATAATTCCTGGGGATACTGAGCTGGGGAAACACTATTTACTTAGATTTAGATAGATGTTTAAAAGCATATGCAGGCCCAGCCAGACCTTTCCTATAAAACATAACTTTTTAAATTCACAACTTAAAAGACACATCAGAGTCAACAACAAAACCCAACTGCAGAGACATTCATTAACAGGTGTATTTCAAAAAGCACAGATTTGGTGACTTACTAAGATATTCTATTTTCTTTTTTCTGACATGCATTTTAAGTTCAAAGTTTTGGATTTTGCTTTATGTGTCACAAAGAATATTTTCAACAAAAGGCTGCACAGCACGAAAAATCCCCGTGAAAAGCAAATGTTGAGCCGAGTTGATTATTATATGTGCTTGTTAAAGCAGACTATCCCTGTGTGAGGTGTTACCGTCAAATTAAAATGCCCTCACCAAACAAATACAATGTCACTTTAAAGTCAGAACTGCTGTGTGTGTGTGTGTGTGTGTGTGTGTGTGTGTGTGTGTGTGTGTGTGTGTGTGCGCGCGCGCCACATCAAAGTCATCATTAGCAGAGAATATTGAGTCACACAGGTATATGTGTAGACAAATATTAATGCAAGAAAACCCACTGCTGTCATCATTAGCTGGGTAAACACAAGCACACGCACGCACGCTGCGCCTTTGAGGTGTTCGTCTCTGTGTCTCGTGGCTGTGGCAGATGGTCTAAATTACAACACACCTGAGGAGGAACTGGAAATCACTGAGAGGTGCTGAGCTTTTTTACCTCTTTAACTTCCTGTCTGTGTGTTCCAAGGCAGGTTAATCTATCCCAGCCTTTAATCAAAACATATTATAATCTCATAGAATGTTGTCAATAGAAGTTTTTGATTAAAATCATCTTCGAAACATCTTAGGTAGGTGGCCCAGTGGCCTAATGGATAAGGCATCAGCCTCCGAAGCTCGGGATTGTGGGTTCAAGTCCCACCTGGGTCGTAGATACTTGTCTTTAACGTGCAGATAACAAAGGCTTTACTTTGTCCATTATTGCACGTCGCTTTAAATGTCAGCTACATGTAAAAATACAGTACATTGAGTGAAGTAACAGTAATGTGGTTGCATGATTTGGGTCCTGTAGAGCTCTGCAAATTTTAATATCAGTAATTTTCCCGTCAGTGTCTTCTGGAGGGATCATTTTCATGAGAACATGCATCACGTTGACGCATGAATGCAAAGAAGAAGAACAGAAGTGTTTGACGGTTACGTAAATCCTCCGTCTTTTCCTGCTAAATTTAAATACACTGAGCCGTGTATGAAAAAGTCATTAGTGTTCTGTATTTGCTCTGCTTCTCTCCACAATCCCTGTCTTTCTCCTTGGACTGATGATGCCACGTATTTAAAGTTTAAATATCTGTATGCAGTGTATAGTTAGAGCAATTCCAAATCTTTAAAAGGAAAGAGATTAAGAGTTTTTAAGCAAATTGGATAAGTCTAATCATGTCTACTTTACTTCTTTCATCATTTTCACACCTGTCTCTGTATTGAACACCTTTTTTTTCTTTACACATTTTAATGCTGACTGGAGGAGAATTCATAGTCCACATGAATGTTTATATCAAAACAAACAAACAAAAAAAAGGAAAAGAAAAAGTCCATCTCCCACTGAAATTAGCTAATGAAATTTCTGTAACTACAAATGAGCAACATTAAACTGTTGAGGGAAATGAACTCCGTCTGTGATTAGTAAAACAAATAAAACGCCTGTTATACAACTAAATCTGTTCTGTATTCATCCGAGAGGGGAACAAGCAAAACACCTCGGCGCTCAGTGAAGAAAATAAATCCTTTAATAACAGCCTCTCGTCTTCTGCAATTCCTTGCTCTCTGCTGAAATACATCACAGAAATCTGAAACGCCTAAAGTTTTGGACAGGAAGCAAAGCGCACTGAAAGGATCAAAGGCACGTCGATAAGGATTCAAACACGAATATTTAAAGTGAGACTGTGTCACTTCTGTTAAACAGCAGCCACAGTGGACACAGGTGATAATCCATGGGGAATTATGGGTTATGGGATTGTGACAGTCAAGTACAGAAAGGTCTCTCTAAATCTAAATGATTGTGTATCGTTAGCCACTATAAGACACTGTTTATACCCAAGCAGCAACTTCCTTTACTGTGAAGTGAAACCAATACAGACCGCAGTTCCTAAGATCTCCATAAGCCCATATATTATACTGCTTTAAGCACCCAGGCTTCATGCAGCCCACCTCAGCTGGAAGAGGCAAGACTGCCAACATGGCGGCAACCAGAACCGCCACACTCTGAGCTTCACAGCTTTTTAGAAACCTGTGGATGACATCAAGGATTCGACATCCATACTTATATCAAATGAAATGATTTTCTTGCATTTACTGTCCCTGCTATCTCCTCTCAGAGGTCTTCATTGCAGTTTACTTGTCTTATCTATGCTCCATGGCACTGGACACACAGCTGTGTAAACAACAGCTCACAATGAACAAAAAGAACATCATATCAATTTGGCAAGGCTGACTCCACGTATTGTAATCTCTCTGCCCTATAGTCACACTGCCTGGGTTGTCACATGTTTCTCTTCTTTCCCTATCTGTACCCTGACCCCATCTCTCTCCTAAAATGTGATCCAACAAAAAAAAAAAAAAACAATCCAATGTATAATGTCATATGTGTCCATGATTGTTTTTTGCCTGTAACTGCACTTTTTTTCTTTTCTTAAAAATGGTGGCGCCAGCAAATGGCTGGCAGCCGTAACCGAATTTCCCTTTTAGGGACCAATAAAGTACTATCCTATCCTATCCTATCCTATCCTATCCTATCCTACTGTCTATGGTCATACCAGACCGAGTAAGTTTGGAGCAGCAAATGTTGAATGTGCAAGATTATGAATTCAAGTTTTTACCTGTATGAGGAAACCTTTGTTATTTTTCGACTTTCCTGTTGGAGTTCAGCGTGGTATTGGTTGTCTGAAGGTGAAATGAGGTCTAGCTATATATTCAATTGAATAAAATCCATTATGTCATTGGTGTTTTTGACACATAAGAGGTTTTATGGGATCTCTAGACGCTCTCTCTTGGCAAAAGCTGTTGAGAAGTGAAGTAAATACATTTAAGTGTTATGCATAAGTTTTAAAGTAAAGTGTCACCAAAAATCAGCCTCTGTACTGCGAGCTTACCGTTGGATTTATCCGTATTCATGAAACAGGAAAGTAAAAGACCGGCAGGATTTATCAGGGGGTGATCATTCAGTATTTTTCTCTTTTTGTTTTCCACAGCTCTGCCTTTTTTTGTTGTCCATTCATCTCTTTCTTCCCCTCTCTATATTGTTTTTCATTTGTTATGTGTCATCGTTGGCCATTTGTTTGACTTTCATTGCCTCTTTTTTCAGATATCACTTCACGACATGCAAACCTGCAGGACTCCACAACCACACACATCTGCATAGTACTTTCGAACAAGACCCTGTGAGGATATAAGGACGCACGTAATTACTTTAAAATGAAAATGCCAGAATTCATGAAGCGAAGGGGAACTGAGCGATGGGATTCGCTGGTTAGGGAGGTCAGGTGACAACCTGGGGGCAGGAAGCAATAGACAGCCATCTCGACTTGAATGAACAGACGATCCACCTTCCCCTCGATACCGCTCTTCACCTTTTCAGCTTTCATGCTGCACATTTCTCTGGTCACCAAGCTGAAGTAATTAATTCCACTCTCCTCGAGGCTTTTGAATGCATAAACGGCTGTGATTAACAACTTGGAAAGTCCTGATACCCGAGCCCCTCGCTGCTGTGATGTTTTTTACAGCGCAGTTCCAGGAGAGAAGTCACTCAAATTTTCAGCTTCTCAGGTGTTGCTCTTTTCTTTGTTCAGACACCGTGGCTCCAGGCTACTGCATTTCAAAGAAACTACTGTTGGAACAGGTTTACAAGAGGTGCATGTGATTTCTCTGTCATTTAAAAGTTTTCTTTTTTTAGTTTGTCAGTTACCTTTGAATCATTGTGCTGCAGATCTCATTCACTACTTGTGTGGGGTGCTAAAGTATTAGTGGTTTATTTGAATGGAAACTAACATAATTACAGATCACCAGAATAGATAAACAAAATGTGTCAGTGAAGTTGCACCCTGTAAACCATGAACATCAGTAAAAGTCAGCAGTTTATTGATGACATGGACTTCTAACTGATGTGAAAATGCAGCTATGAGTTGTTTCCTCATAGCAAGGTGTTAAACCCCAATAAGATTACCTTGAAATAATTGTAAAGCCTGTCCTCTTGGCAGTGATACTCCTGTGTGTGTCTGTGTGCGGATAATAGGCAAGCTGGGAACAGGAAGTCACCAAATTAATGAATTTTTGGCTGGCAGGCCAGACACACACACAGAAGCTAACACAGTCTTGTGAACACAAATATGTTCACCTGGACCTTTAATTAGGTTTCAACTTGGTGAAAGATGGGATGGGAAATAAAGAAAGAGAAGAGAGGAAATGGAAAAGATTTTTTTTCTGGAAGAAAATAAGACTTTTTTTTCCTTTTTGCTTCTATCAATGTCTTTGCTGGAACTAAAAATCACATCAAAAGTCCAAGAAGAAAACCTGAACATCACTTAGCCTAGTGTGTGACTTGTACTTTTTAAATTATTTTAGACCTATAGCACTTTAAGCAAAATAGAAATAATTGTTGCTAATCAATGTTTCATCTGTCACAGCCGACTACAGTTAAGGTTTACTGATGATGCAATTTAAACCAAGTTTTAGTATTATAAACAGCATTATCTCAAGCTTTACATCTGCTTTTAACAGTTTGCTGATTGACATAACTGTTCACAGATGCCTCATTGTCCGGATCAAAGACTTTCTGTTCAATTTAGCAAGCAAGGTCTGTTTCAATGAATCTACAATATGTCAGATCGAAGCCTTGTTAGTACAGGGATGTCTCTTATCTACAGTTTTATTTTCCTCTGTAGCTTAATGAACTCTGGCTCCATGATCTCAGCACAGTCTTTTTTTGACTTGGCTTCAGTAGGTCTTACACAAACATTTCATAAATTGTGATTGGCAGTTATACAAAACATGCAGTGCCCCTGCAGGTAATGCTCAAAGCAGACTGGAGATTAAGAGAAAACCAAATCACACTGGATTTGAAGAAGTGATTTCAAAAATTATTATTTCCTAGTAAGATAAAATAAGTTTTCCCAGGATCCCTGTAATACTCCATATAGATAGTTTATACTCAGAAGTGCTCATCATGTATCATTAAATCATGTTTATTTTCATTTCTGCATTTGTTATTGTATTCATACCCATATGCTGTTGTAGAGCAACAATTCCTGTTGAAAGTACACCTGGATTTAAGTGGAAACATCAAAAAGTATTTGACAAAGCTGATGATGGTGCCAGAAGAAAAAAGATATCACCAAAATAAGGGCAATTCATCCAGAGGTGGACATCTTGAGTGTCTGTACCAAATTCCAGGAGTTTCATTGAAAACCATAAACGACAACCTCATGCTTAAAGAAAAGTCATAGGATGCATAATCTTAGAACCATAGATGTCTGTATCATTTATTCTACCAATACACAAGGTGACACATTTTACAGGATATGCTTTGACCCTTATTGGAGTCAGTGGATTTCCAACGTGATTTGAGATCATCTTCAACAAAAATAGCTATACAGTACCAGATTCCATGGAAATCCATCCAATAGTTGTTGAGATATTTTACGAGTCAATATTAAAGTCACCAAAGTCATTAAGGTCCACTAAGGACCATGAATGCCTGTACAAAATTTTTAGGGCAAGTTCTTGATATATTTAAGTCTGGACTAAAGTGGTGGATTGACCCACCAACACTGCCATCCTCAATCAGCGTGGATAGAAATAAAATGCCAGGAGCAGAGTTTTCCGGGAATTCCTCGGTAAAGGCACTGCTTTTTCCCCACCTTACAATAACTTATTTTAAAGCAGTAACTATGCACTCGTCAACAGTTCCTGAAATTCCTAAAAACAACTGCATGGTGTGACTGTGAAAGACAAAGTCACACAGGAATAATATCAAGGCGTTTAAATGCTCGATTTCCATTTGCATTTTATGCCACTCCTCAGCGAAACACATAATCACAGTGACAATGTGTTCTACCTCACTGAAAGTATTTCCCCATTATTTTGCCCTCCTTGTCCTTGTTTATCAAAATCGCCTTTGGCCAAATGGAAAGCAGTTTGTTGCCGCGCTTGACTGACATTAGGCAATGCCAACCGTTCTGGCATGTTGTTTTCTCTTTAGTACTATTTCATTATACAGCCACAATATGAAGGCTGCGTCATTCACCCAGAGTTCAGCGATCCGTGAGACCCAATGCCACACGAGGATGAACCACAGCGTTTATGAGGAGCTGATACATTGTCTGTCTGGATGAACTCACTGACCCCGAGTGTCTGGTGCGGTAATAAAGTGGACTGAAGAGATGTCCAGAGAAACAAAGGGAGTCAATGGGAGAGGAGGGGGTGGTGGAGATGAAGAATGGATTAGTGATCTCTCCCTCTTTTTGTCTTCATCCATTCTCTCCATGGTGAAGGACAGAGAGGGGACAGGACTGCTGTCCTTGCCAAGGTCATAGCCTCTTAGTCTGGGACAGCATCCCACTAATCTCCCCTCCTGTCCAACCAGAGCAACATACTGGCAGAGACACACTTGAAATGAACTGTAACACTGCAAAGATGCGTGCTTATACTCTAATACACCCAGAAAATACTGTACAACACACAGCAATGATAAAGAAGTACGGCAGTCATTCTGGGAGGCTGTGGTGGCCCGATGTGTCAGCACATCGCCATCTGTATTTATCCCTGAAAACACCTGAACTTTTTGTTTTTGCAGTATCAGATATTTGTTTTCTTCTCCATCCAAGAGCTGCCAGTTCATTACATTATAATTTAAATAAGTGTACTTGGAGAAAAGCCTCACCAGACTGCATGGTGTGTGGTCTCATTCTCCTCCTGAGAAATATAGTGCAGATTGAATCATTATAACACCTGTGTAGCAGAGTGGCTGGAGGGATTACATTTCTTCCAGCCTAGCCTTTAGACTTTAAATAAGACAGAGCAGCAACAAACAGCAGAGGAAACTTTCACACTTTTAATTTGACAGTTGATGTCCAGCACCAATGGGAAGGGTTACTGCTGCAAGAAGTGTGTCCTTCATGTAGACACTAAGAAACTGGTTGTGGAGGCTGAAGTTGGTGGATGGGTGTGTAGCACAATCAATGTTTATGCAGGACACTGGTTGCTATTGCTTTTTAAAATTTTTTTATTGTAACCTCAGCTCCTAACCTTAGCAATATAGAGTTAAATGTAGTTTATTTGCCATGACCACAATAGCAATCATTGGCTTTTGGCCCCAAGTTCATATCAAGTACACGAGACACATTACACTCAAGGTGGCAACTTCATTAACCAACCAACCACCCAACCAACCAACCACCCAACCAACCAACCAACCAAATTACTTCTCCAACATTTTTTGTGTCAGCTAGTTTGTAATAATTTGATGAAAGACCACTTCACTTCAGAATATGAACTGGAATAGCACAGGGTTTTTCAGTCAGGGTCTTTTCACAACAAAGGTCCCTGGGATTAGCCCAAAAAAATGAGGATGGAGTTGATATTGCACTTAAATCCAAATCAAACATTAACAGGTTTAAGAGTGTGGCATATTTTATATTTCAACAACTATAATGACATTTCTTTGTTCAGTCTGAGATCTGTGAATGGCAGTCATAGTAGCGAGGCCGAGCTCTAGCACTACCAACAACAGGAGTGGAAGACCATGGCTGAGGGAACAGACTGAACACGAGTACTTGGCTGTGAGGGTGAGGTGTAAATACCTCATCCATGACCAGGTTTCTGCCCTGCTTTTGCCAGATAGCAGAGTATGTCTACGGTAAGTGACTTGCTGTAAAATCAGCGAGTGGGAGAATGAAACGGCTGTTTTAAACACCTCTTTGCCTTGCATCGCCTGCTTGGAGGTCACTTCAGTTTCTTTGGACTATCTGTTGAAAGAAAAACACATATCTGCCCCCTGACAAAAACGCTTTGTTGGAAGGAAATTGGTTGCCCTGCATATTTTCCACTTTTGACCAATCTTGGCTTCAAATGAGCACTTGCTGTTGAGTAGTCATGACCATCGAAGCATGAAAAAAATATGAATGCATACAAACTGTGAATGTTTTCTACATTGTGGGAGTGTTAAAATTCCCACCTGTCATTGCTGCTGTCCGTTCTACACAAAACCATTCAAACAGGTTGACAGTGTGGATTTTTGTGGACGCTACATGAACCAAACCAAACTATGTTTTTTTCTTATTCAATAACACTAGCGGAGAAAGTGTTACTCCATTTTTTTTCCCTTTCCTCTTTCTTTCTTTCCACCAAATGTCTTTTCTTTTCCATGGTTTTGAAGTGCATTTAAATAAAACTATAGCAAATGATCGAGAGAGTGTTATACAGAAACACAAATAAACATTAAACACTATGGAAAATGAGTGCAAAGTAAGTATACACGAGACCAACTCAATCTGTTGGTCCATTTATCGTACATTCACTTCTTCATTCACTTCACTTCATCCATTAATTCCTAAAAAATGCATCAATCATCCATCATCATTGTCCATCCGCCCAGAATAAAGTCATACAGACACACTGGATCAGTCATCCATCCATCAGTTAGCCAGTCAATTAGCCACCCGTCCATCCAGTCAGCGAGTGCAGCGTCTGGTTGAAGCAACTGGTCGGGTCAGGTCATGTGAGTAATGAAGAGAAAGAGACGGATTTACAGAAACCCACAGTGATGACCCACACATCATCCTTCTCTGACTCACTTTATAGCTCTTTCATTTTTCTGTCTCCGCTCACCTGTCTCTCTCTTTTCTCTCAGCCCCCACTGTTTAGACTCATCTTTACAGGAAGTGGACTCTCCAGGGACAACAGAAATTACTGCCAGCGACTCTGTTTTTTTTCTACTATGTCTTTGTCTTGTGTTCATTCACAGTTTTCTGGACAGCAGGCATGAGAGATCACGCGAGGAAATCTCCACAGCTACCGATTTCTGTGTAGTGGTGCATAAATATTGTTTTCCAGCTCTTGCAATCCAGTACTTGTGGTTAATTTACAATGATTTTGCTGTTCTGTGAAAACTGAAAAGCAGATTGTCTATTATGTTTTATAAATTATATTTTACTTCAAGGGTATTTTTAAGCCTGAGGCCAATCATTATGTCAGACGAGGAGAGGCAGTCATTAGAAAGTATTCCCAATGTTTTTGGGAGTCAACACTGAGCACTCTTTTGATTTGCAAATGGTACAACTTTTATATAACTATTATACTGACCATATGGAAGGAGAAGGGTCCAAGTAAGGTTCTCAGACATGACTTGCATTTCCTCCTTTTCTGTCACTAAAGTATTAAAGCAAATAGGATTATTTATGCTGTGTTTTTAAGCTAATGTTCCCTCAGGATGAGAGGGTAAATGTAGTGTAAGGAGTGTAATGACATCCCATCTGAAGATAAAATTCAGTTCAACTTAATTTAATGTCTTTAATCAGGATGTTTGTACCCAACGTTAAAATTTTTAACATAGGAAGGTGTGTAAGAAAAAAAAAACAGTAAGGTCCATGGACATTAAAGACTATTCTACTGTTTTAAAACATTAGCTTGTTGCATTGGTTACTGTCACAATACTGTTCATTCTGACTGGGATGGAGATAAAAACAGAAACATTATTTTGTATTAATTTTGAAGACAGGAAATGGATGCACCGCACTTCAGTGCATGAGCTCTGCAGTGGGACCTTTTCCATGTATCTCACAAGCAACTGTAGGTGGTAAAGAATCAGATAAAGTAGCAATGCATTGCAGTTTAATTCTAAATATAAAGAAAAATAATACCTAAAAATGAAAGGTGTTTCCAGTAATGGTGGTTGTACTGGTGAGAAGTTGTAGGGGAAAACAGCAGCGGTGCTGGATGATGATGAAGCCTCTTGACTGGGGCTTTATCAAGGTATATTCAAGTGATTATGTCCATTGGCACTAGACTTTGAATAGGCTCAGCCATGGTTATGCAACTACAACACTTTTGCAGTGAACAGCAGTCAAACTGGGGGCTAAATCTGGCGGCTGCTGCTTGTATAACTGATGAAAAAAAAAAGCACCACTGTCCTGAAGAAACTCCTCGCTTTCAGTTTTCATTCCACCAACCGTCGATCATGGAGAGCAGCAGCTACTAGAGGACTGTGTCCAGACATTCATGACTTTTTAAATTTTCCTTGCAGCATTTTCATCCATGTGCAGAACCGACACACGCTGGAATCACTTACATATTTTAAATGTTATTTAATGAAGGCCTTCTTTTATACTCTTTGAGGGATCTGAGCCTGAAGTTGAAGCTCTTGGCTCAGCAGTTCATCTACGTTCCTACCCTCGCATATCCAGAATCCTATATATGTGGGTTTTGCTTTGAAAGCAAGATAATCCCAGTGACATTTTTAATAACACAAATGATCCTGGAACGTAGCACAGTGTGTTGACTGGGCTTCTCCCCCAAGGGCAGGATAAAGAGTTCAGAGAGAAGAAGAAGCATAAGGTATACCTGCCAAAGATACCAATTCTACCTTCCTTAGTCTACTGCAAGACCCCTGGAAACTGTCTAACAACAAAGAACGCCAGAATCGATCATTTCAGCAACATATAAGTTGTTGTCCCAAGTGAAATCAAAACAAGTGTTATTAAATTTTCTATCCTTAGGTCACATGTTGGCCTTGAGGTCCTCTGCAGTATTACTTGTTTGGCTTTGGTTGAGGTAGATGCCAGTCTATCTCAACACTGTGGTGTCCAGGGTCGAAGAGACCTAATGCTGTCTTTCTAGATATAATAGATAGCTGCCGTTGATGTTCCAGTCTGTGTAAACAAACTTCTGTGTCTCCAGACTAGAATATGCTGACAATAACACCTCCATGGGTAAAGACATTCTCTTTGACTAATTCTGGGCGTGTAGTATTTGTGGTGTGATCTTAGGGTTTCGATCCACCAGGATGAGTTCGGAGAATGTGAGACCGACTCAGGCACTTCTGATGAACTTTGAGAGTGTCTCTAATTCTCCTTGGCCAAGCATCAATAAATAAAACAGCATCAGAGGCTCCCGAACACTTTCTTCCTTCCTGACCTCACCATTGACCTTTGACTTCAGCAATTTCTTCACAACCAGGGAGTCAGGTAATGGTAGCAACAGTTTTTAAGGGTAGGGATGGATTGTCATTCTCAAAACTTGAACATGTGTTTATCATTGTAACCAAGACAATGCCGCCTTTGTCTGTGAAAGCTGTTTTTGAAATATAAAGGACTTGTTGGAATATGGGACCAATGGATGAATGGGAAACATATGTATAGTATCATCTATTTTAACTTGTTGCATCCTCATAGTGTCTGTTTTTAAAAAGACAAGGTAGATTCAAGTTTCTGCTTTTCTTGTATCTTTTATTAGCGCTCACATTGTCTGCCATGTGTAGAAAATTATATGCAAGTGGGGCACAATACAATCACTGATACTGCTGTTTTATAGATGCCTTACAATTTAAGTTTTATCCCTCGACCGTCTTCACTTGTATTTTTCTTAATACCGCCTTGTGCTCACAAACATTACTGTCAATGAAAATTAAAATGTCTCCTGCCTGTACACAACAGAACTTAATGATCCTGCCACTGAGACCAACTCATGATAATGTATGTTAGTAAATCTCATTTCAGTTGGTTAGTGCTTAGAGATTTCTGAAAGATGTGAGCCAGGCACAGTCACATAACATAAACAGATTTGGAAGATTTCAGAGGCCGGGACGTGTAAACAGATGCAAATATGATGTAAACACACACACACATATTAAAAAACATCAGAACAGTTCACACATGCACATAATCCCTCAAAAACTGTGTATATGTGCCACTGATAAGTCGTTTGGATGCTTTTGATTTAGGATGCAAAATAGATTTTTAGATATACATCCCACCCACAAACAGTGTGTGCTTATTTTTACTCTTAGTGCTCTTGTTTGAGCGTGCGTTTATTTGTATGTGTGAATATCTGAGAGTGGGTGGATGCATCCTTATTTTAGTTTAGAAATGTGTTTATGTGCGCATTCAGTCTCACAAGTTAAACTGTGTCTGATTTATGTTGCTCACACAAAATAAGCCTGAAGCTTTTGCTTATGATCTGCTGTGCAGCTGGATGAACCCATTGTGGCTCTTAATTTTTTTTTATTACCTTCATGTTTTAGGAGGGATTTAAGATTCCTGTCGGGAGCTAAGAGCTAACACACGCACTGACTCATTGCTTAGAATATGACACGAAATGTGCATCAAAATGCACAAAACACCAACACTGACTCACCAAATTACAAACAAGTACACACAAACGCCGCACATGCAGGCAATTAGATGAATGGCCCGCTGACAGATGTGATGCAGAGTTGATGGAGGAGGCTGTTTGTTCGCAGACAGGCACATTTCAGAGAAGAGAAAGGAGGAAGTGAAGAGAAAAAATGAAACTGTAACATCACTAAAATGGTCACTTTTCACAAATCAAAAAGGAAAATCAGCCTTCTTTTTTACAGCCCTCCGAGGGCTACGGAACATTTCAGTCTCGTTTAAAGATAAAAATGTAGAACATTCGTGTGTTGAGTGTTGTAACAAAACAGCAGCAATTTGTTTTCGGAGTCTGTAAACACAAAACGGTTTTAGCCTCAGTCTCAGAGGATCCGCAAGTTTGCTGTCAAGTCGGAAAACGTCTTGTACTTACACAATGGTTAGAGGTCTTTCCTTTTTTTTCTCCATTTTACCATGTAACAGCAGCTGGTTGGCACGTTCCCAATAGCCCACAACCACGACACATATGCTTAAATACCCACTCAGATTTTCCCAAACATATGCTGTGTGTTATGTCGTCTGCGGTAGCTGTATGAGGCGTATTCGCAGGTCGTAAAAGAGATAAATAAAAACAGAAGTTTCTGCTCGCTTGTCAACTGCGTTCAACAGCAACCATCCATCCGTCTGCTGTACGTACCTAACAGGCCGAACAAAGTGCACGTTTGAACGCGGCTCCAAAACTGTCTATAACTTTTGAACAATCCAACAACGCTTCCACTTCACACAGCGACCGGTCAGGTTAGGCGAGATGAAAAGCACAGAGGTTTCCTTTCTCATGCACATTTCATACTGATACATACTCAGACTGATAAAAGGTGTACACTATTTTGTCCATTTGTACCATTTATCACGTCTTGCACCTCTATAATGGCCAGTTTTTTGTACAGTACACAGGAAGAACAACACTAAAAGGCTTCGGTTGGCCAGTGGACTCAAACACAGGATTTTTTTTTTTTTTGCTGTGAGGTGACAGTGCTGCTTTCCTTCTGCAAGAACTTGTAAATGAGTTTCCATAATCAAGGTTTGGCAAGAGTTTTATAAGATGACGTGTGACAAAATATTTGCAGACATTTAGTATTGGGATGATAACTTTCTGTCTCAATAAAAAAAAACGAGAAAATCCAGGTGGAAATTGGAACAGATTCCCAGATACTATGAATAAATCTGTTTCCACAGGTAAATTACAGGTTTCTATTCAACATTTCAAAGATTTGAGCACAAACACACAAAAATACTCTACAGAGATTTATGCCTGTTGAGAAAAAAAGAAGTGAATGAGGGAGGAAAGAATAAATATGTGAAACATGAAGAGAAAGAGGTGAAGAGATGGATTAAAAGAGGTGGAAAGAGAAAAACAAACGCTTCAGAATGTGAACAGGTTTATATGACACAGCTCTGACTTTATGCATGTTTGTGTATGTTTCAATAAATCATCTTTGACTGTCCGTTATTGTTCTTTTTAATTCTATCATTTTTAACCTTTATCTCTATCACACACACACACACACACACACACACACACACACACACACACACACACACACACACACACACACACACACACACACACACACACACACACACACACACACACACACACACACACACACACACACACACACAGAAATGTAGTGTAACATTTTTCATATGAGTTCCAGTTCATCCTTCCCTGAGGACTAAATCGCGACCTCTCACACTCATCCACTCCATTTCTTTTTATTTCTTCCCCTCTCGTTCTCGCCATGCTTTATTGATCAGTCCTATGATTCTTTAATCACTCAAGACCTTTTCTTCTTCTCCCAGAGGTATAGAGCACATTAACCATTTAAACCAGTTATGAACCATCAAATATCATGCGTCGCACACAGCCGGATCCAGATTACAACATTCAAACACAATACAGGCTTCTTGACCCTACATAAACTATACATTGTTTAATATCATAAAGTCAAGTATTACTGAGCTTATCAGAAGCTGCGATGAAGAACATATAAAAGTCTCTTTATATAACTCAGCTTATTATTTAGGTCTGACAATTATAATAACAGTGAACTTGTGTAGCTGCTGAGATCTAAGAACTCTGCAGCATCGCTATGAGAAAGTCGATGGGGTGAGTACATTCAGAAGAACACTGACAAAGTTGGATTATTTGGCTCAACTGGACAGTTTCTTCCTTCTCAGCATACTTGTAGTTATTTTAACCTTTGTAAACTTGAATAGGAAACCTAAGATTCAGGATTTGGGGGGCATAATAAATAAATAGTCTCCATAGATGATCAGAGTTTCTCATCAGCCCCTATGTGATGATTCACATTCTGTTTTCTGTGTCTACATGGCTCCCACAGGCCACGTGATATGTCACTCTGATATCTGGTTATTGTTGCTACATACTCAGGAGTCTAAGATGTTTAATGCTGGAAGGTTTAATGAAGATTGAGCAAGGAGAATTTAAAATTGATCAATATACCAAAACTCTATGTCCTTAAATTGTCATTGGTCTACAAGCGAGGAAATATGTTCACTCTTTGCGTTGTTATCGTCTGTGTTATCTGCTGTGAGACCGCTCGATCCTATGACTGTGATTTCCATAGTAATAGTCAGAATGCTGCTTTCCTAAACACAAGCATAGAGCTGCTCTGTATCTCAGGAGGAAAAGCCAGTGACCCCCTAGCAATCAAATATTTAACACCATCCATGCAGTGACCTCTCAACATATGCTTGACCCCCGCAACTCCCACATGTGCCGTACTAGAACAGAAGATTCCCTCACAGTTGTGCTGATGATCCACACCTGTCTCTTTAAATAGTATTATTGCAGACACAACCAGAAAACTAATAAGTTACCCAGTCAACAGCATTGCCCTCTAATAAAACTAATTGGCTAACAAATGTGTTAAACCCAAAGTGTTGTCCTCATTTCATTGATTTTAAGCACTTCTCATTTGAAATGTGCTTAATTATGTTCGTAAGTTCAGTAGGTCAGTTTTTAACAAAGTCTGTCTCTACATGTTTTTTCTCTCTCTCTCTCTCTTTGGTTTATTTTAGCAGAACACTGTCTTCTCCACCTTTGTTTCCTCTTCCGGTTAATTGCGCCTCGTCTTTGTTTGAAACCTGTCCGATGACGCTCGCGTAACTCGCCCCGTCATTTTTAGAGATGACGCACAAATTCCGCTGCTAACAACTATGAATTAAATTTAGCAGCCGTCGTGGGAACAGTGCTATTATTGCAGACGGGAAGAATGTTCAAAATCATGACAACAAGGTACGAGCCCGAGTTATGAAACTGGAATTAACCCTCAAACATTTCAAGACAATGAAGGAGTGATTGTTTTCTCACTGTGAACGCTGCAGATGTAGAGAGGCATGTGAACGCCACCCCCTTTCTTTCTTTCTTTCCCTCCAAGTCGTCACATGGCGCCGCTCTGCATGTCCCTTTGTGTGCATGTGCATTCATGTGTCCGTACACTACCTGCGCCCCACTCGATCCCACATTAATTATAATCAGATTAGTTATTGATCACGCGCAGGCTCTCAGTATCGATCCAGGCGTGTGCAGTCTGGTAGAGGGTCATGAAACACTTTCTCCTGGAGTCTGGAGGCACGGAGCGAGGTGAAGCTATTTCACTCACTTGTGCGTGTTGTGTTGTACAGCTGACAGCGAGCAAAGCGTTACGATCTGGAATTTCTTTGTGCTAAAAAAAAAAATAACCACTCGATGCTGAACGATTTCAAAAGCTGCAGGAATCTGGACTTTTTTATTAAAGCACGTCTGAGGTGGCTACAACATTTTTTTTGCAGTTTGTATCTTTTAGAAGTGCTACAGAGATCTTCTGATCCACAGAGTGTGAGACACTTACCACTGCCCATATTAGTGATTTACTGAGTGGAAGGATGAGCGAGAGAAAGAGAGATAATCGAAGTAGCTTATTCAAAACTTGAAATCACTTCTCGTGAAAACTGTGAAAGTCTGTGTGTTCAGCGAAGATGTGATGTGGACGAGAGTGTCTGGATCCGCACCTGAAGCAGTTTGTACAACAATTCTTTGCCAACTTAATAATAACATGCTTTAGTTTCCCCTTCCAAACTATGAATAAGACTAACCCCTTCCTCGTCCGTGCAAAACACGTATTTTGGAAAACACTTTCGTAACGCGCAGAAATGTTTCTCAGATTTTCTGTGGTCAGCCCGGTGAAATCATCAAGTCAGCTCGCGTTATGAGTCGAGCTGAACGCAGACGAAGACGAATCATCTTTGTTGCCGTGACTCAGTGTGACAGCATGTCGCACACGTACGCAGAGAACAGAGCTGAATCAGAGCCGACACCTATAAGTCTAGCCTTGGAGTAGATGGACTTCATCGGATTTTTTTGTAATTTATGAAATATTTATCTATTATTTGGCTCTCTGATGGAGTAGAGCTACTTGTGATGCCTCAGGATGGATCTAATCTATGCACCGCTGTGACTGTGGAAGGTTTCCTTACGCCTGCAGTATTTATAACCGCTCTTATTAAACTGACAGTCGTAGTCACAACGGACAGGAACGTTTCCAGAGCTCATTTCTGTGTCTGAGGCTCGCTCATCAGAAACACGAGTGGGAAATACTTTAATCCAAACGCCCTGCAGATTGCGCCTTTAAACACTAACAGGCATTTCACTGACAATACAGCCGCGTATATGTGAGTGGGATGAGACGGCAATAAACAGAACAGCTTGATGGCCTTCTAGTCTTGGCGAGGCCTCTGTTCATCTACATCTTGTTTCATAAATTCACAGCTTGACTCTGATTTCTGCCTCAGCACACTGTGAACAGAGAGAATAGGCTTGTCTGTGTGTGTGTGTGTGTGTGTGTGTGTGTGTGTGTGTGTGTGTGTGTGTGTGTGTGTGTGTGTGACTGAGACGCGAGATTACTGTCTGTCTCCGAGGAGCGATTCTCCCCAGCAATTGAAGCAGGCATGCGTTTTTTACACACACATTCAGATGCACACACACCCACGCCGTGAAACGTGCGCGCACACACACCTACACACACACACACACACACAAACTCAAAAATGCATGACTAAAAATCACAGAGGGGGTCGCCATCAGTTCAGCGTTTGCATGAAAGAAACAGAAACGCTTGTTTTCAAGGAAGCGGGCTGCTACTTCCAAAATGAAGTGGACAGCAGGAGGAAGAGAAGAGAAGAGAAGAGAAGAGAAGAGAAGAGAAGAGAAGAGAAGAGAAGAGAAGAGAAGAGAAGAGAAGAGACCTTGAGTTCAAGATCATAAAAAAGAGAGACGGCATAACAACAAGGGTAACGTGGGAACAGACAGAGAGAGTGAAAGAGAGAGAGAGAAGAAACCGACAGAGAGATGAAGAGGAGGAGACGTATCTTGGTCAATATTCTTTGCTCTTTTAATCTCATTAAGCTTCAAAGGAATCTAACAATTAGCTCGTCCGTGTTAAATAAATATAATAATGCAGCAGGAGCGCACGCACGCACACACCGACACAGAAAGGTCGTCCTTGCTCAGATCACTATCCATCAAGGCTCTATGGTTGTTTTTCCATCGTGCAGACAACTTGTTCCATGTTGTCATCACCACGTGTTGATAGTATTATAATAAGCAACATAACTCCCAAAAGAAATGGAAGTGAATCACATCCAGAGGGATGTGAAAGTGAGTTAGAATAATCACTGAAACATGCTTCATGCATTATGACACAGCGGAACACATGCTCATCACTTCATCATGTGATTTTTTTTTTATTTGGACCGTCACTCTGGTCAAAAACGAAGCGAGGAGTGCCCCTATTAATCAATTTTTATATATCACTCGTGTAAAAGCTGTTTTAACATCACTCCTTTACATAACCTAGACAACAAGTGTCAACTCAATTACAAACACTGTGTCTCGTTTTCCCTGCGTCAGCCTGCCGTTCGGGATCAGCAGTGTCATGCTTTTAAATATGTGTACTACCAGTGAATTCATTTAGCTGCAGGACACACATTAATGAACTGAACAATGTCTCTGCACCTTAATGTCACCAGTTTGAACACGGTGTAAAAATAATAAACTGTAACAAACGAGTAAGATGGATCCATTCTGTTGTTCTCCGGCGGGATTTCAGGTCGTTTAGGTGAGAATTATAGTTGCTGTGCAGCAGCAAGGCACAGTCATTATTGCTATAAGTCTTTTAGCTGGAGGGGGGCAAATGCTAATAAACAAGATGACTGCTTTATTGTGCAGTGTTGATGTGTCAGGTTGGGAGTTGTACTTGCCCCTAGCAAGGTCCAGGAGACAAAAAAAATGCAAACCTTGCAAAGCTTTGACATGTTTTGTTTCTTAAAATAAAGACCAGATTTCCGGTAGAACCCTGCTGGCAAAAAGCAAAGAAAAAAAAAACACCCTATCATAACACATGCCCAATTCAATATACTCAGAGGTTTGCTGCTACAGCCTTACTTAGACTTATGGTGACAAAAGCTCATGTTGGCAAACATTTTTTTTGCCTTTTCTCTACTTTTGCAAATGTATTATTAATTATTTTTATATAAATAATGGATCGGATGATGAAGTGTGATCATAAATATGTCGCTCATAGTGAGAAAACCCTGAAAATTGACGCTCATTTCCACAATTCAGCACATCAGTATGGTTTCTCACTCCACCAACTTTTTGTTCTTGGCGGACAGAATTAAGTAAGTAGCTAGTAAACATAAGTGGAGCGTTTAACAGCTTAAGAGGAAGAGATTATGCTCAGGAGTTGGTGGAGACCAAAATAAGCTACATGTACGTCTGCCACATCTGCTTCAGTTCCAGTTTGAACCACTAGAGGTCAGCAAAAACAAACAGCTGCTTTTAGATTAGCTGTTTAAACACAGGTAACACTCAGGTGTACTCATGTCCACTAATGTGAAACTGAAACTTCTCTTCCTTCTTTCAACCCTCCAATATGTCTTTTGTTTTTTTTAAGATATTTTTTTTGGCCTTTTTATGCCTTTATTGCTGAAGATAGACAGGAAGCAGAGAGAGGGGGAGTGACACGCAGTAAATTAGCCGTCTGAAGCGGGATTCGAACCGGGGCCAGCTGCAGCGAGGACTACAGCCTCCACACACGGGGCGGCCGCTTAACCCACACTACTGACCGCCCCCTCATTAGTCTTTCTGACTGCCATCTTCTACCCTGGGACCCAGATATATATTGTGTATATAGCCCTCTCAAAATTGATAACCAAAGGCTTTGTCATGAGATTACAGTTAAATATGGATGAATGCTTGAATGAATCATGCACTCATCTACATTTTCTAAAAATGATGATCGTCTCTCTGTCCTTAATCTTTTCGTTTCTTCATCCTTTCTCAGCTGCGTAAGGAGCTGGCCACGTGTCTGACCATGTGTTTGTGAATCCTAAATTAACACTATAGTAAACTAGAACTGGAGCTGGCCTGTGTTTTAAATGTCAGCTGTACCTGTGAGGCTCTGTAGTTATTAATGCTCTTACAGAAGCTGCTGAGTTACAGGTCTGTCTACTTCAAACTCCTTTAGTGAACTGGTTCATTAAAAAACATCAGAAGTCAGAAGTCTGTCTCGATCCGACCACAGAGAGCAGTATGCAGTGTCTCTTCTCTCACTGTAGTTATAATATTTCTGACACATCAAAGTCCATCTGCTGCTGTTGTTCTAATTGTTGTTCCCAATTATTTCAAATTTACTTTCATTAAGATGAAGTGGGAGATTAATAATCACTTTTTAATAGCTTGACCTTGTGGAAAGAACAAAAACTGTTGCATGCTTTTGAAAAAGTTTTTGGCAAGTAAAAACCAATGGAAACTAATTTATACAATATTTATACAATTGACTAATATGAGACTAATTTTGTTGTTTTTCTATCCTGCAAAGGAAAGCAACAAAATTCATCTCCAGGACCTCCAAAGAGAACAACTGTGTGCAGCAGGATAGAAAACTGTTTGACTGACTGAGGTTTGTGATCTCATTTTAAATATCAAATTGCAGTAATTTGTGGGTGTTTGTGACACGGTACACTGGAGAAATAGTTCAATTTATTTTAATTTGGTGTTATTATAGGTTCCATCTTCACATTTATTTCAGGACATTCAAGGAGTTCTAGACTTGCATCAATGAATAAATAATGACTCCTCAACCAAGTCAAGTTTTTGCTCATTTTTTCTTCAGAATGTCAAAAATAATATCAAACATTGGCAACTTCACTCAGGGCAACTCAGAAGTCTGACATTAAATAATGTAAAAGTGTTGCTCCAACAAAATGAGTGCATAATTACTGTTGTAGCTTTTACTGCTCACAATTGCGAAGAAACTGCACTGTTTTTATTTGAATGGTTTAGCACAAATTGATACTGTAAAAAACAGGAACTCTGTTCTCATGGTCCCAGATCTACCCCTCTTGTAAATACAGACGGAGAACCACAGGGTTCTGTGCTTGGTCCTTTTATTATTTACAACTGAATGAATAAATAAAATAACTTTAAAAGTACAGTTTATCAGACCAGATCTCAGAATGGGATTCTTGTTGATACTGAACATGGTAAGATTAAATACTTACTGCACAATCAAAATTAAATGACTTAAAAAAACTAAATTAAAAACTTCAACAGCTCATCTTATTGGCTTTTTTTAATACTTATTTTTTTGTTGTACTTCGAAGCTGATCTCTGTGAGACTCAGTTGTAAAGAAATAAATAATTATCCAAGCTGATCTCATGAATGGTGCAATGGGAGTTTTGTTCATCATACTTAAGGTTTGTATTATACATGAAAACATACACAATGATCACTTAAGTACGTGTGCTAAAGAAATGGAACCATGCTCAGCCGAGACTCCCGGGGACATCAGGAATTCACTACAAGCGCTCTCATGATGAGCATGCAAAGACGCAAACATTATGTCATTTAGAATAACTTAAGCTCCACTGAATACGGAGTCGTATTCATTCATCGGGAATGCGACGCTGCACACAGATGGATTCAAGTGTTACATGGCATCAAAGGGAAATATCAGCAAGAACGAGGAATCCTTTCAAGTGTCTCTACTGCCTCAACTCAAGTGGAGAAACAAGGCTGGTTTACAGGGTTTTCTCAATATTTATCCACTTAAAGCGTCACTGCTTTACATCATGTTTTTTTATCGGTCAAGTGTTTTTTATTGTGCTCAGCAAGTTTATTCATGCAATTATTTATGAAATCTATATTTAGCTCTCTAGTTTTTATGTTCTGTAAGTCTATGAAAGAGTTGCCCTGGACGAATTGACCCCCCAGAGTGATTAATAAAGTTATTTTGAAACTAAATTGGAACTCCGATTGTTCCAGCACATGTATGTGCGTGAGTATGCAGGTCCACCTTTTTGACCCCGTCTTCTTTTCACGTGCCAGTCAGGGCTGCCCCATACATGTTTTATAGTCCCTGCCACATTCAGTATTGAACAGGGTCACACACACACACACACAGAGGAATTATTTATTTATGTCCATGCATAATTATATACATCTTTCCTCCACAGCAGCGCAGGGCATGCAAATCAATGCTTGAAGGAAAATACATTCAGATCACTTACTTTAGTCATATGCCATTTTCAAGTTCACATGCACGTCCATTGAAAGGCATAAGTGACTTTTCAGGGTACACTGCAGCACTTAAGAGCGCATTATCTAAAACACCCCATGCACCACCTCTTATTCTTGTTTATGGCACTTACAGTAGAAGCACTTGTGTGAAAAAGTACACAATGTTTATCACCCAGGGCCTCTTGACAGCTGACATGCTAATCTCTTAAAGCTGCTGGTTAACACAACCCCGCATCTTTCCATTTCAAACAAGTACCTGCAAAAAAAAAAAAAAGATACTGGACACAAACTCTTAACCCTCTGAGAGGTTGGGATCACAGTAAAGTGCTGATACTCGGCTCGCTTGCTTTTATTCTGGTGCCTTCTTCGGTGTTATGCATCAGTCTGCGTGACATTTTAGAGAGATCACAGTGGCCGTTTAACACTGCTCGCTGGATTGTTTGGTTCCCCTGTAAGTGTGGGTCCATTCTGTTCAGCTATAATGGCTTTCAGTGCTATCACTTACCATGTACTTAAAAAAAACAGAAAAGAAGAAGAGACATCGCCTCCTATTCACACTGAATTTTTATCTCTCATTTTTTCTTTGATCTCATCTTAAGGTCTCTAACCCCTTTTTACAACGACGCTTTCTGAGTGTCATAAGACCCGACAGTGGACCACCATGCTACATGATATAACAGTCAAGGCGTTCAGCTTCTTTGTACAAAGTGTATATGTGAGCTTTAAATACCAGAACAATTACAGCATTATATAAATGTGTTGTAAATGTCAATCAACGTCTCTTGCAAGCAGGGATGGTAAACCGTGTGATGGCATTAAGATGACCAGAGCAGACAAACGGTGCATCTGCAGACGTGTGAAGCAGGTTATTAAAATGTAAATAAGTCCTGAAAGACTTTACAGAAACAGATACGAGCTCAGAGATCATCTGTTAGCAGACGGCAGTTCATTACTCTCTCATGCACGCTCTGATGTTTTAAAGCAAATGCAAAATACTGTTTTTTTTCCTCCCGTCCCTCTGATCGTGGAGTTTTCACGATGAAGGACTCAAAGAGAAACCTCATTTTATATTGATGCACTCTCGGTTTTATAATAACACAAGGTCCTTGTGTTGTGTTGGCAAACACCCAAATACATTATGGATTAGTGTGCGATCTTAATCTAAAGAACATCTCTGGCATGCTGGCGTTACGTAACACGCGGCGTATGAGCCCTTGCAGCCGTTTTAATACATGCTGTGAGTTTCTGACGGATTCAAACTGATAGAGTAGGCTGTAATTGGAGTATCTTATTAAGGAGGGCATGTGTCACCTAAAGATCTGACACTTCACTGCTCCCCTCATTCACAACAACATCTGGCATATATGGGGTTAGGCTGCGGAGTGACAGAGCACACGTTTCGGAAATGTGGGACATATGCATGTGCATGAGGTGTTTTTAAAAACACACTCAGAGAGCCTCCGAAAATGCTGAACACACACAGTTGCTGGTGTCTTACATACTGTACTTGCAGAGTGAGTTTTAGTTTTCACATTAATTATAGAAGCACTCTTACTTTATACAAGAAAATCCACCTCGGGAAAAGCTCACACAGCTCTGCAACCCTGAATCCGAGATCTCACTTCAGCATATGCATCTCAAACACTACACATCAGTGAATTTTAACAATTATGCATTATGCTCTTGTGTTTATTTCCCTCCCCATTGTGACATTAGCTCCTGTTATCCAGTCAGACATATGGTTGTCATTGTTATGTTTATTTTCCTGATGTGCTTTTACGTGTCCATTTGGATTTCTTCAGCTCTGATGCACATTCAGAATAAATTCTTTGTTTATTTCTCGCCCGGATTGTTTATATATGCAAATAGGTGAACTAATCACGAGTCTAAATGAAAACTGTCACCGAACGTGATTCACCAGTGCTTGATTAAAACAATATCTACACCTGACCCACAGCTGGCTGATTGATTGGTTGACCCCAAAGGGAGCGCGGAGCCGCACTGATACCAAAGACGAAAATAACTCCCCCTACGTCTCCGCCTGTCAGAAAGATATTGTTGAAGTCAGTGAGTTTAGCTATAGGCTATAGCTTGCACCCCATTTTCTTTTGTTTATATTTGTCAAACTGACACCATACAATACGACGAACGAGCCATTAGCGGCTCCTGATTGCACTGTAAGCATGGATGTACATACAGCTATCAGTGGATAACTTTAATATCGAATAAAACTTAAAAACATGATGGTTCTTAGGCAGGTTCTGCAGTTATAAGGAGCCTGTGGATGTTGGATATAATTCAACGTAAGTCCCTTTGAATCTAAATTATGTCTGTGGCAGAGTTTTGCTGTCAGGCTTCGTTAAGTTGGTTTACATGCTTCTACCATGAGTAAACATACTATGTAGAGACAGCACTTTGAGACAGTAATCCACGCTTTTGTGACCACTCGGCTGGATTACTGCAATGCACTTTTTTTGGGGGGTTAGTGGGTCCTGCATTAGTCGTCTTCAGCTGGTACAAAATGCTGCTGCATGTCTTTTAACTGGCACAAGCAAATTTATACACATTTCACCGATTTTAGCTTCACTCCACTGGCTGCCTGTCCATTTTAGAAATTCATTTTAAAGTTCTTTTATTTGCTTTTAAGGCCCTGAATGGCCTTTTATAGTTTTCTATCTTTCTATTATCTACTTTGTTGTGTTTCTATAGTGTTATTTATTGTGTTCTATCGTATTGAGCAGCACTTTGGAAACCCTGTGTTTGCCAAAATAGTGCTATATAAATATAATGGATGGGATTATGTAGTTCTCCTTTTGTCTTTTTACAATCAGACTCTTGCAGGGCGTGTTTGATTTTGGCTGGTTTCTCTTTGCCGTTTCCGTCTTCAGGCCAGCTCGATCTGATCAGCCCACAGAGTATTCTGGCTAATTAGACCTTTGACACATGATTGGTTGAAGAAAACAGCAATTTAAACCAGAGGAAGCTTTCGTTTAAATGATTTTACAATCATATTTTATTGCTGTACAGATTTTCCTCTTTCCTCTTGCCTCCCTCTACAGGGAGTTCAGGGTCAGCTACAGAACAGCATCCTGGAGCGAGCGGAAATTCAATATCTTGCTCAAGGACACTTCAGCAGGAGGGAAGCTTGCCAATACTGGGGGAGCTTGAACCTAAAGTCCTTAATTACATTCTAGCCTCAAACACTTTTTCTGTGCTCCATCTTTCCAACCCCTACCCTGTCCTCTGTAGTCGTTCAGCTGGCACTCCCATGCAGATACAGATCCAATAATAAAAAGTAACTTTTCAGCTCCTAGATGAGCAGCGTAACAGACAGCCAAAAGCAAGAAGGTCCGAGGTGACCGCGGAGTGATCGCATTACAGAAAAATGCTGGAAAAAGACATAAAAGAGATGGAAAGGATGGAAAGACCTTTTTTCGTTGTTTCATCGCTCTAACTTTCCCCTCCTCCCTTAACCTTTCCCCCGGCATCTCATTTGCTCTCTCTCGCTCCGAGTCTTTGTCTTACTCTCCATTTCGTTTCATTCCCACCTTTCTCTTTCTCTCATCTTCCCATTCTTTTCTCCCTTCTCCCTTCATCTCTTCCTCCCCAGCGCTCCACTTTTTTTTTTTTTTGAAGTGAAATGAGCGTGCGTTTGATGGGGAGCTGAATAGAAAAAGGTGGAGGAGGGGAAGGAGGAGGTGGAGAGAGAGGAGGAATGTGGGAAGACGGCAGCTCCTATATATAGCGGTGAGCGTGGGTAGACACCGTATTGACAGGAAAGACACACAATTTCTATCCAAAGCAAAGCAGAGGGAGAGAGAGAGAGAGAGAAGAGAGAGAGAGAGAGAGAGAGAGAGAAGAGATAGGAGAGAGAGAGAGAGGATATAGAGAAGAGAGAGAGAGGAGGAGACAGAGAGAGAGGATAATAGAGGTTGCTGGGAGGTGAAAAAGAGACAAATGCTGGTGTTTGTGAGATCTGTGACTCAAGTAGGCATGCAAATGCTCAAGTTATAAGCCTACTTTAATTGTAGTGCCCCCCATTAGAGCAATGCATGCACTATTTGCCCCAGCAACAAGCTGCCGCAGACCATACAGGCGCAATGTGTCGGAACATGGCAGACATTTAATATAATATGCACGCCGCCTATGTTTTCATTAGTGTAGATCCACCTGAAATATCTGCATAGTTTCTTCTTCTTCACAAGGAAGCAGAGGAGAGATACCACTAGATGCCACTAAATCCCACACACCTGTCCTTTAAGGTCAAATATCTGTATATCTTGACTTTTGAGGTCGATACCAACACTGATATGCCGATTTAAAAAAAAACATAAACCAACAATCCACGTATGTAAAGTGTGACAACATTTCTAAATGACCTCGAGCCTAGTATTGCATTTGTGGGCTGACATATATCTCCAATGAGCTAATATTGGCTGATATTCAATGATCATCGATTCAGATGATATCGACAGAATCAGACCTTTTCACTGCAGCTCACATTTAGTGATAATCACAGCTGTGTAGTTGCTTTAATTATGACAAAGGGCTTGTGAGTCACGTCCAACAGTTAAAGCTCGCCAAGGATTACCGGCAAAATGATTTTAGGAAGTCAGGTGATGTATAAAGAATGTCACTTTGGTTTGGTTTAGGCACCAAAACTATTTAGTTAGGTTGAGGAGAAGATAGTTGTTTGTGTTCGAATTCAGCAGACTTAGTAACAGCCAGCAGTTTAATTTTGTAGTTTGACTCACAAAATAAACGTTGATACAGGTAATGAAATCTAACAATGAGAAGCCCAGCAGCAGCACTGATCCTGCCTTGTGACAGGAACGTTGTTGCAGTGCTGCACTCTGGCTCAAACCCTGAATAGATTGGGATGAAATTGCGTGGCCCAAACTGTCACTTTCTACTCTGAAACTAACTAAGAAGAAGGGAGGAGGATGGAAGTTTAAAGGATCGGGGTATGAAATTGTAACAATCCTGCCGAGTTCTGAATCCTCACGTATCGTGTTTGACTGCAGATGCACAATCTTTTGCTATTCTTCAAATGTCAAACGCAGTCACAGATGATGGACTGTGCTCTGTTTTTCCAGGACCCCTGTTGTATCCAATACAGTGAATTCTCACTCACTCTTTAGTTTGTCTGTGGGCTTTGCTGTGATTTGATAAATGGACTGCACGGCATCAAAAAAAACAGACATTGTTGAAAGATATTGTGCGTGACTGCGTGTGCCTGCTTTCATGTCATTTGTTTTGATTTTGTCTACGCTGATAAGGACTGGAAAGGCAGCGTGAGAACAGCGGGGAAACATGAGGAACATTGAATAAATGACAGAATACGAGGTGATCATTTTTCTCCATTCAAGCGAAGATCTGCGCGGCTTCACATCCCAACAGTTTTTGAGTCTGCGTATGAGATAAGTGATAACAGAGCACGGAGTGTGTGTGTCTGTGGGATCCGCGCTTTACATCTTATTTTCCTCATTGTTTACAGTGGAGAACAAATGTTGCTCTCAATAGCAATCAGAGCCGAAGTCTTTTTTTATTCTCTGAGCAAGAAGAGAAGAGTATTTCTACTTTGTTCAAAGGGAGCCAGAGCCACTATCCTCCTATCCATCCTTTTTCTTTTTTCAGATTTTATGACAACAGAACCACAGTTTTTTTAAGTATTTATAGCATTTTTACAGCATGAGCTATTGCATCATTACCCCCAGTTTCATTGTTAGTGGCAGAGTCACTGAAAATGCAGCTGAATTAATGTTATGTTACTGCTAATGCAAAGCAAACATTTGAAAGTGCTTCACATTAAAAGCACTAAACCTGGTCATAAGGAGGCTTTTATTGTGAAGGAGTCGCAAGAAACGCGATTCGTTTATCACACACTGCGACCGTTAATCAAAATTGCCTCCAAACAGTCATTTTCTTTTTTTTTTTTGTGTATTTCACAGCTGATCAGTTTTTACAAATTGCAGATAGAAGCAGCCACAGCGAGCTGATAGGCCGCACACCTCCAACTGCTCATCAACATAATCAACTTCACTGTGACCTGCTGCTCTGTGGAGAAAAGACTCGAGCTTTGTGCAGCATGAAAACAAACAACAACAAAAAAAGACTGATTACTGACTGACTTCATTCAAACGTGAGTTTATTTGGCTGCAGAATTCAAGGACCTGCAGTCACTTGTGCTGTTGCCACCATTTTCCACGGGTGTCACCAAATAAAGCAGGACTGGAATCTTCGGGCAGATTCTGCAGAGCTCCACACACACACACACACATACACGATTTAGACCTCATTAACTGTGTTCAAAAAAGGATTCCTGCTCTCTTGTTCTTAAGCTAGTTGCAATAAACCACCAGAAAACATCTGAACTCATTGCATATTACAGTATACAGTAAGACAGATGGACCGACGCGCTTTAGTTTTCTGTCATAATGATAAAAAGATTGAACCGTATTGACTTTTTGCAGAAGCTTATGCTGCCTAATGAACAGACAAACTGCAGGCGCTCCCCCTCCTCTCCTCCTCTTCTCACTTGCTCTCCCTCTTACCTCCTTTATTTCTCCCTTCCTCTCTGTGAAGTGGTGATTCCCCCCCTCAGGGCTGGACAGATTCACAGTCACTACTTTAACATCCTCTTTCCTCTCCTTTTACGCTTCATCTTCTCAGTTCACCTCTCCGTTCACCTCTCCCCGTCGCCGTACCTCATATCTCACTCTCATTATTCCACACTTCTACCCGGCTCCTCTCGCCCTTCGCTCTCTTCTGCTTTCCTCTTTCATTTCTCCTCCGTCTCAGTCCGATGGCATTTGACGAGACTTCATCTGCATGCCGGTAATAAATGTAACTGTAATGTACTATGAGTAATATGAGTGTGGGTACGCCGTGCAATAACATCAGCAAAATCAGTATTCACTACTCCGAGCGAGATAAAAGGCAAAAAGAAAGAAGCTATAAAAGTAAAGTGAGCAAAGTGAAGAGATAAAT
Source organism: Collichthys lucidus (assembly GCA_004119915.2). Lineage (NCBI taxonomy): Eukaryota > Metazoa > Chordata > Actinopteri > Sciaenidae > Collichthys > Collichthys lucidus. The sequence continues at coordinate 28,462,108 of CM014083.1, read as the reverse complement.
GTCAAAGTAACAATAAAGCAAAGAACAATAACAGTTTATGGGACTGAATGTGTGTGCGTGCATGTGTGTGTGTGTGTGTGTGGTGTGTGTGGTGTGGTGTGTGTGTGTGTGTGTTGTGTGTGTTGAGTTTCTCTGCCTCTGCCTCTGCCACTTCTCCAGTTATTGTTGTTTTGTTCTCAGAGGGGAGAGGAAAAGGAGAACAGCTTAACTTCCTTGACTTTAATTGCATCCACAAAGTCCGGCTCCTCACTTGAGTGGAGCTCTGAAACAGAGCCAGTGTGAAAGTCGGGCATTAATTCATATAAATAAATAAATATATATATAAAAGACAGTTTAAAAACATCCCAGGTTCCACCGTGAGAAGTCTAGTTTCTCACCCCCGGGGGGCCCAGGTTCACTGAGATTTTGTCATCTGCGGAAAGTCCAGAAACAACCAGAGAGAGCCGTTTGGGCCAAAGTTCAACCAATGATGCGATTTCCTCAAGCTTTCAGTCCATGTAATTGGTTGCACGGAAAAAAAAAAGACCTAACACATTTACAGCGAGGGAATAGAAACCGGTCCGATCAGGTGTGAAAAACGTCGACATATTTTCAGAGATGAAACTTAATCCGGTTATATCGCTTACATTGTTTTCTTCTGGTGACCGACCCTGCTGCTCTGTGTTTCTTCCAATGTATGCGCAATCGATGCATTCCTCCCATGGGGGACTGTCACAGTTGTTAACTAATCAATAACGCTATTCCCATTAAAGTTATTTCAGAATCAATACCGCATTCAGATTACAGCTAAAAACTAATCCATACCATTAATATTCCATTTAACCAGTGTATGATCGCTGGAGATGAGAATCGTCTGAGGGCGGTGTCGCATTAACCGTGGCATCGATAAATAAAGTGAAGGTGTGTATCGCTCAGTTCCTCATGTGTCGGCGGGTACGGAGCAGTTATGGCAAACCGCAGGGACGAGTTTTCCTTTTAGAGGAGCTGGTTGAATTAGATCTATAATTAAGGGGTTCAGAAGCCAGAGCA
>CM014083.1:28273905-28461025 GCA_004119915.2 Collichthys lucidus | reverse complement strand
TGAAGAGTAGAGTCATTTCTCGTTGGGTTCAGAGCGATCAGACCTTATTGTTGCAGCTCCCACCTTCTAAAAAAGTTTCCCCAACAATTGGTAATGTAAGCTGGTATTTGAGGCGTACAGTTTCGCAGATACATGCAGGTCATTGAATCCACTGAAAGCTGCAATGGAAGAAGTATATTATTAACTTTAACAACGTAACCTTGATAAGTTTCGTAATACTAATCAGTTTCCAAGGTTTTTAGAGAGAGACAGAGAGAGAGAGAGAGAGAGAGAGAGAGAGAGAGAGAGGAGAGGAGAGAGGAGATAGAAGAGAAGAGAGAAGAGAGAGAGAGAAGAGAGAGATAGAGAGAGAGAGGAGGAGAGAGAGAGAGAGAGAGAGGTGGCCACAGGAGCATGCAGGTAAAGGTAACTGAATCACTGAAAGAGAAAACAAGATGCTATACGCTGAAGAAGGATTGATGAGGAGGAGAGAAACTGAAAGATGGACGGATAAAAGGCTTTCCAAGCCCTAAGTTCAATGCTCAGTGGTCTTGGTGAGGTCAATGACTAAAAGAATCCCTGTGTCCCCTGTAAGACGCACACACATACACACACACATACACACACAGCACTGATGGGATAAGTGGTTTGGATCCACTTAGATGAGAGTTTGTGGTAAGGAGACAATGGGTGAGTTGTGTGTGTGGGAGGAAGAGAGAGAAAGAAAGAGCAATCAATGTTGTCTTTTGTGTCTGGGGGTGAACTTGGGAAACCTACATAGCATGGCCTGCACACCCACACACAAACAATTACAGTCACCTTGAGCAGAGCCCAAATCCCAAATGATGTTCGAAAAACTGCATCATACACATCAGATTAAACTTTGAACTTTTTATTTCTTTGGATAATTTGTCTCGCAGCCATGCTGTCACGCACGTAGCATCATGACAGGGGGAAGCAGTGAGATATCATGCTGACATTAAGAGCTTTAACCTCCAGCAACAGTGAACCACCAATAAAAAGACAGAAAACAAACTCCAGCTCTGTTCTTGTACAAGGTAAGAGTGGATCTTGCAGAACGAGTAGGTCTCCAAAAATAACATGTTATTAGGTATTATCCTATGTAAACTAAGCATTGATATATTACCACCTCGTGAAGTTATAATAAAGAACACACAAGGAAAACAGTTTGCATATCCAGCAGACATGGAACAACATTAGCATTTACGAACAGCTCCCTGCTGTGAGAGGTTAATAAGGGTGAACCCAAACAGAGAAGTTGTGCTCTGTGAATGATGGTTAACATGAACCTGGGAGTCATAGAGGTGATAATTATTTGTTTGGCATCAAAAAACGTTTATTTGTCTGTGACCATATAACAAAAAAATCTATTCTATTCTGTACTAAATGTAGCTACTGACTACTCTACAATAGCTTTGTTTTAAGACATAAATTTTAAGTGTGTGTGGACTGATAAAGTGATGAATTGGGGCACCATTATCAGGGTTGCAGGGGCTATAGAGCTGAACCCAAACAATGGACAAGAGGCCCAATTCAGCCATCCACACTCACATTGACACCTACAGGCAATCTTTGGACTGTGGGAGGAAGATGGTACACTCGGAGAGAAATGCTGGCCAGAGTTTTGGTCCATAAGTCATAATATGCATTGTTAGGATTAGAAGTGTCTGTAGCTGCAAGTTCGCTATCATCATTCCTCACTGTGGCTCTGGTAGATAGCTGTCAAATGCATGTGATATGGCTGACATCCAGCCTTACCCTCAAAATGTGAAAACAAGTGGTTACAGCAGCTCTAAAACTGAAGCTTAACATTTCTTTTTTTTACTTTTAATACCAGTCAGTCGGAGCCTATATGGCCTTTATAAGTTCAACTGTAAATAATGCAATTACAGATGGCTGTCAAACGTTGCCTGGACACGTGAATGAACCATACCCATTGTTAATGTTATTAGTAACACTAGTGCTTTTTCGTACCATCCTACCATGCTTGTCTGGTGTACAAAAAAAAAAGAAGAAAAAGAAAAGGCCTATGGAGTTAAAATGGCTCAGGCAGGCAAGTTGTGCTGCTCACTGCAGCATATTTTCAGCACACCCTTTGAAAAGCAGCCGATTGTGAGGCGACATTGCACTGCATACACCGTTGCTCAGCCACGACGCTGCTCCCCTGTTCATTTTGAAAACACTGCTGCTGGATTTTAAAGTCCCAGCTTTTAACAAGGACCCACTTGTAGACTCTCGTTTTAGTGGCACCGGCTGTGTGCAGAGCTTCAGCTGTCATGCAAATTAACTAACATCACAACTATTTTGCAAAAGGGAACATGCACAATTAGCTGATTTTGTTCTTTTGACAGACTTCCGTCACGATGAGCACTGATATTTTGTTTCTTACAGTTAGAACGTCCATTTAACTAAACCAGCTCTTTGTCATGATGAACAAATCCAGTCCTGATCTTTAATAACAGGCATTTTTGTGGACAAAAAAAGGTATATTACAACAACAATATAATAAAAGAATACATCGTTGCTTAAACATAAAGTTGCGCCTTTTCTAAGTTTAATTTCTTATCAAAAAAGACGTTTTGTTTGTGTTTGTTAGAGGTTGTACAACCTGCAATTTCTTCTGGGTGCAAATTCCTTCAATGTTGTCAAAGAAACACTGAGATGTCAGAGGGGCCTATAATTTCGCCAAAATACCCACAACAGTGCCAAATGGTCTACCCAATACTTTCGCCATGAAAACAGCCCTTACACTGTATTACACTGTTTGACAAATGGAAGAATGACTCACGCTGCTGTTGTTGTTAACTGTTGGATGAATAAACAAATTTACCCCAAACAAATCCACTCAGATTAATTTGAGCTTGTTTGACTTGTCTTAAAAAACAGACTCCATATGTGCAATTTTTGTGATACTAAAAACTTTCTTGGCGATTTTTCACTTCTTTCCTCAGGAACTATGCAATACTGCAAAGTCTGCTCATGTGAGTATCACGATAAACACGTTGTCCCATTGTTGTGTCTGTAATCTCTTCAGGAACTCCACATACTGCATGAAAGTCTCCATGTCAATGACTGTGGAGGAAAATGATGAGGGGAAATGCTTCAGCAGCAAAATCCGCCATCTGAAGAAGGCCGAGATTACCCACAGCAAAATGATCACCTGTCCCGATATAGAAGACTATTTGGCTCCATACAAGCAACCGGTGATGACCTGGTATAAGGTACGACACACATAAAGCTTAGAGTTGCCATATCTCAGTGTTCTGTAGACTGTTGTACTCAGTCTGTCTGTCCTGTCAGGAGTGTGAGCGAGTTGAATGGAGAAGCTCCATCTCAGTTAACACTACACACATCTGGATTCCTGAGGTGGAGGAAGGCGATGGGGGAAATTACACCTGTGAGTTACAGTATGGATCCAGACTGGTGCGGCGGACAACACAACTCAAAGTCACAGGTAGGACGCTTTGGATGAACGGATGAATGCTCATGCTGGAATTGTTGGGTCTGTAGATAATATCATAAAGAGTACGATCTAGACCTCCTCTGTATGGAGAGTGTCATGAGATAACTTTTGGTATAATTTTCCGATATATAAATAAAATTGAATTAGATAAGATATATCACATTGTACAACGTTGTTGACTTGAGCATTGAAGTTGTATTGGACTCCCAGATAACATTCATTGACAGACCGCCACGGTTATTGTGAATATATTTGAATTGAACAGAAAAAGAGTGACCTTATGTCACAATCTGTCACAGTCTTATTTGTTGTCTTTTAGCCACAATGCAAACTGGACAGCTCTTAACCTAGTCCTGGTCGTTGATGAGAGTAACAAGATTGAAATTTTCTTGTATAGATAGGTGTCGTCAGCATACAATTGCAGTAAACATAACAGTAGCGGACCTAGGATTGAGCCCTGTGGCACACCACAAGTGTTTCAAGTTTCAAGTTTCAAGTTTCAAGTTTTTATTTGTCACATGCCTAAAAGTACAGGTACAGTGGCAGTGAAATGAAGGTGACTGTCGCGACTGTGCAAAAAAACACTCAAAAGGATAAAAAGAAAATAAGATAGAAAAGAAGAATAAATAAAATGTAAGATAGAAATAGCAAAACTAGAAAAATAAATAAACTAGAAAAAAGATATACACTACTATATACACTACTATTCAAGTGGGATGAAAAGTAACAGAAGAGGCATTACCAATAGCATAGGAGAATTATTTCTTTCTTTTATTTATTTTCTTTTATTTCTTATATTTCTTTTCTAACTTTCATGGGATGGAGTCTGTCAATTATTGTTTGACAGTCCAAAAATGTAAATTGGAAAGGTAGTGGGTATCCATTGAGTCATTCACACACAGTATATGCAAACAGTACTTGGGTATTAATTAAATCCATTACTTATGTAATTACACGACTCACAGTGGTTTTGGGTAAACCAGCTGCCTCTAAAGAAATAGAATGCACCATGGCAGGCGTATGTGTTCTTCCTGTTTTTAATATGCAGTGGATCTCTCGGTGACTCCAGAGCATTCATTATTTTGACAGATGCCGGACTCAGCAATACATCATTCATCATTACTACAGCACTTTCAAAGTTTCCTTGAATGTGCAATACAAATCTGAAAGAGCTGAATACAGATGCATCCCTGGGACCATTTTTGTGCCATTTTGTAGTTCTCTTATTCCCAGATTAAACATACATAGTTTCAAGCAAGTAATATCTGCACCTTGCGGTTAGTTTAAACTTTTGTATTGTGTGTGTGTGTGTGTGTGTGTGTGTGTGTGTGTGTGCGTGCGTGCGTGCGTGCGTGCGTGCGTGCGTGCGTGCGTGCGTGCGTGCGTGCGTGCGTGCGTGCGTGTGTGTGTGTGTTTGGGTGGGCTGCAGTCTCTTTGATTGTGTGGCACGTCCCTGCTTGTGTTTTACTGTTGTGCCATGTGCAATATGTATGTCGGTGTCTCAGAGCAATGACAACATGCTGTGCTTGTTTACTATGACACACACGTAAACATGCACCCTGCCTTTGCTCCACACATTCGGATGCTGTTTGGCAGTTCTCGCCATCACATACAAACACACACAGTCGTTTTTTTTCTAGTCTGCTATATGTGATATTTCATGATGAAAGTGGATACGCCTTCAAGAGTATCCTTTTAAAGTATGCTGTCTTGCATTTAATGTTAACATTTTCAATCCCAGACCAAAGTCCAGGTCTGTTTCATCTTGCACTTTGCGCTCTCATTCGTGTGTATTGCAACATCTTGTCGATTGGATATGAACAGGCTTTATTTGTTAAGGAGCTATTCAGAACTGCATTTCCTCAGTTCCCTTCATCTACTCTCCTGTTCTCTTGTGAAATCATAGCTATTGTACATTTCCCTCACTGCGAATGTATTAGGTAAGAAGCTACACAAAGCTCTTAGAGCTCAAAGGACGGCATCTGTATTACAACATATAAAGTTAAATTGTCTATTTGGATTGTATAGATTCCCAGTGGAACATACAGTGAAAAATATGCTACTACAGTATTTTATTGAAAAATGTGTCTTTCTCTTGCTTGTATAACCTTCAATGCTCCTGTAGTCTTCTTTCTCAGAGGATTCAGATTCTATCAGCACAAGTAACCAAATTTATCCGTGCATGTTAACCCCTTGAGAACCATATTGTAGAACTTGTGGGGATAAGTTCCACGGAGTGTTTAGCCAAGTTGTTTTTTTAACTCACTCTCTCTCTCCCTCTCTATTCAATACAGACTTTGAGATCACATATCAAATAGTGCGGTGTTGAGGTGACAAAGCCACAAATTCCAGGTGTGTCAAGTCAGGAAGGGAACCGTGTTGTAGAGGATAAACATAGACGAGAGATTTCTAAAGACAGGTCGTGGGTACATCGCGTGCTCCGAGGGAAAACAAAATATGCGAATGTGTTCAAAGAGACAGAGCAGTATGTCATCGGTCTGAATTCACATAGCAAAGGTAAAATATAAAGTTTCCTAATATGACTCTGGGTTGTCGTCATAAGGCTACACCAAATATAATGAGACCCTGTTGACACCCTACATGAGTTTGGTACACTATGACTTCACACCATGAAGTTTTATATCTACCTGAGCCCCACATGCTACTCAGTTCTTACCTTCCATATTTGAGTGTGTATGTCGACTCAATGCCGCACACACCAACTGCAGTGGGCCCAATTTATCTCCTGTTTAGTCAGACAGAATATCTGTCTGACTTTTACTGCTTTCCTTTTCCTCGTCCAGCTTCCTCTCTATATTTGTCCACATTTAGATGTTTGACGCTTTCTGTCTGCCTCCTTTCTCTCCATTTCTAACACACACAGCGCTCCGGGCTGATTCTCTGACCATTCCAGGCCAGTGCTCATGACCCACGGCAGGATCGTGCATGAATATGTGTGTGCATCTGTGTGTATGTGCATCTGACTAGCTGCAAAGGGAAAACAGATTTGCTAAGTCATGGTACTTCAGCATTTTACCAACAACATTTGTTGTTGTAAAGGATCCATCCATCTCACATGGTGCAAACGGGGATTTCTTCAACTTCGGCTCAGCATTTCTGACAGCACGCTTCCACTGTAAATCATTTTCAGTGAAACCAAGCCCCTAAGACATCTGTCAGTGTGTGCCAGGCCTTGGCTAAACATCTCTGTCCTGATCCTGTAGTTAGGTCTGTGTCTCTTGGCGGCAGGTTTTTATCGCCGTGCTTTCAACATTAAACGGAGATTAAAGCAAAGACACAGGCGGCGCCTGTAGAGCAGCTGCTGGCTATGATGCTGATTCCAGTAAAATACGCTTAGCTGGAAAAGAAGTACTGGAAATAGACCCAAGAGGTTGTGCTTCTGAGATTGAGGGGAGAATGTCACGCTCTCAATGTGCTTTATTCCTACTGTTACTTTTTATAAACATTTACAGCTTTTTAATTAACTGCTGCCCCCCCCGAGGGAAGTGTACACTTTGTAAATCTCCATGTGTTTACAATGCTCTTCATACTCTTTAGTTGTTACCCTCTGGGATGTTCTTCTGACATGACTAGCCTCTGCAAGGCACACTTTGTTTCATGGCAGGTCCGGAAGGAGGTTTAACTTCAATTAAAAACTTTAATAGCCAAAAAATAAACGTAAAAAAAACAATATTAGTCAATTTTCTTAGTGAAAGTGCGGATGAGGATGTGGAGAAAAGTTGGAGAATGAAGAGTGTTCCAGAATGTAACTGTGTAGTTGCTTCGATATATCATATCACATACACTATATAAAGACATTATGCCTGAACAAGTCACCCGAAGCAAAATCTACAGCAGTTGTAAAGAAGTGCACCCCCACCCCAGGTCCTTAGACGTTACCAGTGCTACAAAAGGTGTATTCTGGGTTGCACTGAGGGAGAGACATGACGCAAGACACTGTGCATGCTGGTATTCTGAGAAAAACAACTGGAATGTATTTTATTCTAGCCTGGACCTCGTGTAGCCCACTGATCAACGCAGTCAGCTGTTGCAGCGACAGCAGTGGCTTGTGGCACACAGCTCATGGAGGCAATTAAGGTACCTAACATAGCGAAATGACGTGACGCCGGAGCGCTGAGGCTTAAAAACTACAGGAGCTAAAAAGCGAGACGGGAAAATATGATCAGCAGTGCCACAAGCTGTGTTTAATTGGACTGGCTCAAGTAAGCATCCATGAGATCAGGCTGTGATTTGTAAAGTTGAGTGATGATGCTGTGAGTGCACTCTACTGCAACCCTAATATTAGACGACCCTGATAATAAGGAAAAGCTGTTTTCTTTTATAAAAATAGAACGAAAGAACATTGTAGCAGCAATGTCGGGCTCCTGGAATAATCCTCTCTGACTAACCCGTCCAGGCTGTACACGGCCTCTTGCCCAGTGTCTGCTGGAATCGACACCAGCCTCCCCCCGTTATCCATCAAAGGATAAGCAGTTAGACAGATAATGAATGGATGAATGTTATTTTTCAGCTCAGCGTCGTGACATTCTTTGACACTAGTAGTTCTTGGCCAGTTGACAGATGACTCAGTCCCGGTCTGTTCCTGCGATGGAGATGGTGGGAGATGTTTTTTTTGACTCATCTTAAGTCATCGAGAATCCATTTCCTCCGTGACAGCAAAACACAGAACCAGAACCTCCAGTACAGTAAACTAGACTGAACACTTTTACAGCTGGCAAACTAAAAAACAGAATAATCCCTTCATGTATGCATAAGTAATACGATTTAGTGAGATGTCACAAAGAAGTACAACTCAATTTTTTCAAGCTTAATTTCCTTTTTTTTTGCCTTTTATTTAGGCCAATACAGTCGTCCCTCGCTATAACGCGGTTCACTTTTCGCAGACTCGCTGTTTCGCAGATTTTTTTAGTGTATTTTTGCATGCTTTTATATTCAAGCGTACTGTACGGTATGAACACGCATTGTGTTCTGCGTCCTAAATTGGCTAAGCGAGGGGAGTACTGTACAAAATGTGTGTAAAAAGGTGTATGAAAGTGTGTGGTTAGGGGTTTTACGCCCTTAAAACATGTATAATAATTGTAAAACTTACTTCGTGAATTTCGTTTATTGCGGGTTATTTTTAAAACCTATCCCTGCGATAAACGAGGGACCACTGTATACCAAAATACAAAATCTGGAACTGGACACAGCTGCACCATTAAACCCTGATTATGATTACAGCATGTTTCAAATTCTTGTAAAGGTATAACCTTTTATTTTCAAACATAATGAAACAAACCTGTTACCCCCAGTATATATGTTGCTTTTAGCCCATTCATGTCATTGTCCACAGGTCACAGCAGTGGTGGTTATACATTACTAAAAGTTTTTAACACTCCAGTAGACAATACCTACAGTACCATGACTAAAAATCTAACTTCTGCAATAATTACTGCTGCCACCATCACTGTTATTATTATAAGAATAATGCTAATCTTGTCTAATCTGCAAGGACCAATGACAACATCGGACAATAAACATATTACAGAGAAATATAACAAGCGAAGGCAGTGTCAGCTTCATGAAACCTTAGCCACTTTACACAACCAGTCAAAAATAAATGTCTATTATTGTTATCAGAATGAATTGTTCTATGATCTATGGTGTTGTGTTTCTACTACTATGTGTTTTGTGAATGTGTGTGTGCATTAACATGGAGCTGTTAGTAATGCCGTGTGATCTCTCCGGTTATCAGAGAGTCATATAGTGTTAGCGCTGTAGCCTAGAGCAAGTTGACCCTTACAATAGATCACACAGTGAGATACCCACACATGCTTAGGCACATACACACACACACCAACAAATGAAGCACACACACGGTCCACTGGGTAAAACAGATCTGATCAGGTCAGAGCGGGGATAAGTCAGGGTGAGTGCAGGATGCAGGGAGAGAGAGATGCAGGAGGGAGCAGAGAGCGGGGAAAAAAACGTGAATCAGAATTTAGAAAGAAGAAGACGAGTGAGTGAAATAAACAGAAAAGGTAGAAAGATGGGAGACGTAGTTGGAAGCTCCAATAAGCTTGCTAATGAGGCTGTTAGCTCGGATTATATGGCTCCGTTTCTGTTCCAGGTTCTGCAGGAGAAAGCAACAAGGGCAGACACCAGAAGAAGAAAGGGACACAGTTTAAATCTCAGTCAGTTCTCTCGCACTGTCTGGAAAAGACTGTTATCCTATTTAGCATAATTGAATTTGGCACTGAAACTTGAGGTTGCTTTCATCAGGAAGCAACTCAGTTTTGGCAGCGGGTTAAACCAGCTAACGCAATAAAGGCGACGAGAAACAGATGCACCTAAACCCGCGTCGACGTTTAGCAGAAGCAGAGCAGGAGGAAACGTTGACAGTAGTTGTTAAGGCAGATGCCAATGAGCCGACCTCAGCGTCCTTCAGGACGAATTGTGATCACTTTTCATCTGGCACCATAATCCAGTTCAAAATCCAATGCGTCCGATCCAATACAACAAATACCTGCAAATACTGACAACCCTATCAGCCTCAGCTGCACTTAGAAAACCTGCATGCTCACATGCTAAACTGGAAGTCAGTTTGAGTACGTTTGGCGTAAAGCTGTGCCTCAATACACAGTTGTGGACTCTCTAGTCGTGTTTCAAGTTCAGACCCTCCAGGAATTCGCAATGTTGCGATTTGCAACTTCAACGCAACTCCAGTGAATCCCCGTGAATTCAGGGCAGATTTTCAATTTTAACCAATCATACGATTTTCCCGCAACTTCCGCGCAGTCTGCGATTGAACTCGGCGGGTCGGGGCGCTGGCTGGCCCCCGCAACCGGCTCTGGGTTTGCTTGGAAAGGCTCGGGGGCAAATGTGGCTGCGAGTTTTACAGCGCCCGCCAGAACCTCGCTGCTTCCCGTGGCTGTGAAGTGCTCGCTGCGCCCTCTCCGGGGCTCGCCTCTGGACAGGGCCCTCTCGCTCCCAGCGCGACTGTCGAATGGCAATTTATTGCAACAGATAAAGCAGATAAAGATGTGCAACTGTAACTGCATACAGCAAAATAAGATGTCAGTGAGAATATAAATTCTGCTGTTTTTAAATGATTGAAAGGTTATGTGAACTGAATGATTACTAAATTAATAGATGAAATTAATACAATACAATACAAAATGGAGTGTTCATGAAATGCTTCCATAAAGCTGGTGGTGATCTCTGAATTTCACCCCTGACCTCCATCATTATCTGATGCTGCTTTCTGTTCAAATGATAGATTCTCAGAGAAATCGAAAGACCTTTTTTTTTATTATTATTATTATTAAAGCACTTTTGTGCAGACAGACAGACGGAGAGAGAAAAACAGACAGACTGAACTCTCTAATCTTGTTTTTATATCTGTCATGTCCCACAGTGAAAAGCTCCATCAGCCCTGAGCTGCCTTCAGGAGCAATCTGCTACCTACCGCACCACAGCTCTGTGTGTGTGTGTGTGTGTGTGCGTGTGTGTGTGTGTGTGTGTGTGTGTGTGTGTGTGTGTGCATGTTACAGCGTTTGTGTGTGTTGCCCGTGAGCCTGCACGTACGCTGTGTGTGTGCTCTTGTCTTTAAGCGTGTGCGTGTAATACAGGAAGAAAATGTGATTGTTGAAATGGAGATTAAAAACAAATCGAATTTGATTCTGAAAATTTAAACGTTTAGACTTTTACCGAGTATATGTCACGTCCAAACACAAAGGAAAGAAAAATGTTATCACCTGTAATTAACCGTCTCATATTTGAGACTCTTCTGGCTTTTATTTGAAGTTTTGAGCTCAATACAGGACTGGGACAAATAATCGGCCCTGGCATTTTGGACCACAGCAGCCCACAACCCCAGTCACTCTGACTAATCTTTGCTTCAATTCACGCCACCTCTCTTCTTACTGACCTTCTTACAACTGCGAGCACATTCGGAGCACCTCTGTACGCTACCTCTCTTTCTGTCCTATGATACCGCTCAGCTAATCCAGTTAGCAGCAATTTTACAAACTTTCCACAGGCGACGCCATCGTCTAATCTTGTCCTTCTCCATACTTTGTCTCGACCAACCAGCCTCTTTCTTTCCACTCGTAGCTTCTTTTTTTTTTTTTTCTAAAACAGTCTCATCCATATTTCAGGGGCTGTGTTAGCACAGTAACACAGCATTCAGGCTAAATTTAACAGTGCTGAGGATTCCTGTGTGAAGAGGTGTAATAGTGTCTGTGAGGGGAAGACAGACAGAGAGACGAAGAAGACGGGAGATTCGCCCTGCTGCAAAATATTCATAACCTCGTTGGAATAACGTTAAAGCCTAATGCAACGTTACTTCCCCTGCAACACACACACACACACACACACACACACACACACACACACACACACACACACACACACACACACACACACACACACAACCACACACACAACCACAACCACACACACACACACACACACACACACACAACCACACACACACACTCTCTCTCTCTATCTTTTGGATGCGTTAAAAGATTCTTTGACTCACTCCATAACTCTTCGTTTCCCTTTTTCTATCCCTCGCTTTCTTTCTTTGGGTTCTATTTCATTCGGTGTTGTGTCGTTCTTTCCTTCATCTCTCCTATACTCTTCTTCATTCATCTATCTCTTGCTCTTTCTCAATCCGACACACCGTGTATTGTACAAGTGTGTGTATGTGTGTGTTTGTGTGTGTGTTAGGGGCCCATGACCTAGTTAGAGACTCACCTCCTAATTCATTGTGAAATTGGCTCTGTTCTCCAAAGACAGAGGAGCTCGATGAGGTTACTACCCACACACACACACACACACACACACACACACACACACACACACACACACGGACACACTTCCTATTAACATGACTTTGCAACTTAAATAGAAAGCGAGACAGAGAGATGGCAGGAGACAGACGCTAAGAGACAAACAGCACCGAGAACAGAATATTCCGGTTTTGTTCTGGGGCGTTTGTGAGGAGAGAATTCATTTATTTAAAAGTTAGAGCTCAGGAGCCATTCACTGTAACATTTAAAAGATGCATGACGCCAATTTTAGCATTTGTTGCCCGGGTTCTTTTTTACATCCCCAAACCAAATCGTGGTACTCGGGGCTCAGGGCACAGTTGTATTTCTAAAAAGGTCATGGCATCGAAGCGCCAGGGGCGCTACTCACCCGACAGTGATTCAGATAACCGAATGTTGGGGGGTGAACATTTGCTCTCAACTCGAATCAAATCTCTTTGCTCAAACTGAAAGACGATGTTTTAACTGCAAAATGAAGAGTTTGTTAAATAGATCCCAAAGGCCTGACAGGCCTTGTTCAAATCCAAGTCACTCAGAGACAAACCTGCATTCACTTAAAGAGGATTCCTTTGCTTCCTTTTCTTTAGAGAAAGATTGTTTTAATTATTTTTTGTTCTTGTTTTAGGAGCTCCTCAGAATATCACAGTAATAACAGGTCAGTGTTGTTGAGCTGGATCTAAATATGGAAGGAGAGGGGTTTTGTGAGAATTCACACCTAAAGTGTGAAGAACTTTATTGATCCCCCTTGGAGGAATTCAGTTTTTGTCATTTTTTCATTAGATGCACGTTGCCCTGAAATGCACACACACAACTTACAGACATGCACTAATGGAGAGTTGTCAGAGTGCAGTTAAAGTTCGGTTTGAACATGAACTTTGACATCATACACGGAGAAATAACTCACTGTGATCTCAAACTGTTTGGGAGAATAAAAGTGGTCTGTGCCCTGAAGGAAAACTATTACTATTTTAAATATTAAGCCACCTAGAGAATCACTTATAGCACAACAAAGATGAATATTATCTACTATCAAGTTGCTTCCTGTCGCCTGAATTTTCTTGTCAATGTCGCTGTTTCAATATGAAATGAAAATATCTTTAAAAACATTTTTTTTAAAGATGTACATACAGAATGACTGTAGTATTCTGACACATAACACAGATTTTTCCAAGATATTTTTTGCAGTTTTTGATAGTATTAACACACTGTCATAATGATGATTAATCGGAATGTGTTTTTGATAAATGTCCCCAAAATAACCTCAGTAATACATCCACAATCATGCAAATTTATGCCACCAACAGCAGAAGCATTGTGTTATTTGGTTGGATAAAAAACAATTTGCTGTTAGAATTGTAAACAACATTCAAACAGGCTGCAATGAGGCATTTATCAGTTCAGATTTTAGGACTTTTTTTATTGGATAATAAAAAAAAAACACAGACAATGCTGAGACAAAGAAGAAGGATAACAGACAGCACAGATAGTGAGTCGAGTTTCAACTCACAATGTCCTTGAACCGATAAATCATGGCAATGAAATTTGGGTTGTATACTCCCTTATCACACATCCCCACGCTTTGGTTTAATTTAATTCAGTCTATCCTATTTAAACACAGAGGTAGAGTCACACAAACCCGTCGAAGAGGTTGGTGAAAGAAAGAAAAACAGCTTTTGTAACCTGGTTTGAGTTTGGACGAATAGTGTTTTCCTCTCTCTTCAAAATACCAAACAAAAGGAAGAAATAACTGTTATAATATATCATTGGGCTCCACTGCGTGACACATGGTGCCACAAATCAGCGACCCTCTTATTGTTAGAGCTGAGATATTACCTCACCTTCTTCTTGATCTGTATGGTTTTATTTAGGTTTGTCTCTTGGGGTTGAAGTAACCCTCGCTAATACGGCATCGCGCATTCTTATATAAAGCGGCACGCCTTGTTTGTCCTCTGGAGCTCTGAAAACGGATATAAGAGAGAAATAGAAAGAGATAAAGAAGTCAAGGAGTTCGCAAAGTTTACAAAGACTGTTAAAGTCCAACGTTAACTTTGTCGTAATCCATCTGATCATCGTTGAAACATTTCATTTCGAACAACACATCTCAAACTCTGGGAGGATCACCAAAGACTGAAGGAATCATCTTCCTGGGACAAGGAATAATGGGACAATTTTATGCCGGTTAATTTAATAGTTGTTGAGATAATTCAGTGTTGAACCGCCCAATAGCAGATGACTGACTAACAAACCAGCAGTGTGTGATTCCCAATCTTAAGATTTGTGTCCTTCCATTAGAAGGTTGAATGTCTTGCTGTATCGTCCATAAGCGAGACTCTGGACGTCTCGAGGTATCTGATGCTGACCTTTGACCTCTATGTAAAGTAGACAGTTTTGTCAACAAAACTTTTGACAAACTCCTCGTCCTCTCTCTCTTATTGTCCTGAAGACACCAGACAAGTTGTTTTAAGATGACACAGACAAGACCCAGAAGGCATCGTGATCTTTTGACATTTCTACATATGTATTCAGGGCTAGGTTTTATCTTTGAGAGATATTGAATTTTATTCATATTGCTTTTCATTTTTGGTGTACACACAAATGTGTGTGTGTGTGTGTTGTGTATTTGGTTGAGGTGACTTGATACCCTTTGTTTTTGTTTTTGTTTTTTTCACTTGAAACATGATTCGACATGATTCAGTCACTGGTCTGGAAAATAAGGGAGTCAAGAGGTTCATTATGTATACTCACACACACAAGTTTAATTTGTCCACTGATGTTGAAGAAGGGCACAAACACATGTTTTTCACTTACACACACACACACGCACTCAGAATAAGAGTCAAAAGACCATTGATGTTAACTTTCTTCCCTTGTGTCTGGCTTCTCTCTCACACACACACACACAGTGGAAACCCAGTGGTCAAGTTAATTGCATTAGGAAACCTTAAGATACAGACCCTTCTGTCTCTCACACATCAATACCTCTGACAGAGCAGCAAGCAAAGAAAAACAACAAGAAGGAAAAAAACAAGATGAAGAGAAAAAACAAGATGAGTAGAAGAGAAAAAAAAGTGGGGGCGATTATGCAAATGAGTTTATGCCAGTTTAGCCACAGTGGGACATTAATAACAAACGTAGTTTACTCTGGGTAGACTTTGACAAACTTTATCCACAGCATTATTATCTCTGGCCTGCAGAGAACAGGACGTTGTACAGTATATTATATTTGCTGCATCTCACAAAGAAAACCAATATGCAGAGTTAAATTAGTTTACGGAAAGAGCTCACTGTACTACACTGTTATGTACACTTTAGGAAGTATTCAAATGGTTTGATGCATTTTAGAGGTAGCATTGTTTCATGATACAGTGACAGGGTTGAGTTACATTAAAGAAAATATATATTCCACACCACATCCCACAATATGCAATGAAGTACTGTACATGAGATGTTTCTTAGAAACAAGAGTGCAGATCAAGTGTTTGTCACTAGAATAACCATCTACTCTACAAGCAGCCTGCATTGCAGACACATATCACAGCTAACAAACACTGACAGAGAATAGCAGGTCAATAGTCTGTTAGATGAGGAGACGGTGCAGATGCTACTCTCTTGAGGACATGTTTCATCCAGCATGAAGGCTGGAGCCACGAGGAAACTATTAGACTCCCTCATCCCAGAGTGAAAGCCTGCTAACACATCAGAAGCTCACTTATTAATGTTTGTATGTCATTTGTTCGTCTTCAGTTTCAGCTTGCAACTTCCATTGACACCACGGGTTATTATAGAATACAGTGTATTGTGTAAGAAGACCTTTTTCAGGAGAGACATTTTGACATGTCACAGTTAAAAAGCACACGACGACTCCAAATATCTTCTGTGAAAAGGTCTGTAATGAGCTTTGGAGTTGTCACGGTCAAGGTTTCTGTTTTTCTTCTGGTGTCAGAGTTGGATAACAGATATCCGGGCTGTGACTTACTCTCGGGTCTGATTAGCAACTTAAAAAATGATAATGAAGGGACACATTTCTGTTTATCTCTATAAACAGATATCTGGTTCAAGGGCCGCATTTCAGCCAATGTGTTTCGCCTCTTTTTCTCTCTACCAGGACTACAAACAATCCAGAAAACTTCAGGTGCAGTAGTCTTGGAGATTCTGCATTCATATGCAGATCTTCATGTCCTCACTAAATGACACTGATCTTACCTAACTCACTCTCACAAAGACAACGAACAAAAAGCCATATTTCCCCAAATGTTGAACTATTCCTTAATAACATGTCTTCAAAGCCCTCTGAGTCATCACCCATACCCCGCACCATGAACGTATGTCACAGAGATTCATGGGACAGCTTCAGAAGAAGTGCGCTGAGTTCGGTCGGGTTTATGTTCCAATTCATCCTCAGAGCGGAAGTCTCTTTTATGAAAACAGCCCCAAAGTGAGTTGATTGTCCATTACTGTCACCGACTGGCCCTGTCTGCTGACTGTACATCAGGACTGTGCTGTGATGACACAGCATTTTCTAAACAGAAGGCTTCAGTAAGGCGAAAGTAAAAGGCGATGGGCTCTTATCCAGTAACTGTCCACCCGGACTGACCTCAGATAGCGAGGGAACAAACAACGTCGATATGTTGATGTTTCACAGCAGCAGGAGGAGGAGGAGGAGTGCAGGCCGGCGTTCATTTTGTCACCCATTTTTCAATAATGTAAAAGTTCATTCTTAGTCTTAGTCACTTTTTGTCTTTCACAAATCATTTTTGTTAGTTAGACTAAAACTCTCAAAATTTTAGTCCAGTTTTAGTCAAAATATTTTAGTCTCTTTCTATTTTTTTTCAGGAATATCTTTTTTTAGCTAACACATTGATTAAATGTCTTGATTGAATTGAATCGAATGAATTCATCTTCAGTGCAACTTTGCTAAGTGTCTTGTCTGTTGTTTTCAATACACACTTAATGTGCACTTGATTTCATTTTTTAATCTACTAATAGCAGGTACACCCTATTATGACATGTTCTGTCATCTTCTACATGCAATTGTTACATTTCAATATAAATAAATAGATTTTATGCCAGCTGCATCTATGTGTCCATCAAGGTCACTGTTACAAATGGGGAGGCTGGACTCATTCTTGACTGTTATGCCATATGCACACTGTTTAATAACGTCGGGCTGCAAACGGGTTCCGGCTCTACAAAGCTGTCAATCAAAACAGGCCGGGCCGGGCTCGGGTCAAATTCTGCCGGGTCGGGCCTGACTTCTAAGACCCGTTTCATGCTCTAGATTGCGCTGTCCGTACGCAGTGTTTCTCTTGCATGCTGTTTGTTTTCAAGCCACCGGTGCGAGAGCAGCAAGAGGATCTCAAACGTGTGGCCGTGATGTTGCTACAGTAAAAGAAGTGCTGGCACAAACACATGACAGCAGGACTGGATGTTGCTTTTTTTCTTATACAGTCGACAAAAACAAGGAGGACGTTTTTGTTCTTGCGTGACATTTTCGTCTCGTTTTTATTCGTCAACAAAAAAGGCACAGGCACATTTTTTCTCAGTGTTTTTAGAACATTGTATCATCTCGTCAAAGGGAAAAAGGCTCGTCGACGAACATATTTTGTCTCATCTGACGGAATTAACACTGGCGCAGGCACAACTAATACCATTAATTATTGCTGCCTTCCATTCGGGTGGTTCACAGGGACACTTGAATGATAATTCTTGTAATTATCTCCACCTGTTTTATGAAAAGTCAGAAGGTCTGCTGCAAAAGAGGCCACCTTCTGCCCCCTAGGAGGGCTTGTTTGTGCAGAAAATGGAACACTATCCATAAAATAACATGGATACCCATTAGTAAGTGATGGCATGCAGGTGGATTATTCTCACACACACACAGGAGCTCTGCACCAAGCCCAGTTTAAACTTTGCCTCTTATTAGAACTGTAGCGAGGATTAAAAATAACCATAAACCAAATGCCCTGTTATTAAATCCAAAAGAGTCGACCAAACCAAAAAAATTGAAATCCATTATCCACCACTCAAAATCCTTCATAAAAAAAGAGGAGCAGAGGGGGATTAGTTTTTTTTCCCTCTATTTTCAGTAAAGACCAATTACTACGACAATGGGGCCGGTTTAATAGGTTCAATGATCCTCATTGTGATTCAAATGACCATCACATCCGCTCCACTTCTGTTTTGTTTTATTCACTACCTCCTTTTACCAATGTTTCCCCTGACATCTCTTCTCTTCCTGCATTCATAATATTCCTCTTTCTTCCTGCCTCTCAAGTCTTGTTCATTTATTTTCTCATCTTCCTTGACTCTTTTTTCATCTCCTCCATCATTTTTTCCCCCTTTGTTACAACTCTTCTTTTTTTGTTTCCCCCTCCCAATCTTCAGCACAACTCTTTTCTATTCTATCCGTTTCCTCTCGACTCTTTCCTGGGTCTCCTCACAGCTATAACAAGCTCTTTGCCTCCCCTTGGGGGGTTTCAAAACAATATGTCTTCTCCCTTTCTCTTTCCGTGCGTACGTATTGTGTGGTCAGAAACAATCTGTCTCTGAGCCACCTAAAGATTTTGGATGCTGCCAGTATCGGTGATACCAGGTGGTTTGCTTTAACAGGACCATATTTTGAGAAATGTTTCGTAGCCACAGTGTTCATGTTCAAGTATAACAATATATTATACAGTAGTATATTTTCAAAATCACTCTAATGGCACAATCCCACTGTGACTGTAGTGCAGTGTGTTTCAGAAGTATCTCTACCACGCAGAATACGTGGATGTTCTATTGTCGACGGCCAGCAGGCAGTCATAGAAACATCACAGAAAATCGATTTTCAAAATAAAACATCCTTGTGCAGTCTTCTGATCGTAAAACAGCCAAAAGGTCTGTTTCACAACGTAGCCTACCTACTCGTAGTAGAATACAAAAAACAAAAAAATCTGAGCAGATAAATTAATCCAGTCTGGCATGCAAAACACTCCTGGTGGGTTGTGAAACTAGGATCGAGGGGTAAGTCAAAGTGATAAATTGTGTCTGTTTTTATGCAGATTTTTGAAAGAAAACACGAGTGGGAATACCAAATGTTCAAAAGAAAAAGTTAAATATATATATATATTGCAACGACCTTGCCGTGTGATGAAATAGATTCAATAGTAAATCAGGATATGAAACATAACTTTGAAATACTGTTCTACATTTCTAAAAATCCTGTTAGAATTTGCAGCAGATGTGGATGTAAACCTGACTCCAGCCTCTGTGTATTTATAGTAATTTGTGTGTGTAGATGTGTGTGCGTGTGTGTCTGTGTGTCTGATACACCGACATCGAACTGCAAAGGCGCCATGATTTATGGCCACAAACAAAAGGCCACCTTTACACATCTAGTGTAGTATGTTGACAGCATATCGGTGTGTGTGTGTGTGCATTTGTAATTGTATTTGTAATGTCACACACATTCATGTTACTCCCTCCCCTTCTAACTAACATATAACTCATGCAAACTCATTTATTTATTTTTATCCCAATAATTAGAAGTCACTGAGCAGATAATAATTCAATTATCTGATTATTGAAGTGTTTTCCTGCCGTTAATTCCTCCTCAGAAGCTTTGCTGAGTGCGCGGATTTATTTTAAACACCTATTTGCTCCGCTGCAGTTCTCCAACTGTTAGTCAATTAAAGCTACAGTCGACTAATTAAAGGTTAAGCGCTTTTGCTCGAGGGCTTTGAAAAAACAAAGGTTGGGGACTCGGGATCAGTTTCTGACATGGCTGTGTTATTTGCACTTCATGTGAAAACAGCACAAGGTGGAAGAGTGATGAGGAAAGGAGAGAAAGCAAGAAAAATAAAAATAATGGAGCAACCGAGAAAGGCAGATAAATAGACACGGGAGGTAATAGAGCAACAAAGCTGAAGTAAAACGTATTATAAAGCATGTCAGCGTAGCCTTTTCACGACCTGAATATCGTCTTCTGTGGTACATAATCTGACTGAGAGTAATTTGTATCTTTGTAACAAGGCGGAGAGGACAAGGGAATCTTTCTGAGAAGGTTATTTCCACTTCAGCCAGACAAATTCATCATGTCTTCTCTGGCACTTTCTTGTTTGTGTGTGTGTGCGTGTGCGTGTGCGTGTGTGTGTGTGTGTGTGCGTGTGTGCGTGTGTGCGTGTGTGCGTGTGTGCGTGTGTGTGTGTGTGTGTGTGTGTGTGTGTGTGTGTGTGTGTGTGACATTTCTCTGTGTGTCTTGCTGTATGTCTTTGCGATTGTGTGCATCAGGCCAGATTTGGCCAGACAGCCTGACCTACAGTGACTTCGCTTCTTCCCGGCCTTAGTTTGAATTTTAATATCATTCTTTTCCCCACCGATCCGTCCGCCTCTGTGTGATTCCCTGCACAGATTTCCCCTGTGTTTTATTTTACCTGGGCTGCTGTCTGTGATTTTGTCTCCAGTGCTGCTTTCAGGTGACCATAAAAGAAGATTAATTCATGAGCATCCTAAATTCAAAAGTCTGATCTGTTGAAAGATTGGTGTGTTTTACTTACAAAGAAAAACTGGTGTGAATGTACATGACTCTGGATACTCATGTTTCTGTTTTTAGAGCTTATTTGCAGCCTTGGAGTCTTTCCCATATACAATCCTGTATGAATTGAATTTATAGTTAATGGAAAAACATACTTATTACAGCAGTTTTAGCAACCTGTAAACTGTTTATCCTGTGCAGGGTCATAGTGCACTGGACCTTGTTCCAGCATCAGTTCAGTGAGAGAAGAACGTCCTAGACTGGTCACCAGTCACCATATTTATTTAAAAAAAGATCATATTTGGGACATTTGTACTACTTCCAGCCAAACAGCAGCAGTTTGGGTCAGCTTCAGTTTATTCATCTTGTTGGTCTCAAGGATACTCAACTTAAGACCCGAGGGCCGAACCTGGTTTGCAATAGAGTACCAGGTGGCTCTCTGACCATTTTTTAATTCACAATGAAAATAAATTGATTCACTGGATTCATTTTCAATAATGTCCTGAATGTAACTTGGAAAGTTGCATATTAGCACAGCAGAAATCAATCATCACATGCACTGTACAGATTTCTGATAAGAGTTCAGGCGCATCTAACCTATGTGACTATATCTACCTCTTGGCAAAGAGGAGTGAGGACTGCAAACGTCGAAAGTACGGTGGTCATCCTCATTTTGTGTGAGGATGACAAAGGTTTTTCTGAGACTGAGTGACTTTTAAGGGACTCTGATGCCTTTTCGTTTGAGTCTGACACCTGAGTCTGAGATCTGAGGATGTCCTAAAATGAACACTGTACGAAAGTTTGAGAAAGGAAACAGTTAAATCACTGAAAAATTAACAAATAAAACCAAATGATAACTGCTGTATCGCACTACCACGTTTCAAAACATGCGAGTTTCAGTGCAGCTTTCCCACCCGGCAGCACACAAACATAGAAGATATAACCGAAATGATCGTATTCTGTCACATCAATTATCCTAATGAATGAGAAACAACATTAATGTCTGTTTGTTAACTGGCCCCTGGACGCCTGTCATTTTCACAGCAATTTAACAAACTCTCTGATTATCTGCAAGAAATATGTAAATCTAGTGGACAGAAAGCAGCCATGAAATATGATCACAGCACAGCCTTTCCTCTATGCGACACTGGGGACAGCGTTTACAGTTGTAATCTTCTAAGAATGGCAACAGTCTCACTTGAATAGAGTGATGTATGGTACAAGTCAAGACTGAAAGATTTGAAGATGTGTGTTGACAAACTTCACACGTAAAACTTAATGGAGACTATGGGAAGTATCACCTGTAAATAGCACTAAAAGGCTGACATGTATTAATAAATCAACACGGTGCCAAAGAAGCGCCAGCTCACTGACGATAACGATGATTTGGAAAACGTCCTTGAATTTTCGGAGAGCGGCTGTAGTAAAAAATGTAATTTCAGGGTGATTTCCCTGAAAAGTGCTCGGCGGTGGCGGTGAGCGACGAAGGAAAGGGACGAGAGAGACGTGAGACGGAGAAAGAGAAGAGAGACAGAGTGAGGATCATATGAAATGTGACACAGGTCATTACGCCGGACTTAATGAAGCCTGTTTGCCTTGATAACCACCCATTTCATTAACTGCCGCTACACAAACAACCTGTTTTCTCATCACACACACACACAGATACAGTACACCACCCACGCCACACACACACACAGCCCCTGTGGCCATTGTCTGGGACCACAGAGTGAGACATTAGGTTAGATGAGAGTGTGATTAATGAGACGCCCGTTAATTATAGACAATTACAAATATCTCTTGCTGCCGTTGTGTCTTTCTTTTTCTCGTTGTCTCTCTCGACCTCTCAAGTTTGTTCCTGCAGACTGAGGACAGACCACGCAGAGCTTCTTTTCATTGCAGTCACACCGAATGTTACACAACGTATGTGTCAACAGAAAAACACACACACACACACAAAAAAACAGTTCTGACTCATTTAGCTTTTATTCAACAGACTGCTGAATATTTATGCTCATACCCAGTTCTTTCTATGGATGTACAGTATTAAGAAGAACTGGATGCAGTGTTCCAAGATGGTGATGCCCAAAAACATTCTCCTGGCTTCTGCATTTTTTAGGGCGCATAAAGCATGAGTCAGCCGAGTCAGCCAACTCCCCCACACACATGAATGACAGGAAAATATTTCACTGACAAGCCTCCATGGACCAAATAGGCTGAAATAGTGAAAGCAGTCACTTGGTTTTGTGATTTTTACAGTGGGATGTATATATGAGATGTTCTTTAGTTTAGCAGGCTCCATGAACACAATAGATCGTAGCTTAACACAGTCTAATTACTATCTGTAAGAGCCATAATGACAGTCTTAAGAGGTTGATCGTTAGTGACGTCACAGCCACTTAAACATCGGATATGGTTAAGCAGCCTAAGATTGAATCTTTGTTTTTTGCTTTTAAAGTAAAGAGTTACTTTGTCGTAAGATTCATTACCAGTCAAGCTTATTGCCGATGGTTTGCTTAA
Organism: Collichthys lucidus; assembly: GCA_004119915.2. NCBI lineage: Eukaryota > Metazoa > Chordata > Actinopteri > Sciaenidae > Collichthys > Collichthys lucidus. The sequence continues at coordinate 28,437,693 of CM014083.1, read as the reverse complement.
TAGTGGTGGTAAAGAGGATTATTGGACCTGTAGTATATTCGGTGGTTATGCAGTTGAAGATGTTTGAAGAGAAACTCCGCCGACACTGTCTTAGTCGTATAACAAGTTTATTACAAGTTCAGCATGTAGCAAGTAAAACGTTACTTGGAGAGCTCCTGGCCGAATGATGAGAGACTCTCTTGATCTATGTGATACACACCCTTATATATGGTAGAGGTTATACAATACAATACAATACAATACAATACAATACAATACATGCAGTCTAAATAACCAATAGTATAAATCAGTGTAAGATAGGGACAGAAGAAAAGAGAGGCCCCTCTCCCAGGATGCCCCAACAATTTGCTCTTAACCTTTGACCTGAAATCTCTCCCTTAACCACGTCAAAGGAAACACACACAGGAAAGAAACACTGTATGGGACTTGAGATATTCTTTCTTACATGACTCTCTTACCATATTTTACAACACAATCATCAACAGCTCTTTGGTTCTTTGGTACCCCTATCCAAATATCCAACAATTATCTTGATGTAAAACATATATATGTAATAGTACAAGCGTTAGGATATAACTATGCATCTATGTGCAGACACCTCAGACCGATAGAAGATTGGCGCTACACTATCTTTATGTTGGCATGTGCAGAGCGTAACGTCAAAAAGTGCAAAGCCTGACCCAAGAGCTGCAGAGCCGCTGCAAAACCTTGAGTAGGCATCAGGTTAGAGATTGTTTCAGTCGTTGTTTGTTTGTCTTCTAATCACGGCTCGTCAGGTTAACCCGTTTCAAACTGTACATCATCGCTGTCGTGTCGCTTCTAAGTGTGTGGGCAGCTGTGGCTCAGGTGGCGGAGCGGCTCATCTTAGTAATCGGAGGGTCGCCGGTTCACCGGGGACTCGCTCTGCCCTGGAGCGAGATACTGAAACTTAAATTGCTTCTGATGGCTGTGACATCGGTGTGTGAACGTATGTCTGTGGGTGAGCTCAGTGCCGTTGCGAGCACTTTGGATGGGGAAGCACTGTACAGCTCCCGGTGCTCCTGATGAGCAGTTGGCACCTTGAACGGCAGCCTCTGCAATCAGTGTGTGAATAGGTGAATGTGACAAGTGTTGTAAAAGCACTTTGAGTGCTTGGTAGTGAGAAAAGAAGGTGCTATATAAAAACTATTAATATGAGTGCAGGCCAAAGCTGGAAGGGCAACCCACACCCAGCTTGGAAGCGCTGTGACATTCCCCTTAAAGCACTTCTGGAACGACGATAAAGGATCAGAGACGAGCTGCAACATCGTTCCTAATTATGTAACAAACACTTACTGATTCATGTGTGGTACACGACAAACCGAGGTGAATGGAAACAAATAAGTCTTTGATTTTGTATGATCACGCTACTTTCACGTCCAGTGTTATCCGATGGGTCGATGCATGACTCAGACCATATTGTTTAAGTAGGACTGCACCTCCTCTCCCTCCTCTCTCTCTTCCTCTCTGTATCCTATCTACCAGTGCTTGTTATTTAACAGGTTGTTGCATGACTCAGAGCACATTGTTAAATCAAGGTTGGTGCTATTTTTTACCAGGATGTGGTTTCTCACCCGTACAAATCATTAAAACAAGATAGAGACACATAGACAGTGTCTGCCTCTCTTCTCTCCACCTCCTCTTCCTTCTCCTCCTCCTCTCTTTCTCTCCACTGACTCCACTTTCATTCAGATCTTCCTCCCTTATCCTCCATCCCTCCATCTCTCTCCCAAGACTAAAAAAGAATCCGATAGAGCTCTTTAAATATTTAAACAACCAATTAACTTGTCCACTTAGTTGTTTTAGGGTATTTTTCAGCAACAGCACACCGACGTACCATGTTAAAGGAATCATTGGGCCTTTTGATGCATTCAGATTCAATTTGTTTAATGCTTCATTTTTTTAGTAAGGATCATCACAGAGTACAAAGTACAAAGACACACTGCAACAGGAGTTACTGTCTTCATACTTAATCCACCGGCACGTGTCAGCAAGTTTACATGTGCGCCGTGACCCAATTACTGTAAATAAGTAGGAAGAACAGGAACACATCCATTGTTCGCCCACACAGAGGCTTTCATTTATCGGCTCATTATAGTTGATCATGAGCCTCTGGGTGTTCGAATAGACATTTTTACATGCAGTGGAAAAGCACAGATTTAAATAGCTGCTTCATTTTTTGTATGGTGCCCACCATGGTGGCTTACTAAAGATGTTTATAAATATATACACTCAATATGTACTCTATATAGTATGAAGTAAACAGCAGAGAGACGTTGTTAATGTTATAATACCTATAATATACCCATAATATAATCAATGTTTTAATACCTGTGCTTTGCCTACGTTGACACTTTCTGACATTTCTGCTGTTAAGGGACTCTGTGTTTCTGACACGGCATCACTCACAGTCTTCTTCATTCTATAACTTCATCATTCATCAGTACATTTAGTGGCATCATGTAATTCCTGCTGTGTCTCTGCGCCACCCAACCAAGTAATGCACAATTGTGTTTGTCGTCAATATGATCCATTGAATAACCGTCTTAATTCGATGCTCCCATAGTACCAAAATTAAAAGTTTAATTAAAAAATAGGGTGTAGTTACTGTACTGTAGACAGTATGAAGAATGTTCTGGCTCTGGTCAACCCCATGTTGGCTGTCCTGCGTCTTCCACCTCCCGGCTGATCTGAAAATGGGTAGAAATGCGGATCATCAGTGAACCTAAGGCAGACTGAATGAAGCCTGGGTGCTCAAACAAGCTGCCTGTCAGTCAAACCGACCACACTGTTAATTTTGCATTTCATTAACTGCCGCAATTTCAAAGGTGAGTTAGATTGTAGTTCAGACTTGTACAGTTGCCATGAATGGGGAAATCAGCTAGAGACAAAAAGACGGGCTGTAAACATGTTTATTTTTGCTGTGAAGTTGGACATTTTTATATGGGGGATTATGGAAATTGACTCCTTCTGAAAACATCCCACCACTAATTGGGATGAGCAGCACAAGAAATCCTAAGTCTATTTCATGTTTTGGTTGTAATTTTTTATGCTGATTCAACCAAGTTGGGGTTGAAGGAGAGGCAGATTTTACATTACGGTTGCATTAGTTCCAGTATTGCTTTCAACTGAGTAAATCCAGGAGGGTTTAGATACCTTTACCATCCACCACTTCACATCTATTCAATGCCAAATCCATTCAACAGCCCATTCAACATAAACTCACTGTTGGACTGCTTTACTGTTACTGCTCATGTCACCATTGCTGCAAATCCCTTCAAAATGAATTTGACAGACTGTGTCTGAAGTACATACCGTGAGGGATAACATACAAGCAGCCGGTCATAAGCCCTGCAGGATATTTTGATCCCTGAGGCACAAAGTGGCTCCTTCCTCTTCGGTTTCCTCTGCTGCATTAGGGAGTGTTGAGCCTCTAGTCAGGTATCAAAAAGCTAATGGAGTAATGAAGTAATAGAATAAAAATCCTCATTGCTGATGGCTTGAACTGGTTTGAATAGCATGACAGAAAGACACAACCTATATGACACAGCTTATTGATATGTTAAGGTGATTTGATTATGTGCAGCATGTTGATGTGTGTATATGCATCTCATGACATAAACCTGGATAATTATAGATTTGTTTGTATGTTGTTTGTTTGTTTTCTCTTCCACCTGTACTCATCCACATGTTGTTTTCCATCATTATCTCGGACACAGACAGTGAGAAATTCTGACACCCATTCAATAAACTGTCAGCACAATCAACATCAATATGTTAGGACTTATGACGAGCCAACACAACAAACACAGCAGAGACAGAGGCATCTGTTTATCTGACATGGCTGCTGAAATATTCACTCGTGGTCCAGTGAAAGTCAGAATGTAGCGTGTTGAACCGGCTGACTCTGACTTTCCTGTCCAGTTATTTGGGTTCTCTTTCTAGGTGGGACATTATTTCCATCTTAACTCGAATCTCCTTTCAATGTCATCTTCCACTTTTAAACAAATAATAAAAGAAAGTCATGAATATTTGATATGTGATGATTAGGACTGATGCTGGTCTAAAGAAATATTTAAAAAAAAAAGGGTCAAAGGGTCTTTAACGTAATTATTTTATGAAATATGACACTACAAAAAAAAAAATAATGCATATAAATAAATATTGCTGCTAACCTTTGACAAACACCAAGATGCATTAATCAAAAGATTAATAATCCAGTTTGCATTAAGTATATAAAAAAAAGCTATTTTTTGTGTTTTTTAGACCAAAAAAATGAATGTGCATCATGACAAACACTTGGCCATTTAAGGGTTAAAAATAAAAGAAAGTCATGAATATTTGATATGTATGATTAGGACTGATGCTGGTCTAAACATTTTTTTTATTATTACAAAAAATATTTATTTAGAAGATTTTTATAGCTTGATATGTTCATGCACACATTTATGTGTCGAAGGGTATTTAACGTAATTATTTTGAAGGGTAACCAGAAGGTTTAGACGCTCCATTGAAGTAGTTGGCAGTTCTGTGCTTTGCTCATGGGCAACCACTGAAGGGATTCAACCAAAATACTCAAGTAACTGTTGGTGCTACTCTCTGGGGACAGTTTTACAGTTTGGTCACACAGCGCTGACCTTGTTAACAGTGACTTCAGTGTTAATGTGACTGGCAGCAACTGATAGGAGCTGAAGAAGAATGGAGCATCTTTGGTCCTGTGTTCTGAAAATCAGACACAACTTTAACAGTCTCGTTAATTTCTAAATTCAAATGGACAGTTTCTATAAAAACTACAGAACGCAAGTGAAAGGGAGCCAAAATGACTCAGAGCCAACATAGGACTGAATCCATCCTCCCAATGGACAATCTCTGTAATCTCATTATTTCAAATGGGGTGAAAATGTTACAGAGTCCATATTTAGAAATTTGGCATGTCCCTCTACTGTATGACTCCAGAAGTTCTCCAGCTCTGTATGAAACCATTTAAATATACTTAAAGGACAACCTGACTCAGTTACCTCATGAACACTGACACCCCACAGCTCTGACGGTACATTGCTCCATCGTTCCCATGTTTTTCAGGTTCTGTCATTAACATCACAATAATCATAATCATAACAGCACTGAGGTCCAGCTCAAAACAGTGTCACACGTGTAACTACAGTTCTGGGTGACCACCAGATTTGTAATGCCTGGATTTCCACTGTCTGGCATCGGCTGATTGTTGTCCAGAGTGAATGTGACATTGCCTCGCATCCTGGGTGGATGAAGTACAAGGAAACATCACAGAACCTTCACATATTTTATCTGACCTAGAAACACAGGCTTCCTGAGAAAGAAAAGCATGAACTACTTTCTATTTTATTGCATAAAATGAGAACATCTCAGCAATTGGATGCTTCAAAACAATCCTTTGTTGGCTGCTGTAATTATGACTTCAGTCAGGAGGAGGTCAGGGTGGATGGATGGGACAAACGACATTGTATTTAAAGACAGGAGGCCGTTGTTCATTTCCTGTTTCCAATCAAGAGTCAAAATTAGTAAGCATGGCTGCAATCATTCTGTAATTTTAAGCAATTGTTGACAACAAAAGTCCTCTAACGATAACCAACTTATTTCATCCCACCTCTCTAACAGCTTAACTCTGCGTTAACTATGGCCACGTAAGATGAGGAGCCACTTTTATTCTGGAAACAACAATGTCACCCTGTCGACAATTAAAAACTCATAAACTCATAGACAGCACTTTGGAACCATCCTCAAATAAAAATGATTACGTCCTGAGAAACTGTTTGTCTGCACTGGATATATTCATATTTCTAGTGGAGACTTAAATGGTCCGCAGGGTCGTAATTAGCCGATCATTAATTAAACAATAATGAACAGCTGGCTGCAAAAACAGCCCATTTACAGTATTGCATGTCTACTTACCAAGGGCATTCATTCAATGTAAATCATTGAAAACATTCAATTCTAAGTATTAAAAGAAAAAATCCTTAATGTGACTTTTTTCACAGCCACTACATGAAGCTGTTTTCATTACTTTTATTCACATTTAACTCGGCCGAGTCCTTGGTCACGCAACAACGTACTTTTGTGATCATTTCTATGATTCATTTGTCTGTTGTGTGCAGCAGTGTGTGTGTTAACATGAAATAAATGCGGTCACACGCTCGCTTGTATTCTGTAAAGTCAGTGTATAAAAAAACTGACTTTAATGAGCCGCCGCATCAGTTATTCTGCTTGATGTAGTGCTCCTACACAAACATAATGTTTCTTGTAGTTCAAAATAGACACGCAGAAGAAAACATATTACTGCCCTCAAACACAAACACACACACACACTCACATTCAACATACATCAATGATCCAATGAGTGTGTAGACAGGCAGTGCAGGCTGTTAAATACCAGATGGGCATGCGTCTAATTGACAAAACGGGAAGATTTATTTCTTAATTATACCCATCGGACACATTTACAAAACAAGCACATTAAAAACATTGAATAAAAGACATGAGAGAATAGTGTTAAATGTAATCAAACACGCACACACACACACAGACACACACACACTCACTGTGTGTGTGACATCTGACATTTCAGAAACTGGCCTTTCAGACTGTGTATGAATATACAAAGTGTCTTTGTGTATTTAAGAGTGTGCTAAATTCAGAACAGTGATATATTGCTTTAATAAGTGTCAGTGTAAAGAGCTAGCGGAGCCTCTGGCTTGGTTTTGCTATTCATTCTGAATGAGAAAACAGTCTTCAAAAGGTTACAGTCAGGCAGGGGAAGTCATATTAGTTTTATTAAGTATTCCCCAGCATTCATTCCACATTAATTAGTTTCTCTATGAATGTGGGTGGGCAGCATCTCACGTACTCGGCTCTTCATTTCAGTAAAAAAACATTTTCTTTGTGACTTCTTCATCATATATACGCAGAAACACTCAGACTAACTCAAACACAGGCTCACACAGCAGATTTTTACAGTTGTACTCCTTTAAATCACTTTAAGTCTCCTCTCAGTTAGATTAACAGCTGAGTCTTACCAATAGCCATCCACAAATGCTTGTCTTTTTTATACAGCTTTATAATTTGTACAGTAATTATAAGACATGTGTTTAAAAGAAAACGGAGGAAGGATCTTACCCACCAGGGACTCGTGTTCTGTCTGAAGTTGGCATTTTAAAGCCGCTCTAATCAATATTTGTACGTGAACAATTGATCAGCTGACATGTGTATAATGTTAAAGGGATAGCTCAAAGTGACACACCTCCATAAAACTGTCATCGGACTCTGCAGGTCCTCTCAGCTTTATCGAGGGCTTCAAACTGCCGCAGCAGGCAGCTGTTCTCCATGAAAACGCTCTGTTAAACCATCTGTACACTCCATAATAATGACGAGCTCCAATACGGCGAAGATGATAAAGAGCCAAATATTTCCCCCAGGTGGCGACCGGTTAACCTGGGGTTAAGTGTGCTGGAATGCTCCTCAGTGGCCACCGGCAACCCCGCTGCAAGTCTGTCCTCTCACACCGTTTGACCAGGGGCGATTTCAGCTGAGCTGGCCACACAGTCTGATAAAATCTGAAGAGGAGAACGAGAAATGTCTTGCAGGGGAAATAGATAGTTGTTAAATATGTCTTAAATAAATGTAGTTTTAATTTGTTTGATGGTTGGTGGTAAAGGAAAATGAATTTACAGTTTATTATATGTTGTTTTAATGTATTTTTCTCTGATAACCTTTTATTACATTAAGACTCGGGATGTAACGATACACTTAACTTACGACTCGATTCGAGTCACGATTTTTATCGTTCACGATACGATTTTTTCACGTTTTTTAAAATCAAAATGAGCTACAGACAAATTACGACCAAATAAAATTATTATATTTATTATATTTATTATACGTATTATTTGTAGGAAAAAAATCTCTCTTCTCTTATAAAAAGTGCAACTTACATCTTAAACAACAAAACACATGACAGATATCTGCTTTCTTTAGATACAGTCTCACAGTAAACTGCTGTTAACTGGTCTGATGTGCAGTTTTCGCTCACGAGGCGTAACCAGGGCTCTAAATTAACTGTTTTGATCACCGGGCCAATGTGGCTGGTAAGTTTTGTACATAACAATAAAATAAAAACATTAAAAAAGCGCGCGTCAATTTCCACAGAGCACCTCGAGTATGCGAAAGCCAGACACAGAAAAAGCAAAGAGAACCCGGTGGATTTTCAAAATAAAATACCCCGTGCAAACTGCCGGTCGTAAAAACAGACAAAAACGAAACTAACTAACTACGTAACATATTTACACATGTAGAAGCATGTTTAGAAAAGAAACATTGGGAAAATGTCCAAATCTGAGCAAGTGAATAAAGTCTGCCGGGCTAAGCTCTCGCTCCTGAAACACGGTGGGTTTAAAGTCGCGTGCAGGACGGAACAAATACGCCACGCTCACGCAGCCTGTTTGACCAGTAAGAGCATGCGCTGTGCGGGTTCCCATCGCCAAGAATCGCGATTCATTTTTTCTATGAACCGATGCGAATCGTCACGCATTTGTACCGATTTTTAATCGTGTCACGATGCATCGTTACATCCCTAATTAAGACGTCTTCATTGTTTTGTCCAACCAACAGCCTAAAATACTTAAAACTTAAGGCTACCATGACCATAGGGTTACACGGGATCCTGCAAGTGTCTGACTTGCATTAACCACATTGTTGTCATCAATATTGTAGTTGTCATTAATCATAAAAGTTTGGTATTTGATGTAAAATAGAATCTTTTCTGAGTCACTTGTTTTGTTTTATGAGTATTGTAATTGACAAGCTGTACAATATTATAACAGGTGCTATTTATTTGTTTTTTGGGACCCTCACATTGGCTGTTTTCCAGAATTTGCTTAACCAATTAGACCAAAAAAGGAGAAGCTTCACTGGGTAATTGGCTAAAATGAAGTGCCATGACAAACTAAGACTCAAACAGACACACTAATAATCCTTTAGTCAGGAAAAGTCGTCCTCATTTGGAATACAGCTGCCTTCCCTTCTCAGGCAGTTTACCAACAATCCTAGATTCCTTCTGTCCAAACAAGCTGTGCGAAATAGAGTCAGAGTCAGTGGGAGATTTGCTGTTGTGGCTGGGCCTGTGAATGCACTGCAGACTCTCAGAGAATTTCTGCACATCAAATTAGTGGTTTCCAAGTTGACTTACTGTAAACTGTCTTAAAACTATGAGAAGATAAATGAGGTAAAACTAGAATGAAAAACCCCAAAGAGTCTCTTGGAACATATTCCGGGTAATTTGTTCCAGGAATAACAATGGAAAGCTTCTGTCCAAACTTGCAAAGCAGCAAATTTATTATTTGGGTTTCGAAAAAGAACGTCATCCAAACTGGCAGCGAGGGACTATTTCCTGACCAAACCACAACTTCATTTTCTTTTCTACTCTCCTTGTTTCCTTTGTTTCCCTCATCTCTATCATATTCCCAACTTTCTTCTTCATATCCTTCAATGTATCCCTCCCCTTCTTTTTCTCCATAAATCTCTCCTCTCCTCCTCACATTTTCTCTGCCCTCTGACCCTTTTCTTGTTGTTTCCTCCATACTCATTACCCCCTCCCTTTTCGCATCATCCTCCTCTTTATCTCTCTCGTCCTCCTCTCGTCTCATCCATCTCTCGCTGAGAGGCTTGCGTCGGGGGCAGATAAATGTTGGACAGATGCTACGCAGAAGTCTCGCCCTGGGTGGCATAACTAAATAAGAGTGTGTGTATTCGGCTCTGTGTGTGTCGCCTTGGGTGGTTACAACTAAATAAGAGGAGAAAACAAGGGAGGGGGGGAAAAGGCTTCAAGTCGTTTCCAGTACACACCCCCTGCTGGCCACAGCTCCGTGTGTGTCATGCAGAGGCTGTTTTCTACTTAGATGCCGCTCTTTAGCAGTGTGACGCTCAGGATACAAAGTGCACCAACATCTGTCTTGTATGTGTAGGTATAATCTCATGATGCCGTTCTGTTGCTATATGCTAAAATACATTTCTAATTCTCCCAGGACAGAGACAAAGGACAAAAGCAGAGAGTTCTTTCTGCTTCCGTCTTTCCTACCAGCTCTAGTCCGTTATTAGCATTTGGCAGTCGCCCTAACTGTTCTATATTCAGCACATTAACATGATTAACATTGGCGAGGAGGAAACATTCATGTAGAATAATGAAAATGGATTCACTAAGTGGACTGGCAGGCTGACTAAATGTCTCGGTCATTGACTGGCTGGCTGAGAGAATGATGGACTGATTAATTGACTGAATTGCTAAATCACTCATTGACCAACTGTTTGTTGACTTACTAACTGAGGGACTGAATAACTGGCTGACGGAGTTCCTGTCTATGTAAACCGACCTGACAGTGTGCATGTTGACCTCTGTAGCTATTGAGTTTGTCCATACAGTCAGAGGCGATATCCTATGTCAACACATATTCTCTGTGTACCCAAAGCCTAAGATCCTCCTCTGTAGCACAGAGCTCCATTTCTGTCCAAGATCTATTAAAAATACATCTATGAGCTCCACTGTGTTGCACCGGATGACATGTTCCTTCATTATGATGAACATAGCTGCTGTGGTTTATTTTAAGGCAATCCCTCATACACCACCCTGCTGCTGTACTCACCAGAGCACCAAATTCTTATTAATCTGCTCCTGAAAATAGTCCCCATCAATGCATTATTTACTCTTAAGTGATGTTTTATCACTAAGCTTCTTATAGCGGTTTACTTCAGTGGGAAGCCCAAAAAACTGTCAGCACGGTTTATGAATTACTTTTACTTTTTGCTTTTTTATTCCCAGTAGGTTACAGCATCAGACCACATTTGGTGTTTGGCTGGCTGATCGGGCATTGTGGTGACATCTCAGCCTGGTGTAAATGCAATCCATACAGCATGGACACATTCTTGAGAAATAAAAATCCAGCCAGCAAGTTAAAAAGTGACCAAACTCTTTCTTTTTCCTTCTAGCTCAAGCAAGCCATGTTTGTTGACACGCTCTTTCGATCTTTCAATCAATTCATGAACATTATTCTGGACCAATCCATCAACTATGATATTGTTTCTTCAGTTTGGATTCTCTAACACCGAAAATACACTGCATGCGGAACGGCTGCAGAACGTCGCTGGCTACTGAGCGTCGCGAGAACGCACGAGATCTTGTGAATGCACGCATAATCGCGCGGTATTGCCGGCTCCTGCACTGGTATTCAACGCCGCATCTTTTTTCTGGTGTTCTTATAAAAAGGATGTGAGGTGTCATGAATGATTACGCCTGAAAACCCTTTACCTGTTGACTCCGCCCATTATGATGTGTCCTTGTAATGAAATTCGATCCGCGGTAAGTATAAGTATAAGTATAAGTATTTTATTTTGAAAATCAACCGGGGTTTTATTTTGTAGCTGATTTCCTTCCCCGCACGGTCTGCTCTGTGCTGAATTTATGCACCATAATAGAAGCTCTGCGTACGTGTTGCGGAGGGCTGCCGGACGCCGCAATCGTTCCGGAGCCGGAGACTGTGAAACGTATCGGCTCTGTCGCTGTTCCGCATGCAGTGTATTTTAGCCTTGAGCCAGTGTTCCTCAATCCTGGTCATGGTGGACCACTGCCCTGCATGTTTTTAGATGTTTCCTCCTTCACCACACCTGATTCAAATGATCAGCTCGTCTTTAAGCTCTGCAGTGGTCTGATAACGAGCCACTCATTTGAATCAGGAAACATCTAAAACATGCAGGGCAGTGGTCCCCGAGGACCAGGATGGAGAAACACGGCTCTAAGTCTGCAGTCTAGTTTGGAAATAATGTCATCATTTACTGACTGTGCAATGGAAGAACATGGACTGCGTTTGTGTTTCAGATGATCCAACTTGTTTTCTATGCAGTGGAACTCATCGATTTGGCTAGGCTGGATTTATGCACATTTTTCATGACTCCATCGATTTTGAGATTTTCTCCATGACTGGACCCATTGATGCAAACTTTGTGTTGTTGCCAGGAGACGTAGTTACCTCGTAGTGTGTGGGCGTAGGTTTGGGCCCAGGTGAAACAGTGCAGCTCAGCCAATTTTGCTGCGTCACCTCTGGTTACAAGCAGCGACTCCTGAACATTTCAGGCAGATGAATATTGAGTATAAGTACCTTTGAATACCTTTGCACCTGACATGATTCGAATTCATCAAAAAGAGGATATGTTAAGAAAATGTTCAGAGAACTTCAAACTTGCAGCACTTTCCTAGCTAGTGCAGTTTGGTTTTAATATCAGGCAGTAACTTATTTTCTAGTGAAATTATTCACCAGTATATCAATACCTATTTGAAATTCATATCAGGACTGTATCATCATATAGCCTTCAGACAGCCTTGAAATTCAGCCGGTAATGCAAAACACCACTGTTTGATTGATGAACTCTGGACAGTGTGTGTTAGCCTGCCTCTTTTTCCTGTCTCCACGTCTGCCATCACTGCAGTGCACAGAAAAATAAGCTGTTGTGTTTTGGGGGGAAAGTGACTGACAGCAGGCAGCAAACAGCCAGACGGCAGCTGAGATCTGATTCACTGAGATCAACAAACTCTGCCTCTGCTGCTGTAATGTGCTCTGTTCCACACTGTCAGAGAGTGACAGCCTTACTGACTGACTGGCTGAGTGAATGGCTGACAGAGAGGCTGACTGAATGACCATTTAACTTCCTCTTCTCATTTTTCTTTTTTTTCCTTTTCTTCAAGCTACATTTAGCCTCATTGCCCCATGTATACCTCTATCAAGCTGTCTATACTGGCAACAGTTTTAAGTAATAATGGAAAAGGCCTTTAGGGCAATCACACTTAATTTTGTAAGTCTAATTTCCCAATACGCCCAGACTAAGAAAAAAAAAAATCTATTAATTTATCCACACACACCAGGAAGGACACACACACACACTTAATCACACAGGGACGCCTGCACAAACATATACAGTCCTTCATGCACTATACGATTATTCATTAATGCTCACAGCCACATAGAAAAGCACAATAACTCGTGTTTACATGAGCACCACACACATCATGTTAATTGGCTGTGTGATTGGAGCTATTATGAGTCAATTACTTTTTTTTTACCTGATTCAGTCTCCGGTAAAGGCTGAATAACCACACAGTACTGTGTGTGTGTGTGTGTGTGTCCGTGTGATATAAAACTGCTATTATCAGTTTTAATCATTTGCACATGAACAATGTATGAAATGACTACTTGTCTGTGTGAATGGATCCTTGTAGTAATGAACCCACAGATAATTAGCACATCGTATTACCTCGCTCATGGGGTGTTTTATCACCTTTCAGCTCGTTGTTTTGAATTTTACGGATTGTAACTTGACTGTTTCGGGTCGTCAGAACTGTTTCCAGACACACCCACCTTTGAGTAAAAAAAACTTAAATGTCTTTATTTTTTCTTACGTTTTAGAGAAATGAATAAAATTCGGAGACGTTCTTTTTTTCTTGCACACACTTTTGACGACCTCAGGTTGCAGCTGAGACCCAGACATTAGGTGCCAATGATCAGAATAACTACAAAGAAGCAGAATCACACCTTCTGATAATCAGTGTTATATGTGCGGAGTCATTATGGTTGGAGAAAAGTAGCGACATTTGACTAAAAGTCACATTGTATGTGCGTAATGACATTATATTGATGTTTAACACTGTCTCAGTCAAAAGGTCCATTGTAATGGAAGAGCCAACAACAAAAACACGCATATAAAATCAGTTCAGTCATCGTCAAAGTGTCAGAGATATATTCTGTCTGACAGCTGGAATGAAGTCACCTGTGGTAGGACACTTTCTTACACGGTTGGAGTAGCGGTCAGTTGTTGATGGAGCTGTTTAAGACCCCGGTAACAATTAGTGTTAGTGTCATGAATGCATAAAAACAGCTTTCCATGCATGCCATTTAAATGTTACAACTGCATGAAAGTAAATATCAGGTTTGGTTTTATGGTTCCATGGAAACAAAGCAGCAGGATAACTCAACTTACTGCACCTGTTCTCATCAACATTCATTCGTGTGTGTGTTTGTGTGCATGCGTGTGTGTGTGTGTGCGCCTGCAAGTTATTGGATCTGAGAGCAGAGACTGGGAGCGTTTGCACGTCTCCGTGTGTGTTTTCCCTTGACACAGTAGCATTGACCCCTATTAAAGTGTATTAATAGGCAAGCTAAATGTTTCAGCATGAAAATCTAAGAGCTACTCTATTAGGACTGTGTGTGTGTGTGTGTGTGTGTGTGTGTGTGTGTGTGTGTGTGTGTGTGTGTGTGTGTGTGTGTGTGTGTGTGTGTGTGTGTGTGTGTGTGTTTTGCACAGGCAGGGTTATCTGAGCTAGCTCGAGGCTGAAAAGGAGATTTCCTTGTTGAGAATTTGCTGATGGTTTTCTTCCACATTACCTGCACTGTAATGCTGTTAGACGGAGTTGTTCCCCGTGTTAACTCCAGCATAATAACCCGGCTTTAATGCATCCCGTGAAGCAGCGTGCGTTACAGCCTGACGCATCAGATAGCGTCGCATTGCTCCATCAGCTATAACGCGTGCGTGAGAGGTTCTTCATTTTACCTCAAAGGGAAACAAGATAAACACCCTGTATTAGCTTGTACCTGACCCTATCAGATCTATCATCTTACAATACATGTCCAACACCTCTTATTTCTGGCACGCTGGACAGGTTCATTATGGTACCTGAAGCTTACAAATTACAAAGCTGTCCACAACAGTATGAAACAGCACCTAAAGTCCTGTTCGGTGTCTTGAAGAAATTGGCAACACATTTTGTGTTCATTATGTGGAACCTCTGCAAACTCTTGTCAGTTATAAATCATGGTGAGTGGAGCTTTTTTTTTCTTAGGTTGCATGGTCTATGGAAAGTAAACCTGGTCAGTCAGTTAGTTGGTCTAGAATTGGACTAGAGTATTGGATGGATTGCTGATATTTGTGGTTCCCAGATGATAAACCCCTAAAGACTTCAGTGATCTGCTGACTTTTCTACCAAATATCAGATCAGTTTTATGACCAATAAAGATTTATCTTATCTACGTCCCACCAAAAAGATGACACATTGCTATCCACTCTTTCTTTGGATGGATTGGTTCCTACATTCTTGTTCCCTTCAGGATAAATTGTAACAACTTTCCAACTTTTTTTTTCTGTTCTATTTAAATGTTTTTTCAATTTGTTCAGTTTTTTTGTGCATGTCCCAAAACTTGAAAAACTAATAGCATTCCCAGGAGCCTCAGCTCTATTTTGTGTTTAGTACCAATTAGCAAATGCTAATAACATGCTTTACATGGTAAACATGGTAATTGCTAAACATGTTCGCGTCATCATTGTGAGCAACTTGTGCAGGATCATAGAGCTGAAAAATGGCTTTAGATTTCTTGTCTTGTTTAAACAGTCATAGGATTGACATTAGACTTTCAATCGCTGAGCAAATTCTAAATATTTGCCATTTTTTGGTGTTCATGGTTTCAAGTACAGCTCAACCACTTTAGTCTTTGGATCAGGAGAAGCCGGAGCACAGTGTTGCAGTCTTTCCTCTGCCCCTGAATCACTGCATAGCTCCAGGCTGAATTGGACTAATAAGCCAGTCACTAACAATCTGTTGGATATTCATCAGCCTCAGTGGACGGCCTCGGCCCTGACTCTAACCAACATATTCAGCTAGAGAGTAATTTAAGGGCAAAAAGAAAGTCTTTATTGGAGAATTTGAAGATCTTAATTGGTGACATGCAAGAATGTTTGATGAAGTAACAGAAAGCAGCCAGGTTCACAGCCATTAGGTTTTTTTGTTGGCTTTTGGATACAGTGAGAATGAATTCTGTGTCAGAAACACCAAATTATCCCTCTAAATTGGAGAAAAGGCAGCCCAGCAATACAGATAAATCACTGTTGTTTCTATAGGGACAGCCTCTATAGCAATTCGCACAGATGTCGACCCTAATCTATAGTCTATATCTAAATTTGACACTGTGTATTAAAGCATATCCAAATAAAATGGTATCACAATGTCTGAACTATAAGTGCTACCAAAGACTAAAAGGTAGACTCACATTCCAGCTGATGCTTTCTGAGTCGCCCTGCAATAACACGTGATTATTCCATAAATCTGTAAATAATAAGATGACCAGGCAAAAAACTGCCTGTGGTTCAAAGGGTTAAATTAGTTATGTAGTGTGGTAAAACTAAGGAGGTGTCACGCCATTGGACTGAAAGCCAGTTACCTGGAAAAGCAAACATCCAAAGGCCCGTTGGTCTTAAAATATATTCTCAATACACTCTCCCTGCAGTTGTTCAGTGACTGCCGGCCGTGTCCGTTGCCTGAATCGGGAGGATTTGTCCCCTAAACAGCTCTATGACATTTCAAGTGATGTTACTGTTGCAGTGAGATTTCCAATGTTGGAATAAACTCATGAGGGTTTTACTTCAGTTGGTACGTGGCCGCATCACCCGAGTGACAAGCACACAGTGGACCGGGATGTGTGTTACACGGTGTTGCATTTTAACCCAAACCCAAACTTTGACTGTTAAATAAAATCTAACCAAATGTTGCATATTGAATTTGACTCATACAAAATGATGTTGTTGTCACATTTCGCCTAATCAAGACGTGAAAAATATATGGTGGACCGGGTTAATATACGTTTTGGCCTGATACCAGTTTGTATTTTCAGAGCAATGGGGGCCATCCAGTTGTCATACTTCACTCTGTCGAGCTCGTGTGTCACCTGCTGCATGAATAATTGCAAATAAACTGCACACATTCCTCCATTGGTGTAAATATGGTGAATATATTCCTGCTGTCTGGTAAAATCACCTTTGAAGTAATCAAAATGTTACGTGTCTGCTCTCTCAAACATCCTGTTTCTCAAATATATGCAAAAGCAACAAGCGATCAAACAAGGAGCACGACATATCGAGTTAGTGGAATATGTCGACGTCTTTCTTCTATCTCCATAATGGGATATAAAAGTTGTCTGATATCCTTGTTGCATCACTTATCTGCCAGATGAATGCAGAGAGTCTGTCTCTGTCTGCAGCCATGTGTTTGTTTATGAAGTCGCACTTTAAATCCAATTCGACAAACGTGTATCTGGTGAGCAGGCAGACACTTCTTCCATTTTAATAGCTAATATATCATCAACACAAGGAAGGTAAAACATATATTTAGTTTTATAAGTTTTGTTTTAAGTGCTTGTGGGTGCAAGTGTGGAAAATCTAGTGAATTTAAAGGAATATGAAATAATAAATAAGCTGTATATGTATGCTTTTCTACCATAGCATTGTAAATTTGCAGCATGCCTTCGCCCCAGCTAAAAGTTTAGAGGAGCTGCTGAACATAACTGTCCATGGCAAATTAATGGCGTAGAAAAATATTACTTTACTTTAAATTTTCCATGGCTATATGGAAAACAGGGACACAGCGTCCCCAGGTGCATTCACAGAGCATTCACACTGGAGTTTTCTTGAAACAGAAGCTCGGTGTTGCACACAGACAGGATGAACATCTGAAACGTGACATATTATGAAAGAACAGTTTGACTTAAACAGCAGAAAGCAGCTGACACTTTCTTTCCTATCAGCAGCATCTGAGCTCGTCGCATCCTCATGTTCGATCCGCATCAGGATACGAGGGTGCAGTGTACCCGACTGTGATGTTGTTTCAGTGCAAGAGTTAGATTTAATGCACGATACACAAACATATAAAACATCCACGTGTTCATGCATTCACACACAAATTTCAGCCTTCCAAGGGCCGAACACCATGACTGCCACAGGGAGGGAACATTTTTGTGAATCGATTCACTAGTACACAAGACAGCAGACGAAGCGATAGAGCTTGATATGGGAATTTTAAAGAAAAACCCTTAAATAAGGAGGATCGAATTCAAAGCGTCAAAGTTTAAGTTGAATTCATTGTTCTTGTACAAGAAGCATTTTCACAGTGCAACACACTAAAGTGGTTACAGAGAAAAAGGCTCCCTGAGGAGCTCTGACAGTTGGTTCTTAACAGTTTTCTTCAACATATCTCCTAATGAGTAGCCAGTATGTCCCCAATCTAGATGTCACCTCTCTGACCTGTCCCTAGGCCCCGTTCTGTTCTCAAATCCCTCTATTTATACATTAACCTGAACTTTACCTTACCCTGCCAGTAAAATATCAATAAAGGGAAGTGCCCTAAGGACATGAAATAAATAGGAACAAACATTGTATAAGTTAAAACATCCAACTAGCTGTGTAACCCTGAGTTTTATAACAGAGCTGCTGGTCACAACTTAAACCAATAGTTCAGTTATTTTAGTGATGTATGACAAAGACTATGCTGATATGGGTGAAGGTAAGATTATGTATTGTAGTAGGAATGGAGGGAAGGGTGGTGAGGGATAAAGGTATGAAGGGTAGGTGGATGGAGGGATGGATAAGGGGAATTTGGGTTGTTGATAGATGGAGAAGTTGGGGGATGGACCGTAGTAAGCTGGTGGGAGGGAATCAAGAGGGAGTAGAGTATGGGAAGCCATCTTTTCATCTCTCTATGGGATGAGAGCCCCTGTGGTTCCTGTATTTCAATAAAAGAGACAGAAGGAAAAATAGTTTGGAAGGGTTTGGAAGGGAATCAAAAACTGAGATGAAGAGGAAGTGAATGGATAAATGGGAGTTCAAGGGTGTGGTCTTTGTCCTTGAACCCAGCTATAAAACTTCATATTTGGAATAAAATCCATGCATCTGTGATCCAGTGTCACTTATACTGCTCAGATTTCAGTGTTTTTTATACCGGTATTAAAAATTAATCAGAATGTAAAACATCTTTATGTTTCCACTGAGTGTTCATGTGGTTTTATTGATGTGTCACTAAGGTTTCAATGTTTTCTACAACGAAAAACGACCGTTTCAAACTTTAGATGAGCCTATGATAGAATAGATGTAATGAGTCACTAACGCGGATAATAAAAAAATGGACCGTGTGTGTGTGTGTGTGTGTGTGTGTGTGTGTTTGTATGCTAATTTATTTATTTTTTCATTCATCGTGAGCTGAACATCTTTGTTCATCTGTTCCCCTGATGGTGATGGAGACACATTGTTGCCAAGTGATTGCTCAAGCCTCCTCCACCTCCCTAATCTACAATATGTTCAGTTTGGCATGTCTGCTAATATTTCATACCTCCGGGGCACCTCAAAGACACAAACACACATACACACACATTTGCAATGTGCTCCATTTGGCAGATTGCCTCATAATTGGTACCTTTTGTACTTATCCGTTTGTGCACAAACACACACGCAAACACATTAGCATTATGATGCTAATCATGCTTATGATGCAGTTCATTCATAAAAAACGTCAGAAACTCAAAATACTCTATTGTTATTGTAACCTTTTCAAAAACTTAATCTAATGCAGACCATTGATTTTACAGAATGTGTCTTATTCTATCATTGTGAGGACATATTGAAGATCACACACACACACACACCTTACACACATATGGACAGTGTGCTTTGTGTGTGAGCCAGACAGGTGTAGCATGCCATATGTTGACTTGGTTTAAAGGTCAGCCCTCTCGTGGTCTCATTATAGTATCCAGGTAGATTTTGAAGTCTCTGTGTTGCAGGTTCAAAAAGCCAAGTCCCTCGCACTCGTCATTTCCCTCGCACATTATTTATATCAGAACATTCCTCTGCCACGTTTCATACCTATATCTATGTCTGGAGACTTTCTGCTGAAGAAGAAGACAGACTTTTTGTTGTTAAAGGAAAGACAGACAAGGCTGGGAGAGAAAGAGATTGCATTATGACAAGAGGAGGAAGAGACTTTAAAGTCTGCGGGCGTGTTGTATTTTTCAATGACAGATTCCATAAAGCGACCTCGCCACCGCCGCCGAGTCAGCGCGTCTGAACACACACGTCGACACACACCGTATTTTAGGTTTAACAAACACTCGTGCAGACACGTTTTTTTTTCTCTCTGAAATGAATGTAATATCTATCTGTACTAACTAGACAAGATTTATTTCCCAAACAAATGATCTGACTCTTATCGAGAGGCAATGAACTGGAAAATAAATTCATTTATGTGCTTGACAGGAACTGCCAGGCTCCCATTAGCTGAGTTTATTCTGGCAGAGGTGAGCTGTGTTGCGGTGCTGTTTGGTTTGGATCGTCATCGACTGGCTAAACCAAAACTGGCCAACAGCAGGATTTGAGACTAATGAGCACATGTTGAGCAGAAGAAGCCAGAGAGTTTATTTTACCAGTATTTTATTTCTTTAAACACACATTTTAATATCCCAGAGGGTGCACAGTCCACCGGCAGACGGACAGTAAAAGCACAATATATAAACACAATCAAAGACCAATGAACACGTAGAATATAAGATCTGGTCTGTTTGATCAGCTTGAAAATGCTGAAGACATCATTTTGTCCACAAACTATCTAAAGGGCGAACAGAGACTGAGCAGTATCTGCAGGGTTGTGGTTAGCTTTGGACAGATTGTGGATGAGTTTGGCACAGTCACACTCCAGCCAGGTTTGGCCTCGCTCTAAAGACAATAGAGACACGCTTTGTGAGCCAGTAGCTCCAAAGACTGTGTCTCTGTGCCACTAATATATTAGGCCATGGCAAAGTTTTCCCTTCCTCTCCCAGCCAGTAAAGTCAAGTTAAACTTTGTGCAGCATATATATGTGTAAAAGGGGAGAAACAGAAGAGGGACACAACACGAAGCCTGAAACCCGCAACGCGTTGGTAGTATTTTTGGAAAAGAATCTCAGCGTCAGATGTGTATGTGATGTGATAAACAATGTGGGTATATAAAGCCAAGCCGAGTTTTGCACAGTAGCTGCAAGTGCTGCTTTCTGTATGTGACTATTTTTAATGCCAGGGAATGTTTTCCAGGCTAAAGAATACAGCCTAGTTAATAAAACTCTGCAGCTAAACACTGAAAACTCTAAATAATAATAATAATATGAATAATAATCTAAATCTTCCAATGGAAATCTAGCATAACAGACCATCTTTTGGACTACAGTAAAACTTACATGCATATGTTTATAGATATATGTGTATGATTCTTGGTGTCAGTGGCACCAGTTTAAAGGGATGAACATATCTTTTAATTACCTATAATCAGGGGCGGTCGGCAACGTAGTGGGCTAAGCCGCCGCCCCGTGTGTACAGGTTATAGTCCTCGCTGCAGCTGGCCCCGGTTCGAATCCCGCATCGGACGGCTAATTTACTGCGTGTCACTCCCGCTCTCTCTTCTTCCTGTCTATCTTCGGCTGTCCTATCATAAAAGGCCAAAAAAAATCCTATAATTATAGCTCTCGTTCCAATCATGTCTTTAGAGTACAAATCATCAAAATTTGGTTGCATTTCATAAAAACCGACACATTTAATTGCAGCATTGCAGTGAACCCATTGAGGATTTCATTCACAATCATAGGCATCAGTTAATGGTAGGACTAGTACTGTAGGGAGTGTTTGAGATACAATCTGGTGATCCAAAACAAGCCACACGCACTAAAAATACAAAACATTTTCTGAAGTTCCAGATTTGTATGTGGTCACAAACTGCTGACCGGGCCTCAAGTTTCTAGTATGCAAAGTAAAATATCATTACGCTTGTTGTAGAGAGAGCTGTCCTGCTTGAGGCGTGCTGGCTGCTGATCCCAGCGCAGCAAGCTCGAGGGCATGAACACACAGTCATGCTCCTCTTACTGAGCACCAGCATCTCTCTCAGACATCACGATCCTATCCAGACGTCTCTCTCTCCTGGAGCTTTGGAGCAGCAGTGGGACTGAGTCCAGGAGTGAGGCTGAGTTTTAAAAGCCGGTCTGAGCTGATCACTGTGTAAAAAAGATCCAGTGGGGAGGTCGTAGATGCTGCCGGGATGTTGGAATGATCAACACGCAGCTGTCACATCATTTCCTCAACATCATCATCATCATCACTGTTCAGCAGAGCGCGCTGGGTACCCTAAAGGCAGGACATGGAGCTTCCTGCTCACTGGGCACCAGTGTCTTTCTCTGAAGTCATTTAAGACCACAGAGTGTAGCCACACAGTTAGCTTAAGGACACTTGAAGGAGCTTTATATGAAGACACAGCCCTGCTTTCCTTATCGGACACAAGCTTGTCTCTCTTAGCAGAGACAAACAACGTGGTACCACAACAGCAACTTATTCTTCCATGTGACTTTGGAATATTGTCACAGGAGCAAAGAAAAAAGAAGTGCGGCACACAAAATACTGTCTTTCAAGATGGTGTCCAGCTCATTTCAGTAGAAGTTTCTCGCCTTAAAATAGTTTTTTCATTTTTCTTTGAGCCTATTGGGCCACACTCTGAATGCTGCACAGCACAAAGGGTCATTGCTAGTTTCCAACCAGGCAAATTGTGTTGATATTTGGATTATAGATTGATATTTTGAGGCAGCAGAAAGCGACTGCACCATTGACCAACAAAGAAAGCTGGTCTGAAGTCGGTGGCACTGCATTTTTGCTGCTATTTAGAGGACGCATTATTCAGATAGTAAGATGTGGCTGGTTACACTCACAGTGACACACAGCAGCTCCTCGTCCACGAGGCCTAAAGAGTGATTTCCCTGTTGTTTGAGTAATGTATTTTTTTTAAGTATAGACCCATTTCCAGTGTGAACAAATGAGTTTGGGGTCAACAGAATATACAGATACATGTTTATCCTTTTAAGGACACAGACACACTGTCGTCAAACATCCACTTTCCTTCCTGGCATCTTAAGCCATATAAGTAATCTGATGAATCGGTAATGTAATTTAAAAGCACATAAATAAATGGCTATGGCTATGATAAGAGTATGTTCAGACATCCAGGTCATTCAAAAAAAATGGATGCCAGAGTGCATGTTACATCACTTTCCATTAAAGGGCTTTCATCGTGTCTGTCTGCCGGTAACGGATGGTTTTACATGCTTACATGTCTGCGTCTTTATGTCTGCGTCTTTATGTCTGCGTCTTCACGTCTGCGTCTTCATGTCTGCGTCTTCATGTCTGCGTCTTTATGTCTGCGTCATTATGTCTGCGTCTTTATGTCTGCGTCTTCACGTCTGCGTCTTTATGTCTGCGTCTTCATGTCTGCGTCTTGCCCTCCGTCTCTTTTTTCACGTAACTCATCTCGTCCTGCTCACCACCCGTGCCTTTCAGAAACAGAGCGTACAAATAAGTGACTATGAAAGAGACATCATTATGTTTTCCAGCCTTTTGCAAACACAAACCCGACTCCCCTCGGCTAAGCAATGAATATTTTCTCAGCATGTTTTACACTCCCCCTAAAGCAAGGACACGAACACACTCTCTGCAGGCACAGAAACTCATAATGTGCACGCACACCGATTCAATTCCATTATGAAGAGTAATCTTAGCGCAGTCATCAGTCTCTCACTTCCTCTTTATTCATTCCTCCATATTGTTTAGACATTATTTACTTTTTTTTTTACATTTTCATAAACTACAAAACTTCTCCTCAAGTTTGTCTCAGCACTTTTTTTTTCTTCCTTTAAGACTCCAAACATTTTTGTTCTGCTGTTGATGTGCCATGTAATGACACAGAGGTTAGCCAGTTTTGGAGGGCACTGCATTTAATCCAAGCTGATTTACATTATAGGTGGCATAGACAGCATACACTCGCGTGGTTAATGACTTTAAATCACTGCGATTGTCTGGGAAAATCTATTAAGGATTCCTGTGGACCGACGATGAGTCATGACCTCATCTAAAACAAAGATTTGCAGAGCCGCATTTTGGATTAAAAGTTTTCAGGATGATAAATACCTAAAACCTAAATCTCTACACTAAAGCTAAAACCCCTTTTCATTGTTCTGCATATACAATAGCTGTCTCCTTTCTTCAGACAGATAACAAGAGTTGCATGAGGGAGATATTCTCATGGATTTTAAATTCTGTCATTTCCAAGTGCCTGCGCTACAGATGGCAACGCTGATCTGTCAATCTGTCAACATATTGCAATAACTCTTGAATAGATTGTGGACTACATGATGCTCTGAACCTTTCTTGTTTCATCTATCACCATCCTCAGGATAACAGACTAACACTCAAACTATGCCACTGGACATTAACCTGGATTATGCTACATTTAAAATAGTAAAATAGCTTTGATTAGGTCTGTATGCTGTGTGGAAACATGCAGGACAGCCTTGCTAGTGATAGTTTACCATCTGAGGTGGACATAGTCGGATAGTCAAGGCTCTGAACCACCCACACATTGTTAGAACCATTTATGAAAATGTTGTGTTCATTGAAGTGTTTTATGGATTAGTTTGTAAGATAGTTTCAAGGATTTTCATCTGGTCTTTTAACATTGAACAGCGACGGTATCAGATGTTATTTAGCAGCAGATACAAAATTGTCACATGCTTCACATTCAGTAATACACATAGAGCCAAATATAGTTTCTGGACTGTGGTCATCTTACAAAGTCAGCCAAAGTATGACCCTGAAACATGCCAGCTCTTTATCTGACAGTCCTAATCACAGTCATTTATATCAATATTTAAAAGTGTGATAGTGTTTTTTAGAGAAGAAGAGTAGAAAAAATAATTGCCTAAATAAAAATAGGCACTGCAGTTATTAGCAACTTTGACTCCAACTCATATAAAGTGCACAAGTACGTATTTATATATATCCACAATACAGCAGGAGAGTGTATCAAAACCAACTACTCTGTGTGTGTGTTCATGTGCATGAAGGAACATGTCGACCAGTCCAGCTTTGTGGTTTTTGTCTTCGTTGGCTACAACAAAAATAAAATACTAATAAGGCTGGCAGTGTTCTATATTTTTAGTCACCGGATCTGAAATCTGGTTTAACTGTAATAGATGAAACAAAGACGAGGGATATGAAGTCCATCAGCTATTTATTATCAGCAGAGTAAGTCCAGGATAACAGATTGTAGATTTCTCTTTAATATTGTTGTTTTATGGATATGTATTTTTGCATTTAAGTATATGTATTTTTCCACCCTTGTCTGGTTGCAGTTAATGTGGTTTATTTAATTATTACTGGCATCAGAGGATCATATGAAAGCTTGGTGTGTTCGTCTTCTGTCTTAACAACGTGGACTTCCTAAACTGATAGTGAAGTAATTCAGATTTTTCTTTTGAAGGTTGAGTCTCATTCAAATGATGAAATTAATCCACTAATATTACATATTTTTAAGTCACTGTCTGTCAAATCAGACTGATATGTACAAACATCCACTATGATGGGAGATCAAATATTCAGAGATAGTTTTAACTGAAGAGGAACACTGTGCAGCTCATGCAGATACACACACACACACACACACACACACACACACACACCCCGTGCAGACCACTTCGTAGTTGATACCTGCACATATTTATATATGACAGCATACCTCGCCTCGAGCTTTCCCTGCTTAGGTTCAGAGGTCTGTTTGTGCTTCTTGAAAGTAATTCAAAAACAAATTAGTCTGCCACTTCTAGTCAACAACACAGACGCATGGATTCCTACAAGCCTACGCCGCCGGGATCTGACAAGTAAAATGGTAATTCCTGACATCACGAGAGAGCTGGTCTTCTTCTTTAAATTGTCTGTTCAGCTGCCTCCGCTCATATGAGCAACTCATGTCTTCTGTTTATTGAAAATACAGAAGGGCAAATTGTTTGTGTGCGAATGAAGCGCTGTGTTGATGTAACGCGTGTAAGTCAGAGGATGCAGATGTACAAACAAATCCTTTACAGAGAATCTTTAAACTGTGCTGACTTATATCACACACTACAGTACTTAGATCACTGCAAAACAGAAGCACGCATGATGTGATAACTCTGTTGATGCTGAGCTTATGAACTGAACTGAACTAGGACCACACCCCCAGCACAGAAAGACATGCTGATTGGTTAGAATAGTGGAAATATGAGATAGTGAATGTTTCACAGAACCTTTAAATAATCTTTCACCTTAACAACCCTTAACCATTCATTCTGTGATATTGGAGATATGTTAATTAGTAATTTTCCATTATTACATTGATTAAATATCAAAGGTCCAGTGTGTAGGATTTAGTGGCACCTGAGTGTACCGGAGTTAAGGTGAAGATGATTCCACTTACCATAAAAACTCACAAACACTTAATTGTCCTATTGACCTTGAAGGCAGCACCCCTGTAGTTTAGGGTCGTACATCCCCGGTGAGAGCAGCATTCGGACCTTGCTGTCTCGCTGGTAGGTGCATGAGTTGTGAGCTCCGCTATTGTTTCAGATTAATTGCACATGGTTAGCTAACCTGTACTTTCTTATTGTTTTATATTTTTCAGACGTGTGTTGTGTGTGTGAGGGAAATGGGATTGACGTTATGTGTTGATCCTTCTGCCAGATAAACGACAAGTTTGCCTTCTTCTGTGAAATACACAATGCAACGAGAGAAAGTACAAAGCCGCGACACTAGCAGTGAAGTCGCATCCTCTTTTTCCAAAGAGTGTAGGAAAAAGTCTGACTGCATAATTCATGATTCAGAAATGACTCCATAGAAGAGACCTCACTCTTTTTTTAAGACAACAAAAACACAATAATTCTCATATTCAGATGTTTATAGACTAATAAAAACATTAATGTCAGGTTCTCCCTCATCTTGTGTAGCCAGACCTTTGTATCTCTATAGTGAAAGCTCTGGCTGCACCAATGGAAAAAAAACGAGAAGGTAGTTTTGCTAGTCTATTGTAAATTAGTAGTATGTAAAGTATTTAATGTTCAGTGTTATATAATTTCATAAGAATAAGAAGGGGAAAGGTCAAGAACATAAATAAATTATGAGATTCATTCAGATAACAGTCCTATTGCTACATAAATGGATTGAATTAACTCAGTCTGGTTGATTCATGTACTACATGACTAGAAAAAGATTTAAACCTATACCGTAAGACGCATTTCAAATTGTAAGAAAAGCATTTCGACAGTTCACAGAGCAGACAGAAGAGAAAAAAGATGCAATGATAGAAGCAATAAAGCCTCTAAATCAAAACCCGAGCACCGACTCTTACATGGCAGCCGCTCATCTTCAAGTCTTTGCACGACACGGCTCTGAATATTTCATGCAGCACTTTTTTCTACCTGTGTAAGCACTTCTGGAGACGTCTCTCTGAGTGTGCGTGTGACTCATCTCCTGTATGATATGATGGAAATCAGGAGGACCAGTCTTCACGCTCCAGAAGCATCTTTCAAAGTGTCTTTCACTTTGTAAACACGGAGAGCTGACACAGTTTTCCAGTTTGTAGAGCTGTTCTGTCTTCTATGACCCCGAGACTCAGCCAAACAATTTGAAATACACAGAGAAAATCCAAGTCCAATAAATTTTGCTGACGCGTTGGACAGCAATGGAGAATTTATATGTCACTCAAAACTACCGAAAAAATGAGATGATCTGACATGGAACCCACAGGGATGTGGATCATCTGTCTTCAGTCCTTTCTGTACGGATTCAGCTTTATTGAATTTCCACAGTGAAACGCAGCAAACTCTTCAAACACGCCCTAAACCTGTTACAGGAAGCCCCATGGTGGCTTCAAAAACACAACAAGGCAGAAAAACCAAAAAACTTTGCATCATTTCTAAACCCAAAAAGAAAGTTGAGATGAAATCGACAGCGATGTGATGACTGATGAACCTAAGAAACCAAACCATGCCACAGATTGTAACATGACACGCAGAGATGTATAAAGTACTGGAGTAAAGGAGTGGAGTAGAAGTACAAGTACTATATCAAAAAACTGACTTGAGTAGAAGTTGAAGTGTTCGTTAAACACCATACTTAAGTAAAAGTACTAAAGTATTCAAAATGTTTTGTACTTAAGTATGTATGTACATAAAAAACTGCTACTCAAGTACTACAAGTAAAAGTACAAGTACTTTTGTTTATATTATATCAAATATTTATTAAGGCACAACTTCTAATGTTACAGTGTTACAATGTTCATGGTAGAGTTCTGTGATTTCCCATGGTCTGTGAATGCGTCTGAATGAATGCAGAGCGAGGGGGCGGGGCAGCAGGTGAGAGAGGCACCTGGGTGAGTCAGGTGTATGACGTACGGCGCACGAGCGAGGTTGATGTGAGACCGGGACTGTTCAGTTGTTTTTTTGGCGTGGTTCCGGCCGACAGTCACCGAGTCCTGGAACCAAACCGTTTAGCAATAAATGCAGTTTGTTCAATATCGCCTCGTCATTCATCACGTGTCCGGCTGGACGCTACAATAGTAACGAGTAACGACTCAGCACATGAAAAATGTATCCGAGTAAAAGTATTAAATTCATCAAAAATATGTAGTGCAGTAAAAGTGGAAGTTGGGGAAAAAAATAATACTCCAAAAAAGTACAGATACTGCATTTTAGTACTTAAGTAGTTCCACTTCGTTACTATACATCTCTGATGACACGACTGTCTTCCTGTTGGAGGTTGGTGCTGCTTTATGTGACAGGACGTTGTTGTTTCTGCTCATTTTGGAGTCAGCGGAACATCTAGCTGTGATCTTTGACCGTTTATTGTCAGCATGGTGACTCTAACCCCAAATCAAATTGTTGTTTTTAGTATTTGGCCTAAATTAGTTCAACCATGTTTGATGGCGTAGCGCTGATTTGAATCTGCAGATCGGCCGAGGAACACACCTTTTAATGAAATGTATCCAGACAACAACAGCAGTAAACACAGCTAGATCCACTTGGACAGAGTTCAAACCCCCTCCGTACCAAGCCAGTGCATTTTCAGCAGATGGGGACAGCAGCAGGGTGTATCTGTGTGCATCTGTGCGAGTGTGCGCGTAAGTGTGTGCGAGTGTGTGTGTGTTTGTGTGAGGGTCCCTCAGTGCTTCCTCAGTGCTCTTCACGAAATGACCTCAGGAGTTGTGGGTGCAGACATTTTGGAGCGTTGCCAGCCTAACAGCTCTCTATACATACATTACAGTATCACTCCAAAACCCATTCTGAACTTGTAATGCATCACTGGGGAAAACACTGTCTGAGTTTGTACCCCTTGGGGGGCCTCAACTACTTTCAGAAACTTTTAAAGCTCTAAGTAGTCCACGCCGAATAAATCTAATCTGCAGGCAGGTATATTATCAAACGCATTCATCATTTTGAGTGAACACTGATCAAGTGCAGGAACACATAAAGCGTCAAAAGGCATTACAGAATGTCAGAGAAAAGACAAACGACAAAAACGAACATGAGGAAGACGAGGAAGACAACACGATTAGAAGCCAGTGGGTAACACAAAGAGCAAGGAAGAAAAGTAATGAAATTAGATTTAATTAGATCCGTCAGTGGCTTCACAATTTAGACAAACATGCATCTACGTTACCGCTGTTTGTGGTAACCTTTGGTCTAATGTTTGGCAAAATGACAATTCACTTTGCATTCAGAGAAAAGCAGCGTCATCTAATGGTACTGTTGCCGATTGCAGCCACCTTCTTGCACCTGCTTCTTTATCATGGTGAAAAGGCACCAGTCACATCTGGATGTGGAGAGTTGATGGTGGTGAAGGGAAATATTCACAGTTTTAATAGCTGTTCAAATTAATATTTTTATATTTACTGCTGGATGTAAAAATTGTGATGATAGTCTTGTTTCACATTACATACAGTCATGCAGCTCACTGTTTTGTATTCTGGCCTTCAAATCGACGTCCATCAACCTTGTTTCCGAGGTACCTGTTTTGGTACCTGCTCAGTACTAAATGCACATTGTTGTTGTGACATTGACATTAGCAGGTATTATAGCAGGTAAAGAGCTAGAGATTTTTCTCAGGAGATGGTGAAGACCAAAACATTTAAAAAGTGAATGAACATTGGACTTAATTCATCAGATGGCCAGAAACACAAATAAACGCTAATGTTGCTCTTTGTCACGCTAGATTTGCTTAAAGGCTGGCACAACGACTTCAACCCTCCGGACACCCAGACGTGCCTGCGCCATTTTAAATCATCCCAGTGGATCAAAACACAAAAAGTCCTGAGCTTTGTATTGTAGATAGCTTAAGTTCTCATCATTAACAGGGAATGGAAATAAACATTGTACTGTATGTTGATATCTATGATTATTTTTTCCATGAGATTTTGTTGTGAGGGAGATCCTGACCCGCCATGCACAGTGGAACGAGACAAAGACATTGTGAGTTCAAGTTCAAACACCTCACAGTTTTCTTGCTACACAAAATCCAATTGTTGTTATTGTACGTTATTATTTCATTTACTCTAGCCTGAGCTAAGTCGACTTCCATAGGCAAAAATGCAAACAAGCCACTGACATAGATCATCTAAATCATGTGTGAAATAGATTTTCATATCTAATGATGTTTATTGTGTAATTGTGAGCAGGTGCCTTCCAGTATTGATGAACAAAATCCAGCTTTTACATTCAATACATCCTTACCCCCATCATTGATTTTCATGATCAATGTGTACTGTATGGCATCACAATGTGTCCCGCATCACTTTTCCTTTATTTGCACGTGTGTGTGTGTGTGTGTATGTGATCTTTCCCGTATCCGAAACACATATTTCATCATGACAGATGAATACAACATTGACCCGCAAGAGTATTTAATGGAATGGATGTCTCCAGACATGTTTCTCGTTAAAACATTAAAGATTTGAATAATTACCCACCATGCATCACGAGCAAGGTTGATACTGGGGCAAGGGGACAGAATCCATCGATCAGAAAGTGTGTGTGTGTGTGTGTGTGTGTGTGTGTGTGTGTGTGTGTGTGTGTGTGTGTTACTCTATTTAGGGCTCTACTTGTGTGTTTGTGTTGGTGATATGCTTACCTCGTTCTTTGGCAGCCACCTCTATCCTCATTAGGTTTCTGTGTGTGCGTGTGTGTGTGTGTGTGTGTGTGTGTGTGTGTGTGTGTGTGTGTGTGCGCGCGCGTGTGTGTGTGTGTGTGTGTGTGTGTGTGTGTGTGTGTGTGTGTGTGTGTGTGTGTGTGTGTGTGTGTGTGTGTGTGTGTGTGTGTGTGTGTGTATTACACTGAGGAATATGGATTCTGCTGTTATCTCCCAATTTGCCAAGGTGCTTGTTTCAGGCAGTCACTGGAAAAAATTTGCGAACCAAACTTGAGGAAGAGTTTATTGAAATAACATGACTTCGGTTAAAGCCACAAATTGCAGCAGATTGCAACAACATGCTTCACGGGGCACCGACAGTGCAGCATTTTACTCCGGTTTGTCTTCACTTGAAAGATGAAAATGAAATTAATTGAGAGGTGTGGGAGACAGACAGACAGACAGACAGACAGAGAGAGAGA
The DNA here is from genome assembly GCA_004119915.2 of Collichthys lucidus. NCBI lineage: Eukaryota > Metazoa > Chordata > Actinopteri > Sciaenidae > Collichthys > Collichthys lucidus. The sequence goes on along the minus strand of CM014083.1, from coordinate 28,406,315 downwards.
CAGAGAGAGAGAAAGAGAGAGAGGGGAAAGATGTTTCCTGTAATTCATCCAATGACATGCTCTCCTCTCAGGAAATGAAGTGATATTTAATTTAGACAATTCACGGGCTAATGATGGAAGATGAAGGTGTGTGTGTGTGCATGATGAGGGCGGTATGTAAATGTAGGGTTTAATGACTGAGTGTGACCTCGCTACTGACAGACCGCGTGTGTGTGTGTGTGTGTGTGTGTGTGTGTGTGTGTGTGTGTGTGTGTGTGTGTGTGTGTGTGTGTGTGTGTGTGTGTGTGTGTGTGTGTGCGCGAATCATTTTCACTCTCTCTCTCTCTCTCTCTCTCTCTCTCTCTCTCTCTCCGTCCCTGTTAATGTCCATGTGTATAAATGAAAAATGTATTAATGATTGAATACGGCCTAGACGGTGACAGTGCACTGACTGATGACGGAACGGACAAGCTCATTATTAAAGGTCTTATCACCTCTCAGCAGACACACTCTCACACACACACACACACACACACACACACACACACACACACACACACACACACACACACACCTCACTTCTTGCTCAATGTCATATATGCATTTGTCATCATAATCAACATTTTGGACCCGAGTCATCTTTTTTAAAAGTTGTACAAAGATCTTTGTTGGTTCAAGGTTACCTGAAGTAGCAAAATCTTAGACGCTGTTCCTCTAGAAGCAGTGGTACTAATACTAACGTGTGTAGAAAATAAAGGTAGTAATGGTGAAGGTGGCAGTCGTGACTCGTACTTTTCATGTCGTGACTCATGATGTGACTCATGGCTCAGCTGCAGGATCAGTGTTCAAATATTTAAATTTTTCTCAGGATATAAATCATCAAGGAAACCGTTCTGACACATTCACTTCTCACAACATTACAAACATACCATCCATCACATGCATAAACACCATCGACACTGAGGGGGAAATCAAAGATAGAGACAGGAAGAAGGAAAAAAAACATGACACCACATCTTATGAAATGTTATGTTATGCTATTCTCTCTAAAAAAAGGGTCACGCGTTTTCAGCGCATGAGCGACGTCACGTTTTGAAGCTGAAAATATGGCTGCAGCCTGTCTTAAGCGGACAAAAAAAACTGTTGAGAGCAGTAAAAATAAGTTTCGGCTGCTTCAAATAATGACTTGAACAGATTATTTTTATTATTTAAGGGTCAATGGGTTGTCATCCCACAAAACTTTCCAAGACTATACTATATACTACTATTAATACTACTATATACGACTAAGTATAAGTTTCAGCTGCTTCAAATAATGACTTGAATTGATTATTTTTTTATTTAAGGGTCAATGGGTTGTCTTCCCACAAAACTTTCCAAGTGTTAATTGCATATGTCTGTTAGATATGGAAACTGTACTGTATTTAAAAGTTGATGCATTTTGCTCAGCTTCAGCGTCTTGATAGTTATTCCACCTGCTCAATGTGAACCCGCATGAAAGGGAAGGAGGGAGAGTAGTACAGCCTACAGATAGCAGAAAGATAATTAGCTAAATCTCCATGGGTGGTTGAGCTGCCCCCAGCCCCAACACTGGAAATAGTGTGTGTTCCCATCCATGCTGTCGGTGGGACCGGCGGCAGTTAGGTATGAGTCCCATAACTGATTTAAATCAACTAATTAGAATCACTAACTATACACTCTCACACATGCATGCTGAGGTGGCGGGGGCTTAAAGACAGAGTGCCAGCAATGCCAGCTGTGCTTCTCAAGGACGTAGTTGGTCCAGACTGGATTTATTCTTCTGTTACATTTATCTTCACTTCCAGCTCTCACAGTTTTCTGGTGTCTTTCTATTCCTCCCTGCTGGGTTATGTTCACTGGTGACACGGAGACAGATCTCTGAAGTCACAGCCAAATGGATTTTTCATTGCAATCACTTTTTACTCCTATTTAGGACTTTAAGAGCGTCCAGTTCATTATCCTGTTGCAGAACTTCTTTGTTGTGATGGTATTGCTCTTATTACATTCAACTGTTGATATTGTCTTTTTATATTCCTCTTTTAAACTATCTACTGAGGAAAACTCACAGGTCTCGATGTCATTTAAATGAAATCAATCAGTCTCACAGCTCCAACACTCACTTTGTAATCTTTAAGATACACCAAGAACAGAGTCAGTGCGCTGCTTTCATAGCAAAAACCATTGGCATCCTGCCAATTTCTTTTATTCTCTGCTAAAAAAATACCTCAACTTTTACAAATACTATGTGATATTACTGTATGTAAGACTTTGGTATGTTGTGATTGGCTGGTAGTGAGTTGCACCGGCTATTTGGTGCAGCATCAGCAGTAATGCAATCATTGTAACCATTGTGGGTAAGCGGGAGCTGAGCCAGAAGGAAAAAGCTCATGATTTTCCAGTCTATCCATGTTCCAACAGTCACTTATGGTCAGGACCTTTGGGTAATGACAAAAGGAACAAGATCATGGATACAAGTGGTCGATCTGAGTTTCCACCGCTGCTGCTTCTGGGTGCCTCCCTTTGGAGGTGTCTCAGGCCCGAGGCAGACCTAGAACTCACTAGAGGGGCTATAAAGGCCATCTGGCCTGGGAAGTCATGGGATCCCCTTAGGAGGAGCTGGAAGGAGCTGCCACTACAACCCGACCCTGCATCAGCTGACGGACGGACGGATGGATAAACCTCTCAAAATATCTTTAAGTGCTAGTCTGTGTGTTTTAGCCAGTTAAATATGTTCACCTGGTACCTGTCACATTCAAGCTCATCAAGTGTTGTTCTCCTACCTCTGCAATCTCTTCCCCTCCCCACAGAGCCCTTCATTTTTAATTTATGTCTTTAATCATTCAGCTCTATGTGCAGAGTTAAGGGATAGCACTTGTTTTCTCCATCAGGGTGTCCCTCCAGTGTGGCATAGCTCTGAAGCAGATGGTATCGGTAATAATGATCCACTGTGTGTGTGTGTGTGTGTGTGTGTGTGTGTGTGTGTGTGTGTGTGTGTGTGTGTGTGTGTGTGTGTGTGTGTGTGTGTGTGTGTGTGTGTGTGTGTGTGTGTGTGTGTGTGTGTGTGTGTGTGTGAAAAGAGAGAGCCACCTCAGCACTTGCACCAGGCTCACATTAAAGCCCATCGATCTCACACACACTTCCTTTACACAGGTTGTTCCGCCAAGTTGTTGTTGCATCAGAAATAGGCCTATGTTTGTTTCGCACAAACACCAGATCATCATAACGACATTAACATGAAGCTGGACTTGCATCATCTCTGCTATGATTCGGCTTTATGTTTCCAAGATGCTTTTGTTTGCAGTCCAAAATGATTCATCCTTCACATTTTCTATATGTAGATGCTGGCATTGCATATAATGTTTATGTGAAATCTGCTTTGGAATAGCATTTAAAAGGAGGACGGCATCTCTTCAGAGGATCAGCCTATTTATTGAATATAATAATAACAGGCACCAAAGTTGGCCATATTTCTGGTACTGTAGGTTGCTGGCACCAAAGCTCAATGCTTCAACGTTAGTATACAGTTGAGAGATAGTGACTAAATTTCAAACTATGAGATATATCTTAATGTTGGCACAGTAAAAAGCTTGATGGAGGAAATTATAGCATGATATTGCTTGATGAGCATAATGCATCTGAATCCCTCTATGCTGTTGCAAAGTTAAAGTGCCTGAAGTATGGACTTAATGCTGTAAAACAGTTTCCCTTGTGCTCTCATATTAATTTTGAAGGGGAATACATCAGAAGCAAGAGATATTATATATGGGATCCCACAAGGCTCTATGTTAGTGCCTCTTTTATTTCTCAGGGCATTTTAAGACCTCTTGTTTGTTCACTTTGTTCCAGTTTAGGAACTAATTTGATGCATTTTCCTTTGTTTATTTGTATGTAAATAGTCAGAATTGGTAATCAAATGCCATTCACAAGCAAGCTACTCTCTCATTGGTCCAAAATACTACTGGGAAGTTCCAGCAAGTATCTGGACTAGAACTAGAAAACGACGTACTGATATATCGTATTAGAAGATTTGCACTGATGGGTGCATACCACCATCCACGACAGTTGTTCTTCAGACAGTGCATCAGAAAAACTTGATTCATCCCATCAGCCAATGCATGAGGTAGTTGTTTCAGGTAGTGGTTCACTATGTATTGTATATATATCAAGGGGCAGCTACAGGTGGCTCCGAGCTGATCCTGTTTGGAACGAAGAAGGTGTTGTCTAGAACTATATTGTTTTAGTTGGGTGTTTCCATGTGTGCATTTCTCTTGGGACCATGTTTAAAGTAAATGTAATCTGTCATTTCGAGTACTGATGATGTGCAGGCTCAACTCGTTATGAACATTGAAATCTTAATCTTCACTATCTTTTTATACATGAACACACCATTTATCCTCGTCCGCCTTTCTTTTCCAACTTGTCGCTTTACTTCATCTATGCAGCAAATTTTACTAAATGTATTCTGGATTTTTATCTTCACGGTTGAATCAGTTCTCTGTTGCCGCTTGTGTTAACTACTCAAAGTGAAACAAGAACCACTGACTTATGCAGACACATCAGTGACTTTGTGTCTGTTCTCATTATGCAAGAGCGACGTGGCAAACTGAGCAAACTCTCAAAAACATTCCTGACGTACATGCCTGTCATTCACGAAGGGAGACAGCTGTCTTCAGCTGAGAGTGTGAGCTTTTAATGACCATGTTAACTCCTCCGTTTAGAGAACATGAATGATACAAACACACGCGCAGACACACATCGTGAAAACATTGCAGCAGTGGTGACACAGCTATGATGGGCGAATGACTTATGAGATCTTGAACAGGCATAAAGATATCACATATTTAAACACCCAGCTCTGCTCTGTTGTTTGCAGGGTCCTTGCATTTTTTAGAAGTTTAGAGAAACAAGCTGAATATATAAAAAAAAGAAGATATTGTAAAAAGAGATAGATACAGAGAGAAATGACAGACATTCAAGGACTGCAGGGCCAGCCAAATGATTTTTGGCTGGTTGATAAGATTAACTCATTTATTTATCACTTCAATGTCAGAGGTTCACTCAGTATTCACTAATGTGACACCGTTGAATAAGAAAAACCATCTGGCTATTTACTTTGCATCAAACCAATTAACTTATTTCATTCCAAGTAAAAGAAAATAATTACAATGCCAAATTAGAGTGGACTCTGACAGGAATAAATTAGTCTTAGTGCGAGCAGGGCATGACATATGTATCAGTACTAAACATTAATGTCTCCCGCTTCTCTGCACCGCTAGACTTTTCATATTTTGCCAAAAGGTCAGATCAATTTGATATACAGAATATAGTATCTGATTATGCAGACTGAACAGCACCAAATGTACACATTTTTCACTGTTGTTCGTCGAAGCTGACAGTGTACTTTAGTCTCTAATACTTTATTTAAGTATAGTTTTAAGGTTGGTGTACTTCGGTCAATATTTTCTCTTCCTACTTTTATTTTTCTCTTCCACCTAATTTTAAAGGGAAATATACAAAATATATAAAATATATAAATAAAATGTACTTTTTATTCCTCCACCACCATCAGACTACTTTAGTGACTATGTTACTCTGTGAAACTGTACATATTGTACATAAAATAAGTATTATTTGTTGTGGAGAGTCCAAGATGTCTTTTGCTATTGAAGCTTGATCGAGGAGAATACTGGATTTATCATTACTCTTGTCATGTAATGGTGTTGCCTCAATTTAGAAGAAGCTGTCCTCTCTGGCTCGTCTACAAACAAGGGATTATGTTAACCCTTAGTGGTAGGACTTTGTTATCTGAATCTATAGACGATTCTACATGATTTGCCTAAGAATCGTTATGATTTGTCTACATGTCTTTCCTGTTTGGTTTCATAGCCACCGTAGTCTGTCCTTTTACGCTTGATAGTGAGCAAGATTCAGCTTTTTCCAGCATGTTAATAAGTTGCGGGATTATTATTATAGAGCCACGGTACATCTTCTCACCTGAGTGAGTAGCTTTCGATGACAGACCTTATTATTTTATACTTTTACAAAATGTCTCTCAAGTGAGATTTGAAAACTCTAACCTAAAGAGAAAATAAAAAGTCCAATGCGTCAAAGGTCAAATGCGACAGAATGTATTCGGAGGTTTCATTGGACAGAAAGCAACAAAGGTCAAAATGAAGTGATGCTTAAAATGCTGAGGTCTTTCCATTTGCAACACAAAACATTATAGGTCAGGAATAATTAACATCACGCTGAGAAAATCTTAATTGTGCTTATTGTTTTAAATGTTAATAAATGTCCCCTTGGCTTACACCGTGATGAGAACATTTCCTGTGTTGTGAATCTTACGTCAGATCTCAGAAATGGAAGCGGGGAAAAAGGTCACATTTGGTTCGACACACAACTGTGCTCATTTCATCCGTGCAGATAAAGACTGCAATAAGACAGTGTTTGTTTTAATCTTCTTGGAGCACCTGCTAAACTGAAATGATCAGATCGGTATGCTTCAGATAGCATCGCAGTGCTCTTAAATCACTGAAAAGTTACTCAAATGACTTTCAAATGTTCTGAACTTCCTGCCGCTTGCATAATGTCATATCTGATGACACACGTGCACACATGCTCAGGCACACCTCTAAAATATTAATATACTGCCAGGTACACAGTACACATCTTCTATAACGACTGCGGTCAAAGATACTGGAACAAACTTGGACAACTACCGTATTTTCTGCACTATGAGCCACTACTTTTTTCCCACGCTTTGAACCATGCAGCTTATACAAAGATGCAGCTTTTCTATTGATTTTTCTTCAGCCGCCAGGGGGCGCGCTAACAGGAAGTGCAAAAAAAGAGACAGACAGGCGAAGTCAGTGCAAAGTAGAACACTAGTTTTTATTTTTTAGCACATGCAACATGCACAACAAATTATTAACAGCAAATCGGATGGAAAGCACTCAAAGAAGTTATATCTAATTTCTCAACCGCTTAATGTATGGATATAGTCCGGTGCGGCTTATAGTCCGGAAAATACGGTATGTCAGGTCCACCCAGTGATTATTGCTCGGTATTACCTGATGTGGAGGACTTGAAGCAGCCCCGAGACAGCTGTAGTTTGAATCTTTGGTGTAATGTAGTGTGGGTAATTAGTTTGTCTGGTCAGTGTACACAATTTGGATGTAGTTCACATGAGGTCTGAATGGTTTAATAGTAATAAATAGTCTGTTTTGCATTGGGAAGTGGCTATACATGACTGCCAATGCCAGTCGAAAATGTAATATACTGTGTGCATGTGTATCCAGCAATAAATAATATTTTACTGCCACTTTTGGTTACTGGATATATGACAGAGAGTTGTTGGCCTTCCAAGGTTGCATTCTGTGAGGCTTCATTTGGATATTTTCAGAATACAAAGAACATGGTAGCAACATTTGCACATCCAAAAGAACAACTTTTTTGTATACTTGGCCTTGTTTTTGTCCACCTCATTAATATGAATTCAGTACTCACTCTCCTTTAAGCACTCACTGCTTTGGTCTCCACCAAATCTTGAGGGAAATATTTCGCAATTTCTTTTGTCTCAAACCAAGTTGGGGCGAATAATCTCCACTTCCTTTAGATATGGCAGAAATGCAAAGACGTATTAAAATGACTTGTTAGGAGGAACAGGATATTCTGTTCCTGTGTTTACTTCCTGTGAATCTTTACTTCCTGTGACTATTTGTGTAAAAACACCCATTTAACCAAGATTAATTCCAGTTCTTCCACATACAGGCAGACATACACATTTCCATATCAATAGTATACTGTAATTTTCAAGACAAGCACACACTCTTGTGTGTGTATCTTTTTGAAGCCGTATACTAAAAGTAAACAGCGACCCCATCATTATCATCTATTCACAGCACACCTTTTGATATTCAGATTTTTATTCAGGTTAACACAGAACCCAACCACTCGCACGGTTCCTCTCCTCCTATATAAAGAGAGAGTTGGCTTTTTGTGAATTAATGGCATAGGGCGTTGTTGCATCTGTTGTCGTGTCACTTGTAATTTTACAGGCAGTAGTGCTGCATGTAACAACAAGACAGTTGGACAAAGTGTCCAGTAAAGTCCAAATAGTACAACATAGTGCCATATAATGGTATTACTGTAGTAGACTGTTTCTATTGAGGCTTTCTGTGGATTAAAAAGTACAATTCACCTGATGTAAACACAAAATAGTCATGCAGACTTCTGAGTAGATTCTCCAGCTGTAGACATGTTGCTTGATAAAGTTATGGATCCATGTAGGAGAGATGCACTGCACCACTACTTAATCATTATTCACATAGCTCCCACTGTGCCTCCTTCTCACTTTGACACAGTCAAGTATCAAGCGAGTGCAGGCAAATACACCTTTTTGTGGACCCAACAGGAAATGACACTTATCCAGCTTAAAGACTTGTAGTTATTAAACATTAGAAATGTATTTTCCGGCAAAAGAAGTGTGGACTGACAGCAACAAATAAATGAAATGACAAGTCAAGACAAATCTACTATCTATATCTCCCAGCTGTTAATTTGAAAACTGTGAATGTTTACTTTTGCTTATGAAGTACCATCACAGCAAGGAAAGGAAAGGAAAGGAAAGGAAAGGAAAGGAAAGGAAAGGAAAGGAAAGGAAAGGAAAAGTATTAGGTGGGAATAGAGGACAGGACAGGCGAGGTGTAGGTCTACGTGAAGGGTTGTCTCATTAATCTCAAAAGGGTGCAGCGATCCCTTCAGAATGCAAATGAGACTATCAGTCTTATCAGAGAAACAGAGTGCGGGAAGGAATGATAGACGGATTGACAGGGTTATGGAGTGGCAAGGGGAGGGAGTACTAGCTGGAGAAGACATGGGGCACTTACAGTAAGTTCCCTCTATGGACGCCCAAACTCACTTTCACCCAGGCAGTGGCATTTTTACTTCGGCTTAAGCCAAGATGACAGAAAGAGAGCTTAATGTTTGACAACACTTTGGTTTCAAAGAGTCACAAGGATGTTTCCAAAGTCAGTGTTTGTTATCTCAGAATTCCGAAAATAATCTTATGATTGTTGCCATATTCAAGCAGCCCAAATGTCAGCTTCGTGGTAACACTACGGGAAAAGTTAGGGAATCACCAACGCTATTAGGATTCATCGTCCGGAAACCTGTCTGTGCAAAATTTCGTAACAATCTATCCAGTAGTTGTTGAGAGGTTTCAACCTAAAACAAAGTAGTGAACTAACTAAATGACAACCCGACTGTGCAGCAACATCGCCATCTCTTACATCATTGCTAAAATTGACATAGTTCATTTCTGCCAATTTCTTTCAATTTTGATCTTTGACATTGACAGATCATCAGTCGAAGGAATGTACAGATGGTGGGCTGTATCTTCCTTGAATACATACCAATCATTTTTCTCACTACTGCTTCTCTCGTCTCTTCTTAAATGATATGACAGTATATGAATATGATCATCAGATGATGATTAGCGACTGGCTGACACCAGAAATCAGCCCTATCAATGTTAGACATTCAAACACATCACAGGTGGTGATGGGAAAAGTTGTTGGACAGAAGGGAGAATTTCTGTCAAGTGAAATTAGGAGGAGCTCCAGGTAGAAGAATGTGCATTGAGCTGCCTCTGTAGCTGAGGCAACATCTCGTAGGTGTGACGGTCATTGAGCTCAAGTCTCTTTATATTTGGTTTTGTGATGCTGCAGAGAAGAGCAAAGCCCAACACTCTCCCTAAGCCTTTCCTTACAAAATACTGTACTTTAACTGTTCCATCTGTTCTGTACATGCTTTGTTTTTCTCTGCCCTTTCTTGTTTTTCCTCTAGCTCTGTCTGTCCTTGCAACTGACCTGAAGTATTACTACAGTGATTCATGTCTTTCTATTCAAACCGGTTGTACATATCAATAGTTGGATGTGTGTGTAAATTGTGAAATGAAAGCGGATTTTCTCCTTAACCTTTGTGAGGATTTTTCTATTTAAGATTTGTTGATGAAACGTGTGCATCAAACCAAAGGTCAACAGTATAAAACTCTTACTCTCTGTGGATAATCAACCTTCCCCCCTGTATATCTCTCTCTCTCTTTCAGCTCTCCAGACCACTCAGCCTCCCAAGGTCCTTTTTCCCCCGGCGAGACAAGACACAGTGATAGAAATCACACCTGGTAAGGACCAACAGCTCTTCCTTATTTCCTCATTCTGAGCTTAAAGTGGTAATCCTTAAGGTCCTCATTTTGAAAATGTTGTCCCCGTCACTAGTGCAAAGTGCTTCTTTCTGTGCCGTTTCTTCGTGATGCAGCACGTCTCTGCCCTATCGGGACATCTCCATACACACTTCAGTGTCTGCTCTGTCACAACAGAGATGGTCAGCTCGAGTGCCACTCTAACGTGACCTTCAGGCACAGATGAACACTGAAGCTGGAGTTTTACTCGATGCGAGTGCAGGAGCCATAGAGTGCAGGGTTTGATTTATACTTCAGAATCTGCTGATAAAACAACCTATCCAGATGAGATCGGGTTGCTTCAAGCTTTGTGCGTTATTGCTCATTATATTCCTCAAGAAGGCATCCTTTACTTTGTCTCTTCAGCATTGATGTATCGATGCTATCAGTGTGTATGCCAACAATCTCCTCCTCTGTTTACGGCAAATTGATCGATGTCAAATGCATTATTGGCTCAGAGCAAGCATGAAAGACTGATCTCAATGGAGGGATGTCAAGTGCTTCGAAGAGTAAATGTCAAAAATGATATGAACTATGGACTTCATCAGTACTTTGTTATATTCAATCTGCAATAACGTTTTTTTGGCAGCAGGAATAGTTTAGATTATATTATCACCTTGTAAAGCTGTTAACGAATATCTTGGAGCCACATTAGCATTTATTGAAGCTGTGCTTCTTGACACCTGATGAATGTAAGTCAATATCTACTCCGCGTTTTGCTCTATTTTGGTCTCCACCAACTCCTCAGAAGAGTATCAGAGCTGATAAATTATTAGTTTAACGCCTGAAAACTGTTGGAGACTTGTAAACACACTATGAAACTTCTTAGAGCTGAGGGGATCTGCAGTCTGGGGATAGTTCTTTACTACGAATGACCCATTTCACATAGAAGTAGTATTTTGGTCTATTTTTAATATAAAAGTATTGAGTATTGCAACTTTACATGTGGATAATTTAACAATTAATCAGTGTCAGGCAAGTTACTCTAAAAAAGTAACGAGTTACAGTTAATAGTTACTACCCCCAGAAGGTAACTAAAGAAGTTACTGAGTTACAAATTATAAAAGTAACTAGTTACTTTGGAAAGTAACCGTTGCGTTACTTTCAAGTAATTTTTTTAAATGCTCAAATGTGTCAAAGAATTTGGACCCCACCTCCATCCGTCTTTAACAGAACTTAAAATACGTGTTTATTTATGATATATACTATACTTCCATTTAAAGAAGGCTACTTTTGGACTATCCGGGCTCGCCATTCCTGTTTCTCGTTGACTCACGTAAACGTCCAGTGTCGCCTTTGTGTGTCTGACAATTTGTGTAAGCAACACCCGCCCAACTCCACCTCTGATTGGCTTACCATGGAATTTTACTCAACCTCAGCCAATCGTCAACCGCCCTCACCAAGGAAGGAGGAACAAGAAAAAACCTTTGCCGCTCGGCTTGGAGATCTAGTTGGTCTGATGAAAAACAGCTGCCTTCAATCATAGTAACGATAACGGCGTTATAATGATAGGAAGAGTAATCAATTAGATTGCTCGTTACTGAAAAAAGTCGCCGTTATTCCCATCCCTGCAATTAACACAGGTAATTCATGGATTATAGCTTGGATACCATGATTCAACATGATGCCTCGTTCATTGTAATTAAAGCTGCTCACCTGCAGAGTCTCTGAATCTCTGAGCCAGCTGACGCCCTCCCTTAATTTTGTAATGATAGGTTCTGGGGGGAAAAACACTATGCCAGAGCGACCATAATGCATTGCCATTGTTTCTGGGAACTTGATTGTGATATCTGACTGTTGGGAAACCTCATCCGTCAATAGGCAGGTCAGAGGGCCTGAAGCTGGCAGGGATTTGGCATCCTGGGTCAGATTCTTGAAAGATGGTGTCTCTGTGAGCATTAGATCGCCCTGCTCAGGATCACCCTGCACTCTATCCTGTGTTGTCCTGCTGTTCCTGTTCTTTTATCTCCTCTAGTCGGCGATTAGCAGTCACTTATTTCCTCAATCCAGTTTACTTTGTGCTAAAACATTTATGAAGACTGCACAAGACTCACTACAGCGCTGTCTTATCTACTGATGAGGAAAAAAAAGCCAGTGACATTTTCAGATTTAGACTTTTTGCCTTGATTCTTCTTCTTCACTGGCTGACTTCCAGATTGAGAGTACAGGGTGTTTGAATTGATTGGCAACTTACATAAACCTCTTTTTTTTTTTTTTTAGCACTGTGAGCATGATCACAAAAGGCAGGAATCTGAACGAAAAGCCTACAGGCTGTTCCGATACCAACCAGAACAGCCTGATAAAGAAATCTAAAAAGAAATAAGGAGGCTGGAATTTCAAAAGTGAAGCGATCTCATTAGTATTTGCTTGTGTACTAAACAGTGTGTGTTGTGTTCTGCTGTGGGCCAGGTTGGCTGGCTTCTTTGCCAGCTGTGTGTGTGTCTGTGTGTGTGTCTGTGTGTGTGTGTGTGTGTATTCAAGCGCACACATGCGTGTATGCATTTGTGTGTGTCTCCTGCTGTTCAGCGGGTCCCTCTGACAATGTTAGCACTGTGGGCAGGAAATGTGTTTGGATGTGTGTGCATGCGCGAGTGTTTGCGTGCTGTGTGTGTTTCCATTAACTGCAGATTGATGTAGCAACAAATAGGCCCTAAGGCCTCTGTACACTGATTGCAGCAGGGACACCTTTTAATGGGCACTGCAACCCGGCCCCCCGCCAACCCCCCCCTATCACACACACACACACACACACACACACACACACACACACACACAAACACACACACACACACACACACACACACACATACAAATCCAACCTACAGCAATAAAGGCTGCACAGTAAGACACACACACATGTTCACACACACTGTACACACACACACAAAGAGTCACAGTGTGACCCCGCAGTACATTCTTAATTATCATCTTGTTTTAACCCGGGGGTGATTTACATCAGCAGCCACAGTTATGTTGCTCTTTTTCCCCTCTCCTCTCTTCCTCCACTCTTCTCCTCTTCATCCTGTTATCTTTCCCTTCTTTGTTAACTCTTGTTTTTTTTCTTCTTTTCTCCATCGTTTCATTCAAACGTTTCTCTTTTCTTTCCTCTCTCTCCGCCGCCCAACATCCCTCCCCCCGTCTCCTCTTCTTTTCTCATTATTCTCTAATGCTGTGGGTTATAAACACAATTCATTATGCTCATTGTTATTGTACTGATGTGGGCTACAGGCAGTAGACAGACAAAACCGGCTATAATTAAAGATTGATTCATGATATGAGTGGGGAAAAAAAATCAAAAAGATAGACTAATGGTGCTTGAGGATTTATTTGCACATCCCCTGATAAATCCAGCCCTTTTGTTAGGAGCGTGTAGGTGTGTAATGCACATGTAATGCTATATTATCAGTACTTGTCTGGAAATAGCCCAGAATTTAAATATGCAGTTACTGAAAGACTAAGAAAGTATCTTTATTGTTTCCGGCACTTCTTGGGTTAATATATTATTCACTGTGCCTTGATAAACACATTTGGAGCTCATATCTCAGTTCCTGACATTTTTGCTTCTGATTAAACTGGCTCTGAACTTTCACGCCTTGAATCACGGTTATGTGAGGAATGGAGGTTCAAGATTAAAATATGAGAGTGAATTAAAAATAAAAAGGGATCACCGATAAAGTTATTTGATTAATACTGAAAAGAAAACTTTTTTAAGTGTCTTAAACTAATCTGAGACACGTTTAACTCGTTGACTGGTCACAATTTAAACAATGAACAGCCTTTTATAAAACTATAGAATAGAACTGACAAAGCTGACTAATGAACGTAGACTACAGAGCGAATATTTAAAAAAACAGAGGCATGAAAAACTGCGATATGACTTGATGAATTAAACACAACTTGATCTCATAACTGGAAATGTGAAATATTCCTTTCATTCATCACAAACTCACCAAATTGCTATGGTTCATTATTTACCGTCGGTAATTTGTCTGGCCGCTGCGTTCAGACCTGAATGTCAGTCACATTTAAAGCCAGTGGAGCTCAGCTAATTGCTCAACTGACGGTTGTTTCTCTCATTTATTCTAACGATCCAAACACTCGCTTTCAATATAAGACACCATCTACTGCTTTATTTTCACTCTTATCATCATTCAGTATGGTTCAGTGTTGAAATGTCGAGTTGCTGTTGACTGCAGTGACACCTACAAGAAGAAATATGTTAATGTTCTCCCTCAAGAGCTCGATCAGCTAAGAGCAAGCCTCCAGTGCAAAATCACATCTGCTATTATGGATAAAACGTATTCATGCAAATCTTAAGAAGAGTTCAAGAGTTCATTTTAAGTGTTTGCCATCTATGGTAACAAACATAAACATTTAAAACATGTTTGCACTCAGCTGCTAGTTTCTTAATGTATTAGACTGCATTAGTTTCAGCAAGCTGCGCTGAATAAATTGGTAGTTTTTGTTGGTTATCTTCAAAACGAAAGATTTCTTTAAGAATTTTACCAAAAAATATATATTTTATTTTACAATGAGTTTCATTTGTGTTTTATTTTTGGTTTGTTATCCATTTTCGGTCAAACCACAATCCTTTCTTTTCATCGATCAAGCCACTGGAATAATCATTGCACTTTTTCTTATTAATAAAGATAATAGGTGAAGTGTTTAACATCATAAAGATCCACACAAACACGTGATTGTTTTCATGTTGAATCCATCACGTTACAGGTGATGTGAGTACAAGGTCTGACTTTCTGTCTGTCATCAACTTATCAGCAAATTTCTGTAGTGTACGAACACGACTATTTCTTGGCTGGGCGCAGCGACTTCGAGGAGTCTAGGTTTCAGCTGAGGTTGCTAGGCAACAGTGATGGAAGAAGTGATCTTCTTACTTAAGTTTGAAATAGCAAAGCAAAGTACAAGTCCTGCATTTTGAAATTTGACTTAAATAAAAGTGCAATTAAAAAGGTATTACCATCAATATAGAGTTAAAGGATTAAAGTACATTTCAGTATAATTTACAGTATTCATTGGATTATGATTACTAATGTATTACATGTAGGCCAGGAGTCTAATGAGGGTAAACTCAGACATATTTTAAATTTGATATGTTATATATACTGATGAGTGGCTCATGAAAAAATAAAATCATGATGTATTTGTTGATTATATTCCACAGCAGATATCTAATTAAGATGTAAATGGTGTAATATTTGTCTTTGAGATGTAATGGTATAAAGTATAAAAAAGTAAAAAAAATACTCAAGTACGTGATTAGATTTTTTAAAATTACTTTCCACCAGTGCTAGACAAACAATGGTAATGGCTGCAGAGACTCCAGGGAGTCAAGAAATACTCCCCTTGTATATAAGGTTAGGTTTCTTTATTTGTCTCTACCAGGGAGAAATTTGTCTTAGAGATAGGAAAGGTTACAGAACCATACAACACATATCAACATACCACAAACGGTACAGACGTAGCAGCCTACGATTTACACATACCAGCATGACATCAAATAAAAAAAAAAGATAGGTATTTACGATACATATACCAGTAATATTCATCCTGCCATAAATATAGCTAATATAACTAACCCTTTGTAAAACTTTTGTTTTTGTAAAACAAGATATAACATGTTATTTACCGTGCCCTGGAGAGGTCAGCTGTTTGTAACATTTCCTGAGAATACTGTATTTTCCAAAATGTCAAACCATTCATTTGAGACTAACATGCTACTCTGAGTGGCTTTAATATTCTACAGACTGATTGTTAGATACACTGTGCAGAGGACCCTGACTGTCACACAGGCTGTACACACCTGTTTCCAGTTCACCCAAATTGACTGAACTGCACTGATTGTGTGTTAGTGTGTTCGTGTGTGCGTGTGTGTGTGCACACGTGTATGTCAAATCTACCTGGCAGACGTAGCTATTAGACCTCAGCTGTCCATGGCCATTTGCTGGCGACACGCTAAGTCATCCGGGAGATTAAAATAGTGGCCTTCTTGGAAATCACCGAAGCATACGCAGGTGCATAGATATACACACACAAACACACACATACAGTCCTACCCTACCAACAGTGGACTGTCAGTTTACACTGACCAAGTGGTGACTTGTGTTTCAGGTCATTTTAAATAAACAAAAAACCTACTGTCCTTTACTTTTAAGGTCTTTTACTGTGATATAACTTCAAATGGGGCTGTTCTGCATTGTCACTGACACTGGCACATGTGGGCTAACATGCTGCAGATGTTGGCATTAAGGAAATTAGTAAATCTCATAAAAATCAGGTATGCACGAACACATCTGGAAATAGTTAATACATTTTAGCACACAGTGGACAGATGCAAACAGTCCCTGTATACTTGGACTAAGACTAATTATGTCTTAAACAATAAACTGACAAAAATCTATAATTTAAAGATCTATAATCGATACTTTATTAACATTAATTTGAAGTAATTTTTTAAACAGAAATACTAAACATCTGTAGTTCCTAGACTCTCAAATGTATTTTTTTTTTTTTTTTTTTTTGCTTTACTCTGTTTTATGGAGCATATGTCTTTAGATTTTGACTGTTGACGGTCGAACAGAACAAAAAGATTTGAAGACGTCTCACTTGTTGAAATGGCATTTGTTGTTTTTGACACGTAACTAATTAATTAATGAGTTGATTAAAGAAACAACAGGTTGATTGCATCATAATGAAAATAGACATTAGTTGCAGCCCTAGTTTAGTCCATGCATGTGCACAAACCAAAACGCTCACAGTTACTTTTATACACACACACACCCTCACACACACACACACACACACAAGTATTACGTGTCAGTGAGAGGTTGGCTGTGAATGGCACGGTAAGATAAGGAGGCAGGCTTTCTGTCTTTTCCTCTTTCTTCCCTCTTGTCTCTCTTTCTGCTTGTCTATCTCCGTCTTCTCCTTCTTCCTACGCATTTATCTCTCCACGTCTGTCTCCCTCTGTCCCTGCGAGGTGTCTGTCTCTATCTCACTTTCCTTCCATCTGTCTGTCTTCTTTCCGCCATTCTGTATATCTCTAACTGTCCCTTTGTCTTTCTCTTTCAGCTCATTCAGTTGTTTCATTCATGTGCCGTAAAATGGTGATGCGTCACGTCATTATTCCCTTTCAAACTGTCACTGGGAGATAACATGAGGTGGAAGGGGTGCAGGATGAAATAAAAGCAACAAAGGTCTTTATATTTCAGATTTTCATCTGTGTGAAAGACAGAGAGACTGCGGTTGTGTTTGCAGTTGTTAGTCATCCAAAGCCATGTAATTCAGAGAAGAATAATGCAGCACAATGGCTCAAAAGTGTCAAATTATCTGCAACAGTAATACACAATTGTGTACTCGTTTATTTTCGCTTTCCTAATTAAGGATGATACAAAGCTTTGTGATGTAATAAAACCTGATAAATTTGCGCCTAGAAATAAATGAAAATAAGCAAGAGGGTCAAAGACAGATTTAGTGGAAAAGAGAATCAGTAAAAATAAGTGTCGAAGTAAAACAAATACAGCAAGAATGTATGAGTGACAGGGTGGAGAGAAACAGAAAAGGGCAGAGTGGAAAAGAAATAGCAGTAAAATAGGGAAGGAAAGGAAAAAACTGAAAGAAGGAGAGATGGAAGAATGACAGGAAAAAGATAAACATAAAATTCAGAGTGTGGTGTAATTCCGTAGAAGAAATAAGGTGAGAGGTTGTGAAATTGAAGGATGATGGAAGCATTTCATTACTAGCTGCCGACAGCTGAAATGGCAACTGTCATAAGCAGATCTCATCGGCTATAGTTAGCTGGATAATTAAGTAACTTCATGGGTTGGTTGAAAATAATGTCTCTGGTGGAACTTTATTTATCCCAAGGGAAATTCATATGCAGCAATTTGTAGTACAAAGTAGGAAAAAGCACAAAATGGAGTGGAAATCTAAAATATCAGTAAGGTCAGAATTTAAAATATGCACAATAACCAGATGATCAGTGTAAGACATGAAAATAAACAAACAGCTTTGTTCCTGTATTAAAGTGTAGACCTAGTTACTATGCCAAGTAAAAAAAGGAAGAATATAAGATTGGGCTGTTATTTCTTTGTAACTTTACTCTGCTTGTCTGTTTAGCTGACATACTTGACTAATATGTTCACAAGAGAAAAAGCTTCTGGGATGAGGAACCCACTTAGCTAAAAAAAAACCTTTTCTTGGCCATGGAATTTAACACACAGTTAAAAGTTGTAAGTTCAGTATACATTCATTGCACTTTTTCTTTGGTACTTTTTAGTTTTGGAAAGGCTAGAAAAACACTCTATATACTTATTTGAAAGATTAATATTGCTTTTCAGCATTCACAGCCAGACCGGCCTGTGCTCCTAGTCACAGTGGCTGAAGTGTGATTGGATATTTGTTGCTTAGAGAAGGGGGTTAGCCAATGTTTGTGTAAAGTGAACAAATAGGTTGGTTTGTCTTTTTGTAAACAAAGTCATTTTGTAGGTATTGTCTTGTATTTTAAAATTTGACATTTGCTGGAAATGGTGGGAAAAAATGCTGATGACTTGATCTTATATTCGGGGGCATATGCTGATTTTATAGCTTATCTGGCAGACCATGCACATTGGGTATATAGTTAGCACGCTTTGCAGCACAACTACAGATGTAGCAACCTTAAAAGTTCCTGTGTTTCCGTGATGGGACCGTGACGGGGCCGTGACTGGTCCTTCACTGGTCCTTGACCGTAAAAAATAGACACGCCCAGGAGAAGGAGGGGGGTCACTCTGGCCACGGAACTTGGCAGGCAGCTGGCTGGAAGTCAGCTGGAAGCCATTCAGCTGGCTTTCAGCTTGAACGGGAACTTTTGAGTTGCTACTACTGTAGGTTAGGTTTCTGTGTCTCAATCCAGTTCACTGGAAGCTCCTAGTCCTGAAAGACTCAGCTAATTGGCCCCGTTGGCTCTACAGTCAGTGGGACTGCTTTTTCCAAATGGTGGCATGGCTAAACTCATTTCTATGGGCTACTGTAGACATCAGTCAATATCTACAACAAGTCCCTCCTGATAGCTGCCGGGTTTTACAGAAACACAGTAAACATGCTGGGTGGAAACTTAAGTTAGCAACGAATAGATGTGGAGGATACAGTAGAAAAGATGAAAGAGGAGGAGGAAGGAGGGTAAGAAGAGAGGTGGAAAAGGAAGAAACAATAGGTAAAAAGTATGAAGGGAGACACACACCAGCCAATAATACTTTGAATTGTGGGAGTATCTGAGTTGCCTCTTTATCACTGTCAACGCACATACACAGTGTTTCTGTCTTCAGCACCCCCCGTTCACTCACAACACACACAAGACACAAAACATCACACTACATAATGTAGTACAGGGTGTTTAGCCTTTTTGTCAGTGTCAAAATGTGCAAAGTCACACACACACACACACAAATCTGTCTTCTTACATGAGTATAAACAGGCTGTTGACAGCCGTGAGAAAGAATATGGGGACAATGAAAGGAGAAAGGAGCATCGTAGGGACTGAGGAAATAATTGCAGGTGAAAGGATGATCGATATGCGATGAAAGCGCAATAAAGAGTGGGTTTTGTCCTTTCTTTCGCTCTCGCTTTCATTTGTCATCCGGCGGCCTCATGAATATGGTAATCAGCTTTTGTTTGCAACCTTGATGGAGACGGAGGAACTGATGGGACGGAGTCAAAAGAGGGGAAAAGGGGGTGAGAAATGTGTTTGATTGAGGTGAGACGGTCGCCTAAACATCTGTTCCACTGTGTGTTCATGAGCAAAAGATAGCAGCGGCAAGAAAGACTTAAGTATGGAGAAGAGGACTTGAGACTGCAAGGTCAATGGTTGAAGTCCCAGCACAGGTCAGGAGGATATTTGCAGGGAAATTGGAACCATTCGTATTGTTGTCCCAGGTCAAGTACTGTTAAAAGTCTGTATATTTCTTTGTGTATGGGGTTTATTGTGTTTCTATTGTTAATAAGCTGTAAGCACAAACACAGGCCTTATAAAGGTTTTGTAGCTCTTTAGCTGCCACATGCTGCACTATGTTCACCAGCTAGTTACTAACTTAGTCTGTTTTCCATTGGGTGGGTTTGTGCGAGTCAAGTTGCGAGCCAAAACAATGTCTCATAGACACTTAAACACTCTTGTAAACTGGAAATGAGGACAGGAGGTTAATCATCACAAGAGACTACTTTCAAATTAATAATTTGAGCCATTGTTCAAGTACAAAAAAAACAAAAAAACATAGAAATGCTGCACCAAAATGTGTAAAATGCTGGTGTCTCTGAGAGGTTTGTTGCCTAGCCAATAAGTCAGTATACAGTATATATTGCTTCAAATATTATCAAGCTGTGACAAGCAGAAAGCACAATGCAGACTTACTCAGGTACCTTCCAGCACATTGGCTTTAGGAACTCCTTCAGCCAGAAGATGTGGCCTTTGAGACTCGTCTTAAAGTAAAGCATCACCTCAAAGCTGCTGGTCCCAGTGTTCCTGTTCTGTCTGACTCTGGCCTTCGACCTGGAACAAAACACAGTTTCCTATACTTTGATCACGGAGCGTGCCGGGTACTCGCTCTGTTACACAGCGAGCTGAAGGTTTGCTGCTTACAGCCATTGAGGCTGCATCCTGAATGCATGTTGCAGAATCAGCACTTGTAGTAAAGATTTTAATTCAGGTTGATTTTTATGTGTTTAGCATGTTTTTCTCTTATTATTTTAAAAACTCACAATTTAATCCACCAGTAGATCTAATGGTGGACATTATTTCAGGGTTTGTATATTTTAACTGCTTTTCAGAATCAGTTTTTATTGCTTTATGTATTTATTCTCAGAAACGACTAGAGTTGCAAAAAAAACAGGATCCCTCGCTGTTTGGTATACTGTGATCTCTGTGTCTCCATCACTGTCTAATTATTTCTCCTGCTGTCTTTCGTATCCTCTTCAAACTCTCATGCTCTCTGTGGGATAAGGATCCTGTGGAGCCAGAATTGGATTTTTATTAAGTAGAAATCCCCTTTGAAAGTCTACCTAACTAAGTCCAGTGTGTGTGTGTGTGTGTGTGTGTGTGTGTGTGTGTGTGTGTGTGTGTGTGTGTGTGTGTGTGTGTGTGTGTGTGTGACTGAAAGGATTAATGATTTGAGTGTGTCTGAGGTTGTGTGCTGTTGGCTTTCCACTATGCAGCAGAGGGAGATAGGCCGATATTAAATTGAATGCTTTTATTGTGAAGTTTTCCCTTCTTCTTTTTCCCCCCACACACACAATTCCATAGAAGTTATTTCTAAAGTTGGTGGCATGCTGGGAAACCAATTTTGTAAACTGGAACACCAATGTCCAGTGAGATTCTTTGAGCTCTGTGTTTGCTGGCCAATTTGCATTAAAATGTAGAACGTGGCATTGGTGTATGTAACAATACTTGATAGTAACCAAGAAACTGTCACGAGGTCTGACCGAAATCTCTTTACATTTCATTAGATGTTGTCATGGAGACGACACATGACCTAGGCATGGAACATACATACTACATGGTTGGATATGGGCGATGTTTGTCTCTGTTTGGGTTCTGCTGAAGGTCTTTGGATCAATGATTATTTACCAGCATTCAGAGAGGATAAAACTCTGGCTGTACACATGCTGCCGCTGCTGCTGCTGCATTGTATAAGTAGGCCATCTATTGTAGCCATTGTGGAAAAAGGCAAATTCAAATATTACTCATCGTTGAAAAGAGAGTGAGCTTAGAGGCCAGAAATGGGAATCTACGTGTGAGTTCTCAAAGCTGTGGTTTGGCTGCTGTAGAGAAAACTGCAAACCGCTGTTTCATTCACTGACTGCATGAACCGCATCCAGACATATTTGTGTACAGTTACTCATTTCTATAATCCCCTGATAATCCTCGATTTCCCCCAGAGACTTCCTCATATTCAGTGACTTTCCTTGGCTGTGCTGTAGGTAAATCCAGACCTCCAGTTACTGATCATCACTAACTGAAACATAATTACTTATTAATTCAGAAAAACACCCATTTGCAGTGAGTTTTAATTAAAGAACTCTTTACACATCTAATTAAAATTATAGTTTAACAATCCCCTCTTGTTGTGGATCACTTAGCACTTGGCTCTGAAAAATGTGCGCTTGCCTGTGTAAACAAAAAAACCTTTGTGTATCGTAAAACTCCAATAGTTTGGAATATGTGCAACAGATAAAGACGAGCAGTTAAAGATTTAAATGAACATACTTTCTCTCTCTTTCTTTAGTCTGTGTCATTTTATGCGTACGTCTCCATTTGTTGCCATGTCTCTTTGCTCTCTGGGGGCAGCACTTTTTTTTTTTTACCCCTCTTAACATTTTCACACCTTGAACAGCTCTGAGAAAAATCTTAAGTGGAATAGTTTGTTTCTGTCACTCGGAGATGTGTATCAGAGGTTAAGAGGTCTTTTACACTCTCTCTGCTGCTACAACAGACAACGCTGCTCATCTGACTGACTGAAAAAACAGTTTCATGACATCAACGCGGAGATACACAGCAAGTTTTTTGCACAAGTTTGAAGTCCAAATGAGGTTATTTTTCTCCTGTCTATACATGTCTGAAGACTCTATTGGGTATTGGATCAAAACAAGACAATATGTTTGCCCAAGTGAGTCTAAGTCACGTTGTGTGTCTCTTCATGTCACATACACAGCACCTTCTACAGAAAGAGTCTGTCTGTCTCTCTAAATCAAACTAAATCAAGCTAATTTTTATCTTGGGTTGCCTTGGAGACGGACCAAAGTTCAGCCTCATCACGGCATCTGTGTCAGTCTAATTATCCATAACAGACAAACAGGAGAGTTTAACTTGCTGGTTGTGTACAACCTCCCTCTGAATCTATAAAAGAATGAATGAAATTAATTGAAAAACATCTTATATTATTATTATTATTATATCATATAATATGTTTCAGTGTTTAAATGTCAGTCTGCTATATAGCCACAATCCTGCAAATAACTTAAAAATACAATCATAAAATTAGAATATTCTCCATACTGTAAACTTGTGTCCTGGTTTGCACATTCCTGCATAAAACTGTACAGCTCTTTTTTTTTTTTTTTTTTTTTGGCCTTTTATGCCTTTATTTATAGTAAAGCTGAAGATAGACAGGAAGCAGGGGCAGAGAGAGGGGGAGTGACACACAGTAAATTAGCGATCCAGGATTCGAACCGGGGCCAGCTGCAGGGAGGACTATACCCTCCACACACGGGGCGGCCGCTTAACCCACTACGCTACCGACCGCCCCTTAGGTCTCTTTTTATTTAAATAACAATATGCATATACATATATTTCATTTTCTATTTAGGATTTTTGACTTGTTAGTACTTGCTTTTTATCTTTATCTTTATATTTTCTGATTCTTATCCCTGAATAGTTACAAGACAAAATATGATGGCAAGATAGTAAGTGGAGATAAAAATGAATGATTCAAAAACACTGCAATTATGGCTCCAAACATGAAAAATTTGAAGTATACGGGCATTCACCCTTTTTCCACCAAATTGGCTCCATTTAATATTAAACAAATGTCAAATATTCTGCCTCCCGTGTAAAGTGTAGCTGAACATGATCGGCCTATGCTGTTGTATAGGTGGTTCATGGTGTGAAAAGTTTGACTGATTTAAGTTTGTTTTTGTGACATGCTGTGACATTTGACTTAGTTGCTCTTCAAATGACCGTGGCGTCCCTGACGACCTGTGGTATAACCCCTGAGAAAAGAAAGAAAATTCTCTCACGACTACCTCCGAAAATCATCTGCCGTCCCACAACCAATCTTTCAGACACGAACCACAGCGCCATCACTCACCTAGCACTCATGATAGCGAATGACACTGATCACCCCCTCAATCATCACTTCACTTTGCTGCCATCTGGTCAGAGAAAAGGGACTTTAAAATGGAGAGGAGTCTGATTCAGCAGGAATTTTGTCCCTTCTGCCATCACAGCCCCTGAACAGGCTCCAGTCCACCTGCAGCTGTCCAGCTGGGAATGCTACAATAACATGAACAGCCGGAAACCACATACAGAATTTAAATTGTCCAGTCACTTGTTGGCCTACAGCTGTTCGAACCACAGATGACTCAAGTAATTCAGAGACCAAATTTAATTTCCCATGCATTCCTTCTTTTAGTCTTTTTTTTTTGTTAACTGTTGGCCCTAAGCTGGAGAAGTAGAACACTCTTGGATGTTTTGGGACCCTTGGGTAACGGCTGTCAGTCAGCCATCACCTGCCACCCAGTTCTGTCATGAACAAACCTCCCTCCAACACACACACTACCACCGCTGAGACCAAAACTATTAGCACTTCTAACCTCATGTGGGATAGTTTGCTTTTTCTGCCATCTACCCTTTATATTTCTCCTCCTCCTGATTCTTGTTTCTTTATTCAGCTCACAGCCAGACCCCCCTAAGGCCACGAGCATCTGCTCATTCTTATTATCATTTTTATTCATCTTTTTTTGTCCTTATTTCCATCGGCGGATACTGATTATTTACCTGGGATGGACTGCAGGGCCTCTGCATAGACGCACAGATGTAATGTTTGTAATGTCTCTCCTGGCTCGGTGTGTAGCAAACCACCCAAACTCTCACAATTACCGTGAAATAGAAAATGAGGTACAATCTTATGCAATTCCAGTAAATGTTATCCCTGTAACGCATATCTGTTGACACTGTCAGAGAAGTCATATGAACTCATGGTCATATTTGTGGCTGCTGTATAGCATTGGACTGCATTATGTGTTTCTAATATTTTAGCCAGTCCTGTTTATATAAGAAAAGGGAGCACAGTGTCAGAATCGCACCAGGATATTGGCAGACTCTTTGCAGGCTGTGTAGGATAAGTAAACCTTGATCCCAACATGAAATTTAAAGCTGCATTCAACAGTATTTTTACACAATGGACCTAGTGACTATGTACAGTGAGAGCAGAGACTTATCACCCAACTTTAAGCTCTACGGAGCATTTTAGTCTCTTACCTTATTGTTTTGGTTGCAAACTTTATTGTTCACCGCTCAGATGAGGTAAAAAAACAAAAAAAAGGGCTCTGATAACTAGTGGTGTGTGATATTGCATTTTTTGATATTAATCTGATCTGAGCAATATACCGGCCAGTATGACAGAGGAGCAGTGAGTCCGGCGACTTGGCTGTTTCTTTGCCAAAACCGCAGCATTGCGAACAAGAGCGGAACCTAAAGTAAAGAATCGATCTCACCAGGCTAGTATCGATCCGATACCGATACTGACTTGGTAACGATTCTATCGATATTTGGATCGATCCGCCCACCACTACTGACAACTATTGTGCTTCAGCTGACTGCTAGCCAGTGAACAAATTGGAGCATTGAGCAGCTAAACAGCCAGAGTTGGTGTGAACCAAAATTGAAAGAGAAAATTAAACTCACAACTCTAAATGAATCCTGATGTGGTTTTGTGTTTGCTGGATGGTTTAACAGGTAACAGTTTGCTAACATACAATCTTTGTAAGATGGTTAATGTCACAGTTTACAGGATTACAGCATGTTACACTTCCACTGAGCAGCCAAAAAAAAGGATTAATGTAGCTTTAAACCTCCATAACGTCTTAACTCTGTTAAGTAGAGCATGTTCTACATGTGCCGTACATGTGCCGGACAAAGTGTATTACTCGCCCTTCTGATATCATTCTGTTTCATAATCAGAATCATACCCAATTATAGCTTTGATTAGAGCCAGCATGAATTCTGAAATTAAAACGACGCATGATGAACGCTGACCTCTTCCTGTTTTAGTGCTGTGAGGCGATACGGAGAAACTTCCGTCAAGCCTGATCAAGTGGGAGATCGTCTAAAAAAGCAGTATTAAATCTGAGAGGCTAACGACCTCTCAGAGATCCCATGTCTCATGTGTTTATGGTAATCAAGTTAATATGTTAAAATTAACATGCTAATGAAATAGCTATTTTAAAGAGTCACTCAAAGCTACTTTGGTAAAGTAGGAGCGGACAGAAACCCCCCGCTGTGACAAACTGTATCAGCTCCGAATCTTTCTGTGACGTCGGATTTAAAACAAGCCCCTCATGACTGGTCATTTAATTAACCTTGTCAAGCATATCTGCAGTAATCTCCAATCTAATTTAATCTGTTAATTTAAAACAGTTTCCTTAACGAGGCCAGGCCCCCAGCCAATCAAATGTCAGGTATAGAAGGATAAAGGACTTGGTTAATTAGAGCTGCCAGGAAATGACCAAATATGGACAAGGGAGTCATTTTATTACTTTACCAAGAGAGTTATTAATTCTGTGGGAATCACCTCAGGTGGTACGAGTGTGTATGGAGATGAATGAATGCTAACAATAGAAATAAATCAGATATGGAGGCATAGAAACAAAGAGAGGCGGGGAAAAATATTTAGTTTATTCAGAATAATCAAATATGTCTCTTTCCAAGTTTGTGGCAGCTTCATTTCCTGTTAGACAGGAAATTGAGCCTTAGCATTTCCAGAAGTGATTCTCCATCTCATATTTATTATCAAATGATATTCAGTCTCTCCACTGTCAAATTATATTAAAAATCCGCACAGGGCTCCCTGAAGGGTTCATATCACTGTAAACATGTTAAATCAATGAAACTGGAAAAAAAGCAGTTTCTCTTTTACTTAAACTTTTATATTAATTTCCTTTTTGAATCAAAGTGATTGTGTTTGTATTGGACAGCTGCCATATGTGACAGCGTGGCTGTGTGTGTGTGAAAGGTAACCATCAGTGGTTTCTTTTCTAGTTTGGTAAATTCAAAGCTTACTGGGGTTTATTCTGCACACTCATATAATCTGCTGATGATATTTCATAATCTTAGCTTTAGAGAAAAACTCTATTCTAAAGCATGTTGGAAAGAAAAAAACACCACCTGAGGTTTCTTGCTGAGAGGAAATGGGACCAGCAGAAGGTGTTTGGCACTTTTTTTTCTTTCCATACAAAAAGTGGTTGCTAAGCTTTATAAAAGATACAAAGCAGCAAAGTGTGGCCAGAGAATTGTACGTTTTTTAAAGTCTTTCCTCTTACAAATGATCGATAGTTACATGCATCAAAAACAGACGTTTCAGGAACACGAGTTCAGTGTTAATAAGTGGTAAATCACCACCATCTAAAATCATAGTAAACACAGACAAATCATATTGTTTGTCGTCTTGTTTGGAATGTTTTTCTGGCATGTATAATGATTTACAATAAGAAGAAGCTGGAGTAAAGAGTTGATTGGCTTATCTTAGCATCAAGAGTGGAAGCAGGGGGAAACAAGCTTGGCTTTGTCCAGAGTTTAAAATCATCTCATTCATTTATTTTGCCTTATCAGGCTTGTAGGTACTGGAGCTGATCCCAGATGACATGGGGCGAGAAGTGGGGTATGAACAAATCACTAGATCACCACAGGGCTGAGACATGGAAACAGACAGACATTTATGGTTACATTCACACGTATGGGCAAAGTAGAGTCACCAATTAACCTGTAGAAGAAGTACCCGGTGAGATCCCACACAGTTGTGGGGAGAACATGCAAACTCCACAAAGAAGGGCCCCAGTCTGTTGAGAGATTCAAAACAGGAATCTTCTATGAGTCATTTTTACATTTTTGTTTGTGTGTGGATCAAATAAATGAGATAAAATATGTTAATTCATGAACTTTGTACAGAGTCAAGCTGGCTGTTCCTCCCTATATTCAGTCTGTATGGTAAGTGAACCTAATCAACACCATACACATATTCACAGAGACATGAGACTGAACTACGCACATACAGTTCATCTGTTTGCATGCACAAAAATAACTGTTACCCAGTGTTCACTCGGAGGAATCACTCGATGCATTTTGAACAGAAGCTCACAATTTAGCAGCTAAACGAGAATGACCTGACAGCACTCGACACGTATGACTGACAAAGTGATTGATGCAGCACGAAAGCAGGACGGCAGTGACCGCTTGGCAACAAAAAAAAAAGAAAAGAAAACAGTCATTATTTCAAAAATTCAATGATTAGAATTGAAATCCTGGAAACTGTGGAAGGCAGACAAGATGGGATTTTGGAAGCACGTCACTGCCGCATACGCAGCACCCCGAAATATAACAAGCTTTCTAAACTAGAACTGAATAATTTGTTAGAGGCAGGATGTCTGTAAATAGACAAAATGAAAGGATGAGCAGCCTCCCAGGTTACAGCTGAGCTGCCCACTTACTGACACGTGTGTGTGTGTGTGTGTGTGTGTGTGTGTGTGTGTGTGTGTGTGTGTGTGTGTGTGTGTGTGTGTGTGTGTGTGTGTGTGTGTGTGTGTGTGTGTGTGTGTGTGTGAGTGTGTGTGTGTGTGCATGACTGTGTTTGGCCTGAGAGTGTGAACGTGCACGTCTGTATCTGAGAACTTGGCTTCCGTGTGTGTGCGTGTGTGTGTGTGTGCGTGTGTAACACACCATCTGTGTTGCCATGTGCAGCTGCGCTCCCTTGGAGCCCAAGACCCAAAACTCAGCTGTTACCTAGACAACCCCCCATACACCCCATACCTGGTTCACACACATGCGTAAACTGATACAAACACACACACACACACACACACACACACACACACACACACACACACACACACACACACACACACACAGTGTTCAAACCACCTAAAGGTCTTATACTGTGAGTGCTTTTAAATGAGCAGATGGACAGAGACATATTAGATATGAGTGTGTGTGTGTGTGTGTGTGTGTGTGTGTGTGTGTGTGTGTGTGTGTGTGTGTGTGTGTGTGTGTGTGTGTGTGTGTGTGTAAGAGATAGAGGGGGAACAGGGAGGGAAAACCAGATGGACAGGTTTCATTTCTGGATGACTTTCCCCTCTACTCGAGTGTGTGTGTGTGTGTCTGTCTGTGTGTGTGTGTCTGTGTGTGTGTGTGTGTGTGTGTGAAGATGATCTCAGTCTCTACTAAAATATACATCCGGTGGATCTACAGCTGTCAGTCATTTATTCAGGCTCAGGATAAACATAGAACAGACTGTTAGGCAGAGCCGGATACGATACAGTGTGTGTATCATTTTATCTTCACACAGATTTTGAACCAGCTGGAGACGTTAGCTTCGTTATTACCTGACAGGATCACAGTGCTACATCTCGTGTGGATGAAAAGGGCGTTGGCGTGCGTCTACAATTATATCCTCTGTTTTACTGACACATAATTGTGTTCAACATGTACATAATAATGTGCGATGGGAGCGAGTTCCTAACTTTACATGTATCCAGCTGCGGGGGAAGACCATAAAACGTTGTATACAATAGGCAATGACTAATATAGACGAGGGTGTGTCAAAGCCAACCTGACCCACAGAACATTGAAAAGAACACATTTTCCTAAGTCGCCCTAAAATGGCACATTACCCAGACCACAAAAGCTTAAGAGTCGAAACACATCAACAGCAAATCAAACGCACCTTTTAAAGAGACCAAAGTGAACGAATCACGAAACAGCTAGAGCCGCACAAAACGTGACAAAGTCGGCACACAGTTTCCAAACGGACTCGATTATTAAAAGTATATTCCAATTCACCATTTGATTGTTTTCAAAGCAACATGCGGAGGAAACCCCAAAGTGAGAGAGATGAAGAAATGGTTACTCCCAATATTGTTTTTGATTTATTCAGCGTAGTGGGAATAAAATGAGGTTGAGAAGACAACATCATTACCAAGTCACAAGTTTTTTCAGCGGAAAGGTCAGAGATCCTCACACACACACACACACACACACACACACACACACACACACACACACAAAGAGTAATAACACACTAACATACATTTGTGCTGTTTCTCCTCCTGCGCGTGACGTGACTGGAAACCTTCTACTCGGTTACAAGAAACTAAAGTTCAGTTGTTTCTCATACTGACAAGTGAGTCTTATAATTCCCATTCCCAATCCCATAATTGGAATGTGACCTTTATCTTAAGCAATGAAGGTGATCACAAGAACTGTTAGTACATAGTTTGTTACCCAACTCTCGGCAGAGAGTTAAAGGTTAACAGATTGATGGATACCAAACAGCACAATCCATTGATTGTCTTATAAAGACAGTCACTAGTTTTATGCTGCGATAAATGACCAAAGGTTTGCTGCTGGTATTTTCCAGGGTTTCACGATGTGACGTGTGACAGAGTCAAAGTTCCAGACTGGTCTCTGGACAGTGACTAATTAGCCTAATACTAATGCTGGGCTACTGAATCAGTGTGTGTTGCTGACCGCACTGCGAGCTACTGTACGCGGTTTAAGCTTATGAAGTGACTTCTATAACAATGTTAAGGAAGCTAAGCTTCTCTTATCCTCCTAATACCACCACATGTGCTATTATGCATCGTTCCTGTCAAACAAACAAACAAATAAGATAAATTGTTTGGCAGTGTCATGATCTGGCTCTGAGAGTCATGGCAAAAAGGGAGTTCACACCATGCACGTTTGTTTAAACAATACTTTATTAAATCAAATTAAACAATCATAAAGGATTTAAAGTTATGGCGTGTGTAGAAGCAGTGGTATCAGTGGTGTAGGGTGTACATGAGTGACAATTGTGAGTGTGCATGTGTTGGTAGTGTAAAACAAAAGCAAAGGATGACCAAAAATATCAAACTGAACGGAACTAAACCAAACCAAACCAAACCAAACCTGACTAGGGACAGAAGAGCCCAGACCAGGGCCCAGCCAGAGAGAGATCAGAGAAGAGAATGAGCACCAGCCTGCAGTGGTATGAACACCCAAGGTAAATAATGGAAAACACCTGCAAACAGAAACCACACCCAGGAGAGGAGGAGGAAGGAACACACTCAGGATGCCACACAGGGCATCACAGCAGTCATGTACTCTCTCACCACTTCCCAAATGTGTCAGGTGAGACTATAAAGGACTATTTAAATTGAGAATCACTGCTATGTGGCAAAAGTTTTTTTTTTTTTTTAGCAAAATCTGATAATTGGTACCTTTAAATTAAAGCCTGAGTACACTCTGTCTGGACTTATTAGCACCGCTGGTGTTTTTGCAGCCTCGTGCAGTTTCTCGCAGAATGTTTGTAACTCCAGCGAACAGAAGTAAAGATTTGAGTGGAAAGGATCAGCGCTTTAGTTAAGTCCATGTCACTGGAGCATACTGCAGCCAGAATTAAACAATGTGCTTATGCAAGCCCTGACTGGCTGCAGTCGGCTGTCAAAAGTGGCTAGGTTCTTTGCTGCAACAACAGATGGGAATGGGGGGAAAAAAACCATGACACAGAAGGCGGACGGAGACACGAGGCCGATCAACCAGTCAACTTTCTTTAAGTTTCTCTATGCATTCAAGCCTGTCAACCCGGGCCGTCCTGTAGTAGAGGTTCTTGGAAATGTTGAATTATCAACCTTCTAGTGTCGGTCTTATTTTCTATTAATCTGTATCTACAGTCCTACAAATGGATGAACCGGTAAATTAATATCTCCTGTCCGTGTGCGATGTTTTAACTACTCTGACTGGAATCAGTGTGTAATAATAATATTTCCATAGGAAGCTAATTAAAACCCATCCATCTCTATACTGGAACACGTCGGCTCCACCGCTCCCACGACAGTGGCTGGATTTCCAGGGAAAAAGGGGACGATTCAATTCGATAATCTTTATTTAACGTTAATCTCGGTGATAAGTAGGCCAAGGTTTAATGAAGGGGCTGAATCACAGATGACAGAAATATAAAAATATATCGGCATATAATTCCAAGTCTATTAACTCAGGACCTTTCGTGTCATACGAACCTGTCAAGTCAACTGATGTAGGATCTCCCTTCTGTGTGTGTGTGTGTGTGTGAAACCAGTTTTCAGTGATTCATTTCCCTCATTAAGGGTTGTCCTACTTCTCTCCTACAATCCTTCACCTGACTGCTATCTGCTCCTTTCTTGTTTCTTTCAAGTACAGGGATTCTTTTGGGTTTGTTACTCTCAAAAAACAAGAATTTCCCATTACACCTTGATATTTCATAAGTCATTAGATTATTTCTCCTGGTTTATTCTTTACAGGGCATCCCATCAACCTCATGCTACAGAAAACAAAGGTGTATCTGTATTGCAACATGGGTAAAAGGCAAGAGAGGTAAGAGAGAGAAAGAGATCCAAAAGAGGAATGACTCGGGCAAGAAAGATGAAGAGGGAGAGACTGAGGGGGCGTAGGTAGAGGGGGAGTAATGAGGAAGGGAAGAGGAGGAAAGCAGACATGGAGATACAGACGGAGAATCTCTTTCAGCGATGAGAACAAGTGAAAACCAAGCAGAGAACAGGAAAACACAAAGAGCGACGAGTGAAACCGACTAATGATGTGAACAGTAGCTACAATAGTTACAGGAGACAGAGTCCCTGTTTCTTTCTCTCACTGTCTCCACCGGGAATTCGCGATCATGTCATCGCAAGGTCAGCGCGTCGTCGAATTTGTTTTTGCAGTGATTACTGTGCAGTGCGTTCATTTATTTACGTTCTAATGTTCATTTCACAAAATCCATCATGTAACAGCATTTCGGCAGAAAATGAGTCGAGCTGCGATTTGAACAGCGTGTAGAAAAATGGATGCGGCAACAACGTCTGTGTGTCGGTTTCTGAGCTTGAGTGCGTTTTGATTTGAGAATTAAATAAGTGGCCATTGAAAAGTGTTTTGTTGAAGGTTCTGGAGGAAAGTGATTGACTGTGGGTGTTTGCCTTCTACACTTCACCACAACCGATCAGAAAAATTAGACAAAAATGACCTGGAGTTGAGTCATACAATCGTCAACAGCCGAGTGTATTTTGGCTGCAGTAATTTTAAAACCTGTCAGATTCTGGAGGAACTGACAGGTTTTTTTTATTTTTTTTTTGAAAAATGTTACACTTCATTATTGTCAGTCTTGACAGCGGCACATAGTGTCAACCAATATGACAATATAAAAATTGTTTTGAAAACAGTGGCTCATTTATGCATCCAGGAGACACAGAGCAGCATTCATCATCATTCATTAGGAGTCACTCACAGTCTCCACAAACTCCTGAGGGAAATATCTGCACGTTTACCCGCTAAATACTTCATTATTTGTTTGTTTTTTTCCACCTTTATTTATTCAAGGTAGTTTTCGCTGAGCTCTGTTTTTTCGGAAGTGCCCTGATCACATTCACGCCTGGAAACTGTCCAGTACGACCACGCTCTGATCCGCCGGAGCAGTTGGGGTTGAGGGTTTTGCTCAAAGGAACCTCAGTGTTGGGAATAAGTGCAAAGCAAGCAACGCCTTTTACACCTCCTACCCAAATTTACCCAATGACCTTCAACTCACACGCTTGTTTCTTTCACCTTCAGGTTACCACCGCCGCAGGTTAGTTAGTCTGTCTGTTCCTTAGTGCCGGGCAGGTAGCGTACAGTCGGTTTATCAGCCTGGAGCCTGGAGATGAAGCCAAGAACCAAAACAGTAAAATAACAAGCTTAAAGATGCTAAAACGCTTCATGAAGCTGAGGGACACAGCAGAGTCAGATAAAAAAACTCACTCTCACTTTGTCACTCTCGACGACACCTGTCACATAACTGGATTATCATAATTGAATTATTAATTATTAATGAGATTTTTTAAGAAGACAGACTTTTTAGAAGATTTTAGTGCTACTTTAACACCTGTAAATATTTATTAGTGAAGTTCCTTCTAACCCTTTGTGACACTCGTATCTCCTACTTTTGTTTTTATGTTTCTGCTTATCTATTTGTGAGGAAGATGAACTTAAATTAAAAAAAAACTGAAGTGGAGTTCAACTAGTAGCATCACGCTTGAAGCTTTACTTTAAATAGTATGTTTTATTTAAACTGTGGAAGATTGTTTCCTTTAGCTGGTGAGTAGAAATAAGTGTGGTGATATTTTCTTTGGTCTGAAGCCAACATCAAGACTTAAAATGCCAGATTTTACAGACAGGAGGAAACAGATGTTGATGTTTGATAACCAGCAGTTTCTCTTGCTCGGATTGGCAACATTCAAAAAACTGAACCACAGTCTGGGCTGATGTTCTTCTTTGTGAATGTCAGCGGAGCTGCATTACACCGCACAGACAAATCTGTCAGGCTGAACTAAAATTTACTGGAATCAGAGCAGTCATGTGTCCTGTGATACAGCAGACCGAGTTTTTCCAGGATGCTTTGCACCAAACGAGACAACGCCAAGGTGAGGTGGCACTCAGCAGCAATGCGAAACGATGATTGAAGGAGCTCCCATCAGTCATTAGTGCAACGTCTTTCTTTGATACTAATGACAACAACATAGCACCAGTCCTTTTAAACACCCTGCTGCTTTAGCCACAAATAGAAATGATGACTAAACTCAGCTGCATGAGGCGGGTAGTCCTGATTGAGAGAGAGAGAGCGACACACACTCGCACTGAACGCAGCGCACACACACACCCTCATACCACACAACTGCAAACCAAGTTGATGTTTAATCACCATAACATGCTGGGAACACAAACACACCCTCAGGGTGCTAATCAATTACTGTACACACCTACACACACACACACACACACACACACACACACACACACACACACACACACACACACACACAATCAAGCTA
Organism: Collichthys lucidus; assembly: GCA_004119915.2. NCBI lineage: Eukaryota > Metazoa > Chordata > Actinopteri > Sciaenidae > Collichthys > Collichthys lucidus. The sequence goes on along the minus strand of CM014083.1, from coordinate 28,371,451 downwards.
AACTAATTTAACAATAATCCATTTTTTTTTTACCCATTTCTGCATTGTGTGTGTGTGTGTGTGTGTGTGTGTGTGTGTGTGTGTGTGTGTGTGTGTGTGTGTGTGTGTATGTGTGTGTGTGTGTGTGTGTGTGTGTGTGTGTGTGTGTGTGTGTGCGTGTGTGCGTGTGTGTGTGTGTGTGTGTGTTTAGTACAGGATACTGCCTGCCTCAGCACAAAGGTAAACTAACACACCATGAAAGCCCACACACACACGCACACACACACACACACACACACACACACACACAAGATGTATGACGTTACAAACCCCCTTCACCTTTATGCTTGTTGGAAATGATCCTTTTGAGAGACAGACAGACAGACAGACAGACAGACAGACAGACAGACAGACAGACAGACAGACAGACAGACAGACAGACAGACAGACAGACAGACAGACGTCTAAAGTCTTCTGTCTCCTCCCTTTGTTTCCCTCAATCAGAATAAGTGATGCAATGAAAACCAAACATAAAGCAATCATCTGACATTTCCATATGGAAACAGCAGCGTTTCACTGTAACCAGCTGATTAAACCTCATGTTTAATTCAATGTATAACCAAAGTTTTTACCTTTGCTGCTAGGGACAAGAACTAAAAACATGCACAGAAAGTATCAGCTCCAGCAAATGTTTGAACGCGTAAATATCGGTGTTAACGTTCATTTCAAGCGCTCGTATGACAACAAACAAACACACATATATACATATTGTTTGCGTTTGGTGTTTAGTTCAACACGATGATGATGTGATGATAGAGCCGTCATTATGTTGATACTAAGGTCTATCATAATTATCTGCTAATTGACTGCCTAACGAGGTAGCACTCATTAGAATGCTCATTAATACTCCATCATCGCCATTGATGGCTGTAATCACAGAGTGCTGGTTTCAAGGTCTTACAGGAGGGTATGTGAGAGCAGGAGCAGATACGGTATGCGGTACCTGCGGTGTGTGTGTATGTGTGTGTGTTGCAGGTGTATTGATTCTTTCTTTCAGCCGAACCTGTTGCATTCAGCCTTTCCATTACAGGGTACATAAAGAACCAGACACCTAATTTTTAGGGTGTCTGGCCAACATTCAGTGCAACGAGCCCTTGACAAAGTGAAGCAGACAGTAAGGGTGCAGAGGTCACGGTGGTGGATCGGCATCCACTTGACTTGTCATGCATAATTATTGTACATCTTTATATTGACAGTGATATCTCTCTCATCCGAACCATAGTACACTATGTGCAGATATCTTGTCTGGTAATAAGTCTGAATTTATTTCCACTCCATGTTTCCTCTTGGTCCCCTGCTGCAGTTGTAATTTTAAAAGGTAACACTGACTCGCACTGTTACTGCCTCTGCACGGCTGAAATGCGTGGTGTGTTGCACTTCCATCAGTCGAGGTGCTTTAAGAGCAAGTTGGAAAAAAAAAACACATCACTAACTGAGGTGGTGCAAAACTCTGAAAGCTACCAGTGTAACTGTAACTTATAGAGTTCATTCGACATCTCTGTTTGGGTCACACAAATAACCAAAAATCAACATTTTCAATTTTTAAATGTTTACCATGCAAACAGTTATTTCATTTTGGTTTTGTTTGCCGAGCTGTGGAGATTTGAAAACCTGAGCAAACCAGCTTGACTAAAATTTACTTTAGGTCCGAGAGAGAAAAGTATGTTTCATGATGTTGTCACCTTTTACACCTTGATACATTTATTTTCTGCCTTATTGTTACAGTCGATTAGATTAGGTACAGTATATAAAAGCCTTGTCACACCGTGGTGAGGTCAAGCTGGGTTTTTTGTCCTGTCTCGTCACTTCCTGTTTTATTTTGATATTTACCTGTCCTCTCGTTTCAGGTCACTTGCCCTTCCTCATGTGTCACCGGTCTGATTGTCTTCCCCGCCCTGATTGTTTCCACCTGTTCCCCATCACCCTGTGTATATATTGTCTGCGTCTCCCTTTGTCCCGCGCCAAAGTGTTTCGTCTTTCGTAGCGATCACCCAAGCCTTGTTTCATTGTCCACAGCCATAGCGATATAGCTCAAGTGTTCTTTTGTTCATTTTTCCTTGTATGAGTGATTTTTTTTTGTTGTAACTTCTTAGTCTAGTACTTTTGGTCCATAGTACATAGCGTAGTGTTTTTCAGCCTCTTTGGAGCGCCTTCAGTTAATGTTTTGCAGCCTGTTGTTTTTCCTCCTTGTGAGTGATTTTGATTTTGATCATCTTTATAGAGTAGTTTAGAGTTTTCTACCTTTGGAGTGTTTTTCTTTTCCCTAGTTTAGGCCCGTTTTCATAGCCTCACTCTGTCGAGGGATTTTTGTTATCAATAAACAAGCTCATTTGACACCTCTGCATTTGAGTCCGGCCTGACACACATCGTTCTAAGCTACATCACCGCCACCAAGATTGGTTATCCAGGAGGGCTCATTTTAAAGGGGCTCCAAGCAGGCACCCTGCTGCACACCTACTATTCAGTTAGTAGCTCTCTGCGCTGCTTCCCTGGAGGGTTAGTTTACCATATTGCTCCGGCTTTCTTCATTAAACTTTGCTGAGAATATTACAGTATGTATGGGCGCTTTCATTGTGTGTGTATTCCCCTCAGGCTGGACTCCAGCACCCGTTTCAGCTTCGCTGGGAATCATTTAGCTGCTCTGTCAAGTATGTTGTCGTCTGTATTCTCACAGCGCTGCGTTTTATGTTGCAGGTATGCCTCTAAGTCTGGACTGCAAGGCTTTTTTTGGCTACAGCGGAGAAAACAGAGAGCCCATTATCTACTGGATGAAAGGAGAAAAGTTTGTCGAAGAACTGGCTGGACACATTAAAGAAAGTGAAGTCAGGTAAATACAGCAGCATCTAAACTGAATATTCTGGTCATATGTGTGTACCACTAAGCATTTTCAGGAGGAGGCTGTAGAAACTGAGCAAACATGAAACATGCATACTGTTTCTGTCAAGTTGTCTTTTCACCACTCCTACGAGACACTGCAACAGTATCAATTATAGCCTGTCAAGTTTACAGGTTCGCATTGTTAATTAATTTCTGAAAAGACTCCAGCTGCACTCCTCACACTGTCACTATCTAATTTACTCTCTCATGATTTATGTCTCATTGAGGGTTCTGTGACAGATTTCCTCTCAACTTTCCTCAAGAATTATGAATACTAATAACAAAGTTAAATTGAATTCATTTTCTCCCCTATTGGGACCAATTACATCGAGCTCTATTGGGAAAAGCTTGATTGTCCGCGGGGCATCAAATATCATTAGAACAACCTGCCAGATCGCCATGGAAACGATTGGAATATTCACAGCCTGACACTCGCACACACGCTGGGTTTGATCATCTGTGAAATGTTATCGGTAACAGATAAATTAAATATTTCATCAATGATCGGTTAACCTGATTTACCTACTGGGCAAGTTATCTGCAACTGCAATATATTTTGGTCACCACTGACAATTTAGTGGGAGTAGTTTGGAGTTTCAGGTGCTACACAATGCTGTTTCTGTAAGAGGAAAAACCACGGTGAGTTCTGTATCAGGACTGGACTTATTCTGCTGTTTTCAAACTCTCTACTCTTTTTTCAGTCTCCTAAGACTCAATTGTTGAGCAGAAAGACGCCAAAAAGTTTAAATTTCTTTAGTGGACATCAACTAATGCATCACTGGAAGCAAAGGCAGGTGTTCCAGGACAGTGGAGAGTACAGCTACAACCTTAAACAAATTGTAGCAAACCCTGTTTGGTGTGAGTTGTCGGCCCTGCGGGGCTTTGTGAGAGCTCCAGGGGAAAAGACGAGATCAGGAATACAGGATTAGAGCATATGAATCTCCAACTGTTAATATTAGCGTGCTGCAGTGCTGCAGGGTTACTGAATTAAATATTTAATTCACACTCTGTTCTGTAGAGTGCACAGCACATCATCTACTGTACGCGGTACACACTGAAGGAAAACTTTATTATGACCTAGGTTTTGTTTTAATTGCTCTCTCTATTGATTGTATTGGTCGTCTGATTTGATGACTTGCATTAAAACGCTCAAACCAGGGGGCGGCCGCCCTGTGTGTAGAGGCTTCAGTCCTTGCTGCAGCTGCCCGGTTCGAATCCCGCATCGGACGGCCATTTACTGCGTGTCACTCCCCCTCTCTCTGCCCCCTGTCCCATCATTAGGTATAAAGGCATAAAAGGCCAAATAATAATAATAATAAAAATAATCTAGAAAACACTCAAAGTCTGCAGTTTACTCTATGAAGAGTATTATTACCTGAAACGTAATTCAGAGACGGTATAAGTGTGCACAACTATGGGAAGTACAGTAAGTCAAAGTGCAACCAAGAATTTAAACGTTAAACTTTAAGGGAATGCTTACAGGGGTTGTGGTTTTACTGCTGGCCTCTGTGTTCTGGGATTAGGGTGAAGGTTAGTTAAGGTTATGGTTAATAAATCTGGCTATTTTAAGGATTTGTTTTGTATCACAGCACAGAGCAGCTTGTTCAACGGCCCTGACGTTGTTGGTACTCCTCTCGCTTCATTCCTGGCCTCAGGTGTAATGTTTTAACGTGTTCTTGAAGTTGTGATGTAGGGTGACATAGTTTTAGGTGTAGAAACATCCACATATAGTTGAAGTTGGGATGGATTGATTGATTACTAGTTGTTGCTAACTTTACCATGAAGCACATGCACATGCAAAACTGACACTGACGGTAAGAGCTCACCCCTTAGACAAGGTTTCCAGTGTTTTAAAGTTTTACAGCACCACTAGACCTTTTTGTAATTGGATCTGAGTGCATGAGTTTCTTCACTAATTTGAAGAAACAAGTGTATGAGATGCTAACCTCCTGGGCTCTGTAAATGAACACATTTTTAAGGATTAAATCAGTGTACCAGTAAATGAAATGTTTGAACAATGCTTAAATCATCACCATAAATTATCATAAACAGCCTCTTCAGCTCCTCACCTCCTGTTAAGTACAACATGCAGCTTTATTACTTTTAAAGAGACTTGCTGATTACTCGGCACGGCAGCCAGAAGTCTGTCTTTTCTTAAATCTTTCCCTTTTTGCTTCGTGCCAAAGGCAGTTCATTGGTTGCATAGATTAATACACTACGACTACACTGTGGGTTCACTGCTTTTTCTTTTTTCATGTTACTGTCCAATCTGCCCGCTTCTGGTGCGGCACTCTGTGAAATAAATACTGGTCCAAGATGGAACAGATACAAATGCAAGTCTGTTTACTCGTATTTCAACCATCAGTACTAACTCCCTCACCCTGACCCAGAAGTAGTAACAGCCCTCATCATTAGAAAACATTTTTTAAAGTAGAATCTGGACAAAATGTTCTCTCCAACCCAAAGGCTGTCATATTTTATTTCATCAACTCAGCCCACTAATAATAATGTTCATTCTTCCCTAAAGAGAAGTCCCTTTGCCTCGGCCTGCTCCCTCCACAGAGAGGTCAGAGGTCAGCTACAGAACAGCAGCTCTGGACCTGGGAGATTTTCAGTGTCTTGCTCTAGGACACTTCAGCAGGAGGGCTGCTTGCTGACCTGCTGGGTCTTGAATCCAAGTCCTTCGTTTTAGAGAACTCAGCGGCCTCTGAAAACGTTCACTCGCGGGAGAATACCATCATAGATAAAGAGAGCGGGAGCGTGCACAAGTATGAGTGTTCAAACTTGAAATTAATAATGTCCCATGGGATTAAATTAACCTTTGCCTGATGAATTCTCCATCTTTCAGTGGCGTGCTCTGGACACGTCTGATCCAATCATACAGCACTTCCAAATTCAGCAAACACACTCTAGCAGACTGACTCTTGCTGTGATGGACATTAATCTGTCCACATCCTGCTGCAGCACTGGTCCATGTCTGTTTGCACAAGACATCCACGATAATGTAAATATCCGTAATTATCATTTCTTGTTACCCTGCAGTCGGTGACAGAGCTGTTGACACTCACACACGGTTATTACTACACCACCTAGAGAGCAGCCAGCTGTGACTATGTGTGACGGACAGAAGGTTTCGGACTTCTTCTCCACACTTTAGCCTTTAAGTGCTCTCCTTCTGAAAAATCTGCACCTGTCTATTTGAAAATATAATTACAATCTGTCAAGAATTCAAGCACTTTTGGTCAAAATATGCCCAAACACACCCCTAACTTCTAAACATGAGGAGTATCGTTAGTTTTACTGCAGTCCCTGGCACAGCTTCAGTGCTGCACGGCCACTCAATATTTCTGCAAGTCAGCTATCATAGTTCACGGCTCGTTCATGTGCAATGAATTCGTAATTATAATAATTCCACTCGGGGCGGTGCTTCCTTCATTTACACTTGAAGGCAGCAGTGGCCCATATGTGTAGTGGTGTGGAGAAGCTGCTCTACCTGATTGAAATTCACATCACCTGTCCAATCCAACTGCTGTCAAAAACTACTACTACTACTACTCTCTCCACTTTTTCGGTTTTTAAAAAATTGCCATGGAGGTTTTAGTTATGTAAGACTTGTTTCAGTGTAAGGTAAAGAAGAAAATACATTTTTTAAGATACGATTTCTGCATGAAAACATGCATTCATTCTGCCAAGTCAAGAGAAGAAGTTTTAAGTTAAGTTTATTTCCAACAATGAATCAGTCCTGCAAACAGGTATCCCCTGTGTAACCATCTCTCATTCATCCGTGCCACAGAGCTCCAATGTTGGCGAATAAACTGCTAGAGACACACAAATGAGCCACATTGTTGCACTATGTGACATGTTTCTCTGTTACAATGGTCACACGCACTGTTGTTGATTCCATATAAACCATCCTGCTGATGGTAAATACTCAATAGACCCTCAGCTGAAAAATAGTCCTTATTTGGGCCTACACTTAGGCTGAGGGCCATAGACAGTGTAGATTAAAGCTCTAAGCGATGAACTCAAGTACTATTGATTTTGGACTTTGTATAGAATTCGAATTGAAGGGTGTAGCCTTCTATAAAGAATACTAGTGTAGAAGTGGAGTCTGGATATAATCATCAGAAAAGGATGTTTTTTCAAAGGAGAAATGAAGAGTCATTGTGCCAAGTTTGAGGATATGAGGGGAATGAAAGGGACGAATAATGATCTTGTAAGATTTGTCAGATTTCAGTTGTTGTTTTTTGCACCCAGGATTTAGGGAGGCACTTGGTCAGGATGGAGTGAGTTGTCGTCATACTGGATTTAGTGGATGTGTAGAGCTGGAAATCATTAAAAATAGAGAGGACCAAGTACTGAACCCTGGGGTACGCCTTGGGGACACATGTGCAGTTAAATTGTTCTCTTTCAGTGATTTATGACTTCAACCAGGAGAGGGCAGTACCACAGAGAAGAATGATGATGATGATAATGATTAATACTTGCAAAAACATCAGTGAGGCTAAAGAGAATATGAGTACAAAGATGGGGGGAGTGTGAGGAGAGGTCTTTAATCACATTAGCACAACAGGGTGATCCAGTTTTATATAAAAAAAACAATCAAATCCCAGCAAAAGAAATCATTATTCATTACTGGGTGGAAAGAGTGTGTTTAATAGCAGATGTCAAGGCAGATTAGAGTTATAGATTTCGAGAGAGATGGAGAGAGGAAGGAGGTCTGGGAGGGGTGGGAGGTGGGTTCAGAGATATCGGAGGGAAGGTGAGAAAACGGAAGAGAGGAGGTGATGTGTTTTTAATCGACAATTTTAGCAAGTCGGTGCTTTTAACAGTGACCTCTAATGCTCTGTCCTGGTAGACATCACTCACTCTGAAACCACTGACACAGACACAGAGGAGGAAAGCGAGAGAAAACATTCAGTGTGTTCGTTCAGGAAGCGTTGACATTTTTATCACTTTAATAGTTCCTTCTGTGATCTTGACTATTACAGCGGAGGTTTCACCGTTTTAACTTACTCCTTTTGTTGCCAAAGCAGTAGAGAGAAGCATAAATATCGAGAATGTCAGTCCAATTCCCACAGCGGCCGCCCGTGCTAAAAGTGTGTCCGTCAAAGCTCTTTGAATGCAACCACTTTGATGAAAGCCTCATGTGACGACGCGGTTCTTTTCCGTGAGGAATAATCGTCTACGGGTTGCCTCGTCCATGCTCGCCATGCTTGGACTGTACCGAGTCCTGTTTGGTTCACCCCCCGTGTGTTGTCGAATCTGGCACTTTCTGGACGACTCTTGTTCATCAGAATTCGATCTCCTGTCTGGTCTGTTTTCTGACACTAATGCTGATTCTGCACGGGATATGCTCATTATTTCCAAAAAAATCCTGCTGTCTGCTGGTTAGGTTTGACCACTCACTCTGAATTCAAACCAAATCATCCCACGACACAGCTAACCCAGGCTCGGCTGAACTCAGCTGGTGGAGTCAAGGAAGATTTCCACCGTACCTTTTCTTATTTGTTTAGTCATCTGATGCTCTTTTGCCTTTCTCATTTATGTATTCTATTTATTCTCTTAATTTTGATCACCTGTAAACCTCTCTCTTCAAAAAGACAGGAGATTTTCTTTTGCTTATCTTCACCGTGCACCTTTCCTGTGTAGGTTTCTCTACAAGCTGCTTTACTATTATATTAATACACTATTACACTTTAAAAAATGGATTCTGTGGAGGGTTTTGACCTCAGACACTTCATCATGGAAATTGAAAATATAATCCTTTTGCTATGTTTTTATTAGATAAGCCTTTCATGATTAAAGTTATGTGGATTTACACTTTTTTAAAGAGCTTACAGGTGTAACCTCACATGTTGCAGCATGTAGCAATGCAGTTCATATTTGTTGTAGTTTGTTTTGGTACCCTTGGTTTTTATAGCTTAACCACTACCACCTGCTCCACACTGTGAAAAACTTCCCCACATTGTGATTACAGTTTAATCATGAAATGAAATGTTATCTGCAGACACAAGGCCTTGTGCATTTGACATGGGTGTCAAAGTCCACATGACTCTCCAAAAGCCCGTCCAGATTTGTCTTTAGTTCATTTTCTCTGCTCCTGTCGCAGTTTAAGATCCACTTCCTTCGGTTCAAGCTGTGATTAATCACGTAGGCTATTAGAAGCTGACACTGACACTGGCTTTTAAAATAATCTCCCCCTCTGAACCACTGGATGGATTTTGTTAAAAGCAGGGTGAAGGGGGTAAATGAATATAGTCAACTGGTAACTGACTGTCCGCTAAACTCCTCCCTCCAGTCACAGCTTAGCAAGCATGACTATGCTGATCAATGATACTGCAAACAGCAGATCTGACAACATTTCCCCACATGTTGAAAGAGTCTGCTTGGTATAGAATGAGTTTGGTCTCTTTTTTATTGCCTGTCCAAAACTTGCATGTAGTCAATAGATAAAAGTAGGCAATGCAATGGCATATCATTATTTTACTATATTGTCATATGTCATAAAAAGAACTATTAAAAACTACAACATCCATTGTATTAGGGCCACTCCTGTGTGTTATTTATCACAATATGAGCTATACTGTATAGTTCAGTGTAATGTTAGTGCATTCACATTAAAGCATGTACAATATACAGCCATCAAATGCACAATTAAGACTGTTCGCAGGTTTTTTAGTTACTTATGACTCAGGTAGAAACATTAAAAAGTCACACAGAGATAGAGTACAGCAGTACAGTACTGATCACTGCCTAAAAATGAGAAATTTGTCTACCTCTGTCTGAAACCAAGGAGAGACTGTTACCAAAGATCTGTCTTTTAGAAACTACCCGTGCTGCTAGACAATAGAGTTTGACAGGTTGTGTGCACCCTAGCTTAATGACGGAGGTCAACTGCTGAAATTAGCTCTCCTAACAGAGAATTAAACCCTCTTAGCGATAGAATTATGTCGAAAAAAAAAAAAGTAAATGTCAGCCTGAAGGCGGAATAACCAATGTGGCTTATAACCTGAGTGTTGAGTTTACCTACACTGCACAAGAAGCATGCGGCATTCAAGTTGACATTCACTAACTCTAACAACAACGAGGACAAAAAAACAGTGTGTTGGCATAAGCCACATGAAATATTAATACGCCTCAAAACAATGAATATGAACAGAAACTTAGATCCGACCATATGTGACTTACAGTTTATTGAATAAAATTGCAAAGTATGATATTAAATCCTGAATGAAAAACAACAACAAAGTTAATTAGAATACATTAAGTCTGAATTAATTTAACATTTTGCTTTTCGCTATCACACTCCACATTTAATGGGAGAAATTGCCCAACCTGTGATGCTACTACACCATCTGTGCTGACTGACTGCTCTGAACGTGCCATGTCAGCACAGCCGATCTCAGACATCAGCGGTTATGGCTGAATCCGACCTCAAATCTGCACGTCATGACCCAAACATCAGTACAGTCTCCACCTCCTCTACCTCCTCTCTTCATGCACCTCGCAGGCTTAGAGGAATATGACCTTACTATAAGGGGAGAGGCTTTTTTCCAGCTGTCGCCAATGTTTTCTGCACATGCCTCCTCCTTGCTCCCTCTGTCCTCCTGTTTCATCTGCTCCACTCCTCGTTTCCCCTCTTATATTCTCTCTTTAATTTTGCAGCTTTCGGTGGAGCGTTGTAGACATTAACCTCCAACTAAGATTTACACATTTCCCTTTCTCCCTGCTCTCTCATTCCCATTATTGCAGGCTATGTTTTTGCTGTCTGTGACTGTTGCCTTCTCTTTGTGTGTTTGTCACAGGATTTTACGGGAGCATTTAGGTGAGAAGGAGGTGCAGCTCTCCTTAACGTTCGATGCTGTGGAGGAGGCAGACCTGGCCAACTACACCTGTTATGCGGAGAACCACATAGGGAAGGGCGGCGGGAGTGCTATACTGCAGAAGAAAGGTGGATTACTCTCTGTCTGTTTCCTTACATCTAGTCAGATGAAAATCAAATAATGAAATGTGGAGAAAAAATGCCATCATGTCATAAATTGCTGCTTTTCCTGGAACAATAAATCTGGGTGAGTCACAGATTAAATGTAATAATCACAAACAGCTTGCAAGTAAATTACTCATTACAAAACCAGCAGCATGATCCAAATTTGTTATTTTGTCTGCACTAGAAAGCAACATTATCATCACCCAGAACTGTATTTATAGAGCACTTTGATAATAACGGCTTACAGACAGGACGGGGAATATTAAATGGGGCCTGGATTAGAGCCCTGTGGCATCCCGTAGCTGCTTTTTATTACAAAAAAGAATGAAGTAGTGTGTTTACTGTTTAAAGGATACTTTAGTGGCAACTAGCAGTGTGGTTGCTGATTGCATCCCTGTCACCTCACTCTCTCCCTTCTAGTGTGGAGGTGTGCAGTGACCACGAACTTCGCCAAATAATCCAAAAGGCTTCATCTAGAGCCAGTGTTTAGTTTCCATTCTGTGGAAACATGGTAGTTCAATGTGATGTCTCCCATGTAAGAGAACCCGTCTGTAGATATATAACACTTATTATGAGGTTACAAAACATAATGATTCTTATTTTTAGGTGATTACACACCTAAAACATAGTCCATCCACCCAGCAGGGGAGTGAAGAGGCTAGTCTGAAACCACGTTTCAAGTCAAAGACCAGCCGGAAAGCTGAATTATTTATTTTAAACATTATTGTTTTAACGAATGTTTGAAACTATGGAAACTAACGCTCTCATGTCAAATGCACAAATGGAGCTAGACCCGGGAAGTAATGTCTTAGCTTAGCATAAAGACTTGAAACAGGTGGAAACAGCTAGCCTGGCTCTCTACAACATTTAGTTTACCAACTCTGACTTCTGAAGTTCACTAGTTAGCATTTTTTAAACATATAAAACATTAAATCACTCCACCTATAACTGCTAGTATCCAGAAAACTGTTAGCCTATCACTCATTTTTAGATATACTGTCGTCCCTCTCTATATTGCGGTTCACTTTTCGCAGACTCGCTGTTTCGCTGATTTTTTTAGTGTAATTTTGCATGCTTTTTTTTTTTACAGGGTACTGTACACTATGAACACGCATTGTGTTCTGCGTCCTGATTAACTAAGGGAGTACTGTACAAAATGTGTGTAAAAAGGTGTATAAAAGTGTGTGGTTAGAGGAAAACATAATTTGCGGATTTCGTTTATTGCGGGTTATTCTTAGAACGTATCCCCCCCGATAAACGCGGGACCACTGTATGTCTGTTAATCATTGAGCCTTGGTGACGTGGGTGTATTTTTTTAACCTTAGACAAAGCTAGGCTATCTGTTACCCTGTGCTTCTATTTTATATTTCATGCTAAGCTAAGCTAATACACTTTAAAAATACCCTGAGAGTGGTAATAATCTTTTCATCCAACAGGCAAGAAGGCATTCCCCAGACTATTTCTCTAAGCAGGTTTAATATTCACTAAAGGATTTTTTTACTCTATTTACGGATAATTTACTGTCTCAGTAACAAGGAATCAAGCTCTGGATTTATAGCTGCCACAGTGTGTTGTCCCAAAAGCAGTGCTTTATTTGTTTACCCTGACTCGCTAAATATAAAACCCTATCTGCTCTAGTTACCTGGGACGTATTCCATTTCTCTTTATGATTCTGTTAACAAGAAATACCCCTACGGCTGCTGAGCAACTGATGCTAGCGTTTATGGCTCAGTAAATATTTGTGGATGTGAACAGCTTCCAAGATAATTAAGGCTTTTTAAATGTGTGCCTGTCATCAAGAAATGTGTGAGATGTAAAAAGCCTCCTCCAGAGCTTCATTTCAAACATTTGGGTAGCTGTTTCCAAACAGCTCACAGAGGGAAAATAGACGTGGTACTATTTCCTATTTCCGTGTTATGGATTTTTACAGGTGTGGACGTTCTGTTTGATTGACAGGTGATCTCTAGAAAGTGTGCTGAGCACCACAGATGGAGACAAAATACTAAAAAAAACAGCTCTCATAGTTACAGCTTTAAATATTCAGCTGAAAAATGCATGAGGGCACGACTCCCTTTGTAAAACATCTGCAGCAGTCCTGCGGTATCTCGCTTTCCATCTTATGAGCAGAACGTGCGGGCCTTGTTTGAGTCAGAGGCCACAACCCGGAGAAATGGAGAGAAACCTTAGAGAGACGGAAAAAAAGAGAAACAGTGAATAGCCAAACAGCGATGGCGGAGGAGGAGGAGATGAATCGTCTCTGTTACCTCGAATCTCTGTGGAAAAGAGAGCCGGGTGAATGCCCGCTATATGAAATAAATGTATGTAATGCAGAGGAGCAGGGACAGCGAGGGGCCGGGACCAATGTGGCGAGAGATAAACAGGCGCAGGAAACGGCTGGAGACAGAACGAGGCAAGAAAATGGAGAACAAGGAAGAAATAATAGATGCAGGGCCGAGAGATAAAGATGGGGAAGGTGAGAGGGGTGTAGGAGAAAATTGGGAGAGACAAAGTGAAGAGAGGAACAGAAAAGAAGAGACACGGGGAGAGAGGAGGAGGAGGAGGACTAAAAACAGGTCTTTCTCTGCCTTTGGGTGTCAGATCTATCTTACTATACTTAACTAGCACCCCGGGGACGCTCACACACAGGCACGAGCATGCACACACACACACAGGATCACACACACACACCTCCAGAGGGGGGGTCAGGATGGGAAATGTAGGGTCGTCATTACTTCACACTGTAATTACCTGGATGAATACTGTAGAAGAAACCGCGTGTGTGTGTGTGTTTGTGTACAAAGCAACAGGAAGCATTGCTGCACAGCGAAATTCTGCATATGTGCGTGATCGGAGCCGACGCCTGTAGACAGAAACACATACACTCCTCTCACGGGAGGCATTAGGTGTAATAGGGTTGTTTCAAAAGCGTGGTCGAGAGGGCACACACACACACACACACACACACACACACACACACAGTACTCGAGTAGCTGGAAGCTGAAGCAGGTATCGGTACATGTTGAGCCTGCTCCTCTTCAAGCATCCGGCAAATAGTGTGTGGGTTTTCTTTTGGATTATGGTGGAGGTTGGATCACTGTCTGTGTATGTAGGTGTTTTGTGTGTATCTATATGTTTGTGAATGCCTTCCTCCTCCCATCTGTCTCTTTATCTCTTGTCTTCTTCCTGCTTTCCTTTAACCTCGCATTCATTTATTTATTTATTTTTTCATTTCCGTAAGATAAAGTAACAGCAGTTGTTCCCGGAGCATAAATCTCCTTCATCTACATCTCCTTCTCTGTGATCAGTATAGATTTAAAGGAGATGAGCAAAGAGATAATATGGCTTTAACCTGGAAAAAGAGTCTCTGGTTCGCTGTAACGCAACCACCTACGGCGCTCCTATTATTACTCATAACCTTTTGCTATTTTAGCAAATTTAATATCGTCATTATCATTCTCAACATACCGGTATAGTTTCAGAGAGCCAGTTAGGGGAGGATTCATTAGAACTAACCTCGCATGATTTTAAGTAGGGATGTTTTCAAATCTATTTCAAAGGTAATGACATTCAGGGACATTCAGCCGACTCAATGTGGAAACCTTTGCCCCAACAGGCCGGACAATCAGGGCAGAGTCTGGAAGGACGACGAGCAACAACGACAACATGTGACAAAAATAACATGCAGGTTTTCGATATCTAATATTTATGAGCCTTTAAACTGGGTGAGGTAACTAGGTTACAGTGCACATGCATCTGCACCAATCAGTGTTCTTATATCAACAATAGTTTGAATGTCTATGTCAGGGGTCTCCAAACTACGGCCCGCCTAAACAATTGGAGCGGCCCACTTAACGATCCCAAACAATCCCTCTAAACATGGCCTGTTTTTCAAAATTGCATTTTCCTATTATAAAATATCCTCACTTAATGATTAAGGTTGGCATTCTAATTAAAATAGACCTTATTTACGAACTATTTACAGTACTAATTAATTTTCATCCTTTCACACAATGGTATATTCTGAAGTTACTTTGCTCGTGATCAACCTCCGTGCAGTCTGCCCGGGCGATTCAACTTGGCGGGTCAGGGGCGGCCGCACGGTGCGGAGGAATCCCCTCGTGGGACCTCTCCCCGGCCGTGACCTTTACAGCGCCCTCCTGCTTGGACCTCGCTGCTTCCCGGGGCCGTGGACTTAGTGCTAGCTGCGCTTCTCCGCGACTGTCGAATCGCAACTTATCGCAACTTTCACTTCCTCCCGCAACAAATTCGCAACAAAAATGTAAAAAGCAACTTTCACCGCAATTTTTTTGAAAACCTCATGCAACATCAGGGATTTTAGGCCGCAACTAATTCAAAAAAGGCCGCGAAATCCTGGTGGGACTGATATGATTACCGGTTATAGACTGACCTCAGCCCACTATCACAGAAAGACAAGTTGATGTGGCCTGCACCGGAAAAAAGTTTGGGGACCCCTGGTCTATGTGTAATGATGACTCTATGGAGAATCACCACCTTGCATTTTAGCGTCTTTCAGCTCATTGTTTTAGTTTTTTTGTTACATTACAGCTTCTCTCGCTGGCATACGGTGGCTGTCAAGCTTTTAACCCAATAAATACTGCTTATATAGATCTGGTTTTACCTTTAACACTGTTAAACCGGAAACAGATTGAACCGGGGTCATACTAAACAGTCATTCTGTATTGAACAGGGATGTGCATTAAATTTAACTATAGATCATTTTGGTAATCCCCCATCGCCTCCAGGCCTGAAGTCTTAAAGCTAACAGGGTCTTGTCCGGGCACCTGAATGCAACATGGCAGCCTGAACAAAGCACAAGTTGTCCTAAGTTAGCACAAGTTATCAAAGCTTGAATTCATGCGCCGAGTGTGTGATTGAATTAGGGTGTGCTCTCACCCCGCAATGACCCAAGGTAATGGGTTGATGCATCTATGCTGCACACATGCACTCACATGGGACACACACACACACACACACCATACACGTCCACTTATTGTAACTGACAGAGCAGAAAGAGCTGCCTTCAGCCGCCACGGAGAGAGCATTACTCGAAAGAAAAAAATAGTGAGGGAGAGAGAGAGACGGACGGAAAGAGCCTGACAGGAGAGAAGAGGGATGGAGAGGAGATGACAAACAGAGGAGAGTGAAGGAAAGACAGGGTTTGCCTGATGTCAGTCAAAGGTTCAACACAGGCTTCATTAGCTTCATCTAGAGGCAAAAAAGGAGATTTTTAGGCAGGTCTGATTTTGGGTGAGGAAAGGAGATACATCCAAACATTTCCATCGACCTCATTTGCACTTCAGGCAAAGTGCACTTCTTCGTTTTTAGCATTTACCAAACACACTCTGTATTTGTAGTCTGTAGAAAAGCCAGACAGATAGAGTCAGATTTGTAATCCTGAATTAGTACTCAGATTTCTTTCAAATACAAGACACTTTGAATTTAAAAGTGCAAATGAGGCCAGTGAGGGATAACATTCAATTTTCAATTCAATTCAATTCAATTTTATTTGTATAGCCCAAAGTCACAAAGTACATTTGCCTCGGAGGGCTTTACAATCTGTACAGAGAATGACACCCTCTGTCCTTAGACCCTCGGTTCGAGTGAGGAAAAACTTGCCCACAAAAAACCTTTTAACAGGGAAAAAATGTGGAAGAAACCTCAGGAAGAGCCACAGAGGAGGGATCCCTCTCCCAGGACGGACAGACGTGCAATGGATGTCACGTGTACAGGACAATCAACATAAACATTTTGTACAGTTACAATGACTTACAGAATGACAATGAATGATAAAGTGACCACAGTAGTAGATATAGTAGTATTAATGACAGTAGTAATATGTGTAGTGGGCGTCGTCCAGGATCACAGCAGCAGCCACAATCCACGAAAAACCTGCTGGACGACAGAGCACAGAAACTCCGGGGAAGTTTGGTCAGCAGCATGCATTAATGAGACATGTCCAGAGACAGACAGACAGACAGACAGACAGACAGACAGACAGACAGACAGACAGACAGACAGACAGACAGACAGACAGACAGACAGACAGACAGACAGACAGACAGACAGACAGACAGACAGACAGACAGACAGACAGACAGAGAAAGACAGACAGAGAAAGACAGAGTAGGAGGGAGGGTTTTCGGTAAGGGAGATGTGACTACATCTTTAACCAATACCGTGCCTGGCTAGGCATAACCCTGGGGAGTCCCCCGGCAGTCTAATCCTATAGCAGCATAACTAAGGGATGACCTGAGCCAGCCCTAACTATACGCTTTATCAAAAAGGAAGGTTTTAAGTCTACTCTTAAAAGTGTTGACCGTGTCTGCCTCCCGAACCCAGATTGGTAGTTTGTTCCACAGAAGAGGAGCCTGATAGCTGAAAGCTCTGGCTCCCAATCTACTTTTGGAGACTATAGGAACCACAAGGAACCCAGCGTCCTGAGAGCGCAGTGTTCTAGATGGATAGTAAGGTACTATGAGCTCTTTTAGATATGATGGTGCCTGACCATGAAGAGCTTTGTAAGTAAGGAGGATAATTTTAAATTCTATTCTCGATTTAACAGGGAGCCAATGCAAGGAAGCCAAAATGGGAGAGATGTGATCTCTGATCTTGGTTCCTGTCAGAACACGTGCAGCAGCATTCTGAATTAACTGTAAAGTCCTAAGAGACTTCCAATGTTGCATTTTCTTTATCCCAAAAATATATTTTTTAATTATTTTTCTATAACTTCTTGTGGAAAACAAAGTGGAACTGTAGATCCTGTTCTTTGGTCGACCAGACCTCTGCACGGCTTAAGATTGGGTGGAGTGACCCTACTATTATGTGAGGTCACCATCCTTTATGAATGAATAAGAAAAACAAAGGTGACGGTTGCCCCTCTCAAATAGGAGCAGCAAACAAAGAGAATGACGGAGATCTTGATAAATCTCAGACACAATAAGGTGTGAGGGTGGAGAACAAACAGTAATAATTAAAGCTGCAAGCAGCGATGGTCGGGCCCTCGCACATGTGCGCACGTCGAAATGTGCTTAATATTGGTCACTCACACCGTTTCCCCAAAATTCATCATTTTGATAACTTTTACTCAGGAAGTCTATGTGAACACACCTACCAAGTTTGGAGTGAATTGGATACAATCCCTACGAGGAGTTCGTTCAAACAAGACCCCTTGTCAACCAGTCAATGACCCAAAAATCTGAAAAGTTCAAATGTGACAAAAATTGGACACCGTACGGTTCACTGTAGCCCGGGGCACCAAGAGACTTTTTTGTGCGTCTGGGCATGTTACATACTCCCACCAAGTTTCGTACACGTGGGCGAAACCGTGGCGAAGGGGCACCTCCAAAAACGCACACCTAGGTGGCGCTGTGGAGGCATATGCGTACGTCCATGTGTGAGACCCCCAAAATACGTAATTTTATACCTGACATGGGCAGGGTAGGCAAATTTTCATGAGTTTTCGGGGGGATATGGGCCGTCAAAAATGCGATTTACTTGATGTCTGAAGAAAAATAAAAACTAAAAAAAAATAACAAACATACGAAATTCAATAGGGCCTCGCACCGCGTGCTCGGGCCCTAATAACAGACTTCTTTCAGTCATGTATGTTGGCTTAAAAGAGCAGACTTTGATATAATTTAGAATCCATGTTGAGTTGGAGAGTTTGGTGGGATCTCAGGTCTTTCTAAAGAAGACAGCTTTGTCTTCAACTTGAAGTAACCTTTAAAGAAAATGCATCTTTACAATCTAACGGTGGCTCCAAACTGAATGATGACACAGATGGGACATTTGGGAGAAAAAATTTTAAGGTATTTTTATTATTATTAATACATTTTATTAATTTATTTACAACTTGCTTTGGCATCAGATGCTGAAAGCACTTTTAAAAAAGCCAGTGGAAGGAATAGAAAACTAAAAGACAGTAAAGTTTGTGGAATTAAACAAAGTGGTGTCAAAGAGCGTAACAGGGAGAAAAGTTCTGTAAAATATCACATATGCAGACTCTCAACGCCCCCATTACCATCGCTGACTACTCCTTTTATGCCTAATAAGTAAAAAGCGTACTTAAAATTCAGCATTCAAATTCGGGCTCCCATTTTCCCGTGCACTGATATCAGGAGACGGCGGCAAGTGACTCATTACTAATGGAAAAATATCTGAGAGAGATAGATGAAGGAGGGAGCGGTGATGGAGTGAGGGGTGAGAGCAGAGACAGGAACACGGGGGAAGGAGAGAGGGATGGATGGAGGCAGGGGGAGAGGTTTTTCTAAATGGGTCTCATTACTAATGGAGGCAATCGGAGTTCACTTCACTGTAGAGCAAATATTTGGTAATTAGTTAAATTTCACTATTTTTCTTCCCCCTTTGGACTGCCGTTCCATCTATTCCTCCCTCAATATTCGGCCCACTGTCCCACCTCTTTCTCCCACATAGTGTCTCCTTGTGGAAGACTGTGGTGTAGCAGCACAGGGTGGAGTTAGAGAGACGTCTACTGGCGAAGCATGGTCATTTCAGGCAGATTACATACTGTGGTGGTAATCGAAAAGACAGGGACACGATGGGACGTTCTTGCACCATCATTCATAAATGTATAAATCTCTTTGTCCTTTAAAGTTCTTCAGCTTAGGTCACTCAGTTTGATACTAAGAAAAAAGAGTTGTTACAGCATGACGGAGCATTATACATGTAAAGAAATTCAATATATGAGACACACAGTACATATTGCTGATAACAAGTATACTGCTGTACAGCCGAGAAGGTACTTAAAAACATTTTTTTATAGGAGATTCAATGAATTTGGCCTGCCACATACGCTCTGAGCCTTTAATTTTTATTAATATTTTAAGTTGGTGCAGGCTGTTCACTATCACTATGCTCACTCAAAGATTTATCCATCTGTTTCCACAAAATAATAAACTGTCTTTTTGAAAAAATCCCTGTGATACTTTACAGTATCACAACCATCTGCAGAACTTATAGGAATAATTATAAAGGTAACTACATATAAGTATATGTGGATATAATATGTGGATTAACACATGGTCAGCAGTATAATGAAATTAGATAGATGTGTTAGAGACAGCTCAATATATATTGTATTAATATATTATATATTCATCATAATAGTAAGTACCTTAGTACTTGCTTTGTAAATCTGCATATTCTACTTTAGTACTTTTTGTAAATATGTACACTTGTGTTTTCCTCTTTGATTCTATGTTTCGCTGCTGTTAACAAGTGAATTTCCCCGTTGTGGGATAAATAAAGTATTATCTCTCTCATAGTATGTATTTCATTAAAAAGAGGCCCAGCAACAACATGCTGCTTACATTTTAATGCAATATAACATCTCAGTCTGAGGAACTTTATGTATATTTTGCCGACTGTACCTACTTGTACTATTACTTAATCAAGACTGCCATATTGTAACATTGTGCCATTCTTCCACCACTGCCTGTTTAAAGGATTTTCTCAATACTATGCTATTAAAATCCATCTCATGATTGTAAGTCTGTGACTGA
Organism: Collichthys lucidus; assembly: GCA_004119915.2. NCBI lineage: Eukaryota > Metazoa > Chordata > Actinopteri > Sciaenidae > Collichthys > Collichthys lucidus. The sequence continues at coordinate 28,351,003 of CM014083.1, read as the reverse complement.
TGCCTTCAGTCCAACTGCAAATTTACAGTTCTATAAAAGTCAAATGAGCAGCCACACTCCCGCTGTGACATACAGTACCAGGCGCTGTAGGTGCAGACTGAATGTTTCTATTACGCGCTGTCACCGAGCTGACACGGGAACAAAGAAAGTAACAAATCGGCTTTTACGAATCAGCCAAAGTTCTTCAGACTATTTCTGTATGTGTGTATGCTGTTCCTCACATTAATGTTTTGATATTAATCTGTAGCTTTAATGTAGTAGGCGAGAAAAATACATGATAGTAAGACAGCTTACTCTCCCCACAACAGGTGGCGCTGTAGTCCCACGTGGCAACAGGAATCTGCTTATGATGACACACTGTAGAGCTGCAGGGTCTGACCTCAGGCTCAAGTAGACATTAAAACTTTATGTCAGAGGATATTGTTTGGTTAAAAACTGATTCACCTGTAATAATGATGATGGATTAAATGGAATAAAACAGCCAACACCAACGTAATAAGATAATAAAAAAATAAAACAAATAAAACATGATGTCGTTTAAAGGCTGTAACATTTTGCAACAGCATAAAATTCCCGGCAATAACTAGCACGACGAATAAACACGGGTTGTAAAATGAGGTGGTGCTTAGTCATAGTGACGAGATGAGTTGATGTGTGTGTGAGTAAGTGTGAGTGACATAACAGTAGATCATATTTCCCATTGTGTCAGTCACCATCATGTTCCATTAATCCACCATACACTTGTATTGCCTGTGATAACATCATCCATACAGATCTCAACACTGTGTGTTGGAACTGACTCATAACCTGCAGATGTGTAAACACAGAATCACACAGGCGGTTCTTTTATTTTTATCGATCTCAGTGAACTTAATTAAACAGGATCCAACACAGAGAAACATCAATACTATAAAAATGTCAGCGTTATCAGTCCCATCCACAGCTGTCTCATTCACTACATGAGAGACAGTATCGGATGCTTCCCATTGAAAAGTTTACAGTGAGCTCCTCTTTATTAAAGGCCGGGTAATTTGCTATATGCACATCTGCCAAACCGATCTGTCAGCTTGAAAAGGCTTCCGAAAAATGTGTGATTGTGTCCAAGTGCAGGCAGAAACAGGCTCATTGTTGCCTCCTGTGGCCTGACAAACCACAGTGAGGCAAAAAGAAAATGCTGCACACCATCGGACAAGCCGCGAAAGTGAGATAAATGATCGGGCATTTCTCTAAACATTTCAGTGGTAGCCATGCAGGGCTAGAGTTACACACTCCTAAACGCTGGGCCATAAAGACACACAACGTTTGTTTGTTTTCTGTCAAGAACAAGATGTTAGTGATATTACTAAGTCAGTCCATACGATGACTACAACTCTGTTTATTCTACTGTTTCGCTCCATTTTAGGATTGACCGCTCTCCTGTGATTGCCACTTGTAGCCACTGTTCTGTAAAAGTTGCACAGTCTCGCTTGAAACACTGGTTATGGAAAGTGTGTTATGAGGACATTCATAGTGAATTATAGAACATTCATAATGCTTTATGGCTACGCTCGTACACGCACATGTTTTCTAATGCACGATTTGAACAGACATAAAACATTATAGATGTGACTTATGATGGATTGTAATTGAATTGTCAGTTGACTGATGGGGCTTATAACACATTATGATTACCTTACATATCGACATAGGCAGAATAGAACAATAGAATATCTCATTTAGGTTTTATACATTTAGATTTTATTCCTATTATTGATAGATTTTACTTTAATTGTCTTAAATTAATTTAAATGCATGAAAATATGTCACACTTTACGACTACTTCACTTTACTTAGCACATACAACGACAACGTGTGACACTGCATGGACTGTTGCATGTTAAAGCATCCTATATACTATTAGTTCCTCCTACAGGTGATTGTTGGAGTGTGTTTATAGGTGTATAAGTAGCCATAATGTGTTATAAGGTTCATCGGTGAACCTCTAGTTTATGAGAGCATCCATGAGACACTTTAATAATTTATTATAAGTCACACTTTAATGACTTGTTCATGTGTGTAGTCATAAAGCATTATGATAACCTGATACAGATGCAGTCTTCATAGAAAGTGTGACAGTTCGATTTAGGAGAACAAAACTGGGACAACGTTAGGAAACTAAAAAAGTCATAACGGTGTTAGTCATTCATTGATGTTCATGTCTTACACACCTGGTTCAGTGTGTGTGTGTGTGCGTGTGTCTTATCATGTCAGTGTGCTATATTGGCAGAAAAACAAAACAGCTGTAATAACAATCTCTGATTGTGTATTTGTGTGACTGAAATGAGTTTCAATCTCCACCGTCACCGATTTCAGAAAATTTGCCAATCTGAATGTAATTTAAGTTTTCATTTTTTTATATTTCCTGAAGTCAAATTGTTGTAGATTGACTTCACATGCTCGGATGTGAGCAGATCGGTTTGTAAAAAGAAAGCAAAGAAGAAAATCTAAACACAAATAAAATCTTCAGTAATACAGCGTTCAAAATGAGTTATACAGGAGAAAATATATGATTATCTTTTGGTCCTTTGAGCAATAACTGATATAAATCTCATCGATTTCTTTTCCACTCGCCCCCTTGCTGTATCTCCCCTGCCTGTAGATATGTATCGTCTGGAGCTGGCTGGTGGTCTGGGGGTCATATTGCTGCTGTTGGGAGTATTGACGGCACTTTATAAGTGTTACAACCTGGAGATCATGCTCTGCTACAGGCGACACTTTGGGAGTGATGAAACCGAAGACGGTAAGCCTGTTTGCGTGCTCATTTTTATGACAAATTATGCAACGGCAGCAGCGGTTCAGACAGAGAGCTTATATCAACATACATATTGCGCCGGGAAAGAGGAGAAGACAGCAGCACTCAGGCTCACAGCAGGTTACGATGGAAACATGTTGCTGAAGCAATAAAAAACACCCAGGATGCAGTTACAATCAATCAAGTGCACACTTAAGTCAAAGAAAGCCATTAACAAAAGAAAGTGAATGAGCATCTGAATGAATGAACGTCTTGGTTGTTAGTCTAAATGGTGATTAGCAAAGTCTTAAAGCTCTTTCTGAAAGGTAAATGATTTTCAAAGAGATGTCCACCTGTCCTGTACTTATGTACTCTGTCTGTCTCCCTCTTTACAGATAATAAGGAGTATGACGCCTATCTGTCCTATACTAAAGTGGACCTTGACTCTCTGGGCAGGTCAGTTACCTCTATACACATATATATATGTTTTAAACAATGCTTTTTTTGTCATAATAACGCTGTTTTTGTACTTATTGTTATCTAATCTTCACAGATATCAGCATGAAAAGCACTTTCTGAACTTGATTCTGTGCGATGGACGTTAAAGTCTTCAAGTTCAAGTCGGCTTTATTGTCAATACTGCAATATGTACAAGACATACAGAGAATTTAAATTATGTTTCTTTCTGTCCAAACAGCACTAAACATGTTATATAAAATACAAAATATAAGTGAAGATGTAAACATTTATATATAATAAAATATAAAATAAAAATAAAATAAAAATAATAAATATATATATATACAAGAGACATCCGGGAATAGAAAAGTCTGGAGATATAAATAGTATGAACCGTATACGCAGCGTTATCAATATAAATATAAGTATGGCAATATGATATAAATATAAATACAGTGTAAAGCAGTATGGTAGAATTGTAAATTGACAGAATTCAGTATGAACAGGTCTATAGAGTGGAATATGTAAACAGGTGTACATAGTGCATTTGCTTTTCAAGCAACAGTTCAAAGTATCCATGTCAGCACCTCTAAAGCAGACTAATAAACACGTTTTTATTTAGTTTTAGAGGGCATCAATTGTTGGAACCATTTCTTGGCAAACAACAGCCCGACACAAAGGGGATTGTGGCTGGCTGTTGTTTGTGCAGTGTCCAAAGTTGTGCCAATACAGCAGGATTACCAGGTTCGGTAACACTGTGTGTGTTCTGCCAAGTCCCACTGTACCCTGGGATGCTACAGTGAAACACTGAAGTGTTGGGCAGATGGAAAATTGCCGTTTGTCAAGAAATAGTAACTTTTCTTTTTTTTCACGTATCTGTTACAGTGTGTCAATAAATGAGCTTTAGAGGCGCTGCTGGACGTATGTCTGAACTGGACGTATGTCTGAACTATGAGGCGCTGCTGGACGTATGTCTGAACTATGATTGTAGTCTGTGATCCAGAATTGGTACTGATCGTTTCATCTCACTTTGGAAAAGAATAGAAATAGAATAGAAAGCTTTTATTGTCATTGTACAACAGTCATAATTTAAGCACGTCAACAAGGTGCTGGTCCTAATATAGGAAATAGTATAGTGTAGCGTCGATATAGACAAGATAAAAAACACAATATAAATACAAATGCAATGCTAAAAATGTACAAAATACAAAAAGGGGTATTCATAAAAAGTGCATGCTGCATCCTGCTTGTATTTGCATAACAAATTGTAAAAGCAGGATGTTACATAACAGGGGTTGTTGCATATGATTACACGGTTATTGCACATGAGGGTTATTGCTCATAACACACACGTAATATTGATTCACAGGAAGTTATGAAGGTAAAGAGATTTTGCATATTGGGGTGGCTAGTGCATGTGTGCAGGAAGAGTTCCCTTAAACCCAAACTAATAATAAACTATCAGCTGGTGATGTCACGTTACACAATTTCTGGCTGCTGCAGTTCATTTTTAACTGTTACATACATTTGAGGCTATCACCAGGCGCTGTGGCCATCACTTTTGGTTTCGCATTTGGTTTTGAATCTAGAGCCATAATTACTATTCTCTGACCCCAGCAGGGCGAGCAGCGACGAGGAAACGTTTGCTTTAGAGATCCTGCCGGATGTTTTGGAGAAGCATTACGGTTACAAGCTGTTTATACCAGACAGAGATCTAATACCCAGCAGTAGTAAGTATGCATCTATCTATCTATCTATCTATCTATCTATCTATCTATCTATCTATCTATCTATCTATCTATCTATCTATCTATCTATCTATCTGTCTATCTGTCTGTCTGTCTGTCTGTCTGTCTGTCTGTCTGTCTGTCTGTCTGGCCATCTTACCTACCCCTCCTCCCCTGCACGCACACACACACACACACACACACACAACCTGTTTCATTTTCTCTCTGGACCATTATAGCCCCCAATACCCAGAATTCATCACTCTGTCAGAATAAATAAGAATCTATGTGGGTTTTCGTCCTAACACACTTACAGACACACACACGTATCTGTGTATCAGGTGAATGTCTCCCCGAATGTCACACACACACACACACACACACACACACACACACACACACACACACACACACACACACACACACACACACACACACACACACACACACACACAGACGTGTTCACACTTATGAAAACCACAGACACGGTCTGTGTTTTCCCCAGTCTAGCCCGTGTCTCAGTCTTACTTTCACAACAATAAAAAGGTTGCATGTACTGTGCTGGATGTAAGGTTCAGTTCCCACTGTACACACACACACAAACACACACACACACACACACAAACCTACGCAGATACCGTTTGTCATCATTTCTGCGGGGTTATGTGTCGCTCGCCGGTCCAACTGGAGGGCGAAATATGACCGTTATTGCTGTTATCTGTCAATGCTCTGACCTCACATACACACACACACATAGCTATATATGCACTGAGCATAATATAAGGCGGATATACAGTGTAATGTATAGATTTGTCAGAGACACACACACACACACACACACACACCTACTGCCATCCATCATTGTTACACTCATCTCTGGCCTTGCCAGCTGCAGGGACAGTGAATGGAACATTTTGATTGAAATGTAGTGAGGTTCATCTGTTACTGTTTCTAAACACACACACACAGTCACATTCTCACACATGCAAAACATGCGCACATGTATCATCTATGCACCCATGTGTTGCTCCTAATAGGAAGAATTATTAAAGCTGTTTTAAAGATGTTTTTATACATGCGGCGGCTCTTATATCTGCTCCAGTTGGCAGGTAGTGAGTGATGATAAATTAACACCTGACTCCGCAGTGTCCCTCAGCTCCACGAAGCGTTTTAGTGTTTTCCGGCTCAATGTTTTGGCTGAAACCTTACACAAATGGTTCAGCCTCACTGCTCTTTTCAACCAGGTGGCTAGTTTTTAATCCAACGAGCCATGATTACCCACCACAACAACAACAACCTACGGCCGAGCAGCCACTCGCTGGTGAACATGGTGGAGAGCCAGATATTTCCTTGAGGAGATGGTGGAGACCAAAACAGAGCGAAAAGGAGTGTGAAATTTGACTTTTATTTACAATATTGATAACTCTAAATGAATGCTGCTCTGGATGTTTAGATAGGCTTCATTAGGTGATAGTATGTCAGGCCAAATAGTTAATTAATGTTTTAAAGTCAGAATGAAAATGATATTATATTTTCTCCTTCTTACCTGATTGTCTAATTATTAGTATCATAACCTAATAAAGACAAACAAAAAAGTTAGGCCACGTCCTATAGCATAGTAAGCACATTGTACACATCGCAAACCTTGCATTATAAATCTTTAATTCTTTCTTTTAGTCGCTTGCTTTAAAAATGGACGACAAATCAGTCTGTGTTTACTTCAATAAAACAAATATAAGGCACGTTCAGTAGTCTCTGAGGCACCTGATTAATTCGACTGAAGTATCAAACTAATGCAGGGAATAAAATATTAAGCCTGTTTATTAGCATTATGTTACCAAAACCACATTTCAACTTGTCCAAGAAAAAGAATGTAGCTACTAAAATAACTTTATAATGTGGCCACGGAGTCACAGACTAATGTGTGTTCTTTGTATTATTTAACATTTTCGTCTGAAAACACATAAATAAATTTACTTAAATGTGGCTCATAATGAATCGCCGCGCTCTGCATAGTCTGCCCTCAGCCGAAATTATACCTCCTCCCAACAAATCAAAAAAAAAAAATCACATGAGAAAGTCATATTTCCTCCCTGTGCCCTGAAAACATCCTAAAAACAAATGTCCGCTGCGTGTAACGACGCGCATAACTCTACCTAAGATGCGCGTGAATTAAAGGTTACGTTCTGTGAAGAAACACACTGAATGGGTGAATCACAGAGACAGAGAGAGGTGTCTTTTCAAGGCTTACCAAAGCCATTGACGGAGCGACCTAAAATACACTGTTCAATTATCCACTCCATTAGCCCTGCGAAATTAACAAGAGAGCGGGAAATAAACAGCGGGGACAGAAAGAGGTTGGGTATGGGGTCATTGGTTTGTGTTATTTCATTAATTGATTTACATAATCCTCAAAAAAGAAGAGAGCACGGGAAGAGGAGAAGTGAAGGGCAGGAGAGAAAAAGCGGGAGGTTAAGTGGGAGGAAGAGAGAGAGAGCGAAACATAAAGGGAAGGATGGAAAAATTAAACCCGGAGAAAAGAAAGAATGAAAGGGGCTAAATTTCGGGATGTTCTGTACTATTTGTGCCCCGCAAATTGAGCGTGAAATTGCAATGTGTTGCTGGAGAGTCTCTGTCATTAATTTAGTTAGCAAGTGAGGAGAGTGAGAGGGGAAAGAGAGAGAGAGAGAGAGAGAGAGGAGAGAGATGAGAGAGAGAGAGAGAAGAGAGAGAGAGAGAGAGAGAGAGAGAGAGATAGAGAGAGAGAGAGAGAGAGAGAAGAGAGAGAGAGAGAGAGAGAGAGAGAGAGAGCCTGTTCACAGAGCAGAGTTTTCAGACCTTTTCAGTAACTACAAATTTGAAAAATAATGAGCAATTTCTTTGACGGCAAAAAACCCCCAATAATAATAACAATATATTCAGCGTGTCACAAACAAATAATTGGAAATGGGACAGTTTGAGAAGACAGGTTTCCACTCGGCTCGGTATGAAGCAACAGCACCACAGCGAGGATTTAAAAATAAAAAAGAAGAAGCATTTAAAAGTGCAAACGTTGGCTCGATATTGACACACCTCACCTCAGGTTTACTTACTCTTCACATCTCATCACCTGCTCATTCACCTCGCCCTATAACTTAAGAGTAAAAGTTGATGGTGGTGTATCAGCACAACTCTTCATCTCATCTCCATCCAAGAGCTGACTTGACTGCGCCGAAAAAAGGAAAAAGCTTGCACAGGCATTTCTGTCACTCTACTATCTACTCCTGTCAATCATCCCAGTCATTTATAAGGAACATGAGTGGAAGGATGCGGAAGAAGAAGAAGGCAGATACACCCTGATTTAATATGTTCTGCCTCGTCCTCTTGGAGCTTCCGTACCTGCGATTCACAATAAAATAAAATACTTTTCTTTTCCTAACTTTTATATTTTCACAATTTTGAGGAGGAAATTTCAAAGTTTCGGTTACTATATGTTGTTGCTTCCTATCCAGGCCAGATGAAGCGACTGATTCCAGTCCAACACCTACAAGCACAAGCAATTAATATGAGTTATTTCCCAAAATGTTGAGCTGCTTCTTTAAAAATCGACCTGAGCAAAGCATTTCAAAAGAGTTTTAGAAGATGTTTTATTTTACTGAACACATGTTAAAGTGAGTGAGAGGAAAAGATGGATACTAAACTATCTGTCTCAGTTACACAAAGTGGCAACCTTGCTGCCTTCACTTCAGAAAGGCTGTACAGTCCACTGCACCCAGCTGCTGCCTGCCAGGAAATAGTTGCAGCGCTTAAGTTTACTTTTATGACCACAGAATGCTATTATTGCATTGCTTGTTGGGTACAGCTTATACAAATGAGACATAAGGTAGGAATCAGCTTTTTGGAGACGCAAGCTGTGAAACCACATTCTTAGTCTCGCTTCATGACCAGACATGAGGTTGATCTAATGATGAACTGGAGAAAACAGCATCACTGTCAATAATTCCAACACATTGAGATTTGTTTTATTCAAGTAAATTCAAAATGTAGTTAAGTAAATTAAATGACTCTCTAATTCTCTTCTTGCTCTTTGTAGCCTTCACTTTATCTCCATATCTGTGTCTCCCAGCCTACATTGAGGATTTGGCTCGTAGCGTTGAACAGAGCAGACGCCTGATCATCGTTCTGACGCCGGAGTTTGTCGCCAAAAGAGGGTGGAGCATCTTCCAGATAGAGACGCGCCTCCACTCGATGCTGGTTACCGGGGAGATCAAGGTATGTGAAATATAACAATCTGAGACATATGTTTAATGTTGATTACACAATATTACATGCTCAAGGAAGCTTTTCAAACACCTCTTCCCGTGTGTTCCCGTGTGTCCAGGTGATCATGATAGAGTGCGCAGACCTGAAGAATGTCATGAACTACCAAGAGGTGGAAGCGCTTAAGCATACAATCAAGGTACACGGAGAGAGGGATGAATGAAGGAATAGAGGAGGTGACTGAAGGAATATGTAAACATATCAAATCTCTTCTCCTCTCTGCAGGTTCTATCCATTATCAAGTGGAGGGGCCCTAAAAGCAATGAGCTGTCATCTAAGTTCTGGAAACAGGTGGTTTACGAGATGCCCTCGAAACGCAGAGAGACGTTATCCAGACGCCAGGTATACTGCCGTTAACAAAAGTCCAAACTTATTCATTTTTTAAGTACATACTCAAAAAAATGAGACATATACTGAAACCCATGTCATTCTACTCATGAATCGTGCATATCGTGTAGAGCTACAGGTGTAAAAACAGAAAAACACTCTCTCCGTGGCCAAGAAAAAAAAGAAAATGAGTGGTGGAAACGTAGTCTTCACATTTATGCATGCACCCCTGGGGGTATGCATACATTCACTACAATGAAATGGCATTTGAAATGTCAGCTAAATACAGATAACGTATGAAAACTGGACTTACAGTGAGAGGGAGATGTGTACATGTGTTAACACCTCAGGAGGTCTGTGCCCTGATTAGCAAAGAGATGTCGTCAAGCTTCTTGGTACTGGAGAATAAACTATACAAATGGAACATACCGGACAAGCGTCTGCAGCGTTTACAACAGTGAATGAATTACAAGCAAGCCAGTGTTATTTCTGTACAGCTCAGTCTAGCTTTCCATTCCTTCTTATTCACCCAAAACAGCGCCATTCAAAGGCGTGATTTTACGGCGAATAGACATTGACATCCGATAGAGCGCAGTTACTCATGCTTGGAAAATCTGATATAACACAATGACGCCCAAAAGAGGTGAAACGCCTCTTCAATTTATGGGCCGGGGAACACACGGTCCCTAACTTCTTGAAAAATTGCACGAGAACGTTAAAGAATTCGAGTCATCCATCATCCTCAGCAACATATGCTGAATGGCAATCAGGTATGTTTCGTCGCCCCACTACCAGCAACATCTCCAACCTTGAAGGATGACATTTAACAGACTCGCCTGAATCCATGTGACGTTTGTTTTCCTGCCCGAGTTCATTTCCTAAACGAACCAAATACTGAAATGCAACAACAAGTGAACTTTTGGAAAACTGTTCAGACCAAACAACTAAAGCTGCTATACTAAATATAGACGAACTTAATCCACTTAAAGGATATTAGATGTTATTATTATTTTCAATTTTCTTCAGTCAATCAATCAAGAGTAAATTGTCTTTATGTTATGGACCTATTTTCATCTGTGGATTAATACACATTTGGTGATAAACAGTGTTTAGTCACTAGTTTCTACATGATGACTAAAGTCTCCTTCTATAAGTCCACACACTGAAAGCTATATAATTATGTGTCTATGGTAACAGGTGATGGACTCCGGCGAGCAGGGCCTCTTCGGTGACCTACAGACCACTGTCTCCACCATTGCCATGACGACCACCTCCGCTTCACTGGCGCCCCCTAACGAGAGTCGGCATGGACATCATCAGGTCAGCCGTTGCGTGTGTACATATCACTTCAAACCGTTAATTAAGCTCAGCGTTTCTGAAAGCAGCTGTGTCAGGTAGTAAAGACGGGCAAGGCATGTCATGCAAACACTCACACTGATGCACATGTGCACACGAATATTATAACATTATAGACTTTCCATAGGACTGGAGAACCAAATACATAATAAACAATTAATTTCATGTTTAAAAATAGATGCTACTCAACTGACTGATGCAAGAAATTATAAAGGGTCGGCAGCAAACTTGAAAACAACCCATTGTGCCACACATGCTCACCTGCTGCGTATCTGAAAATGAAATGAAAATGTACTGGCTTTTATGCAGATTAGCTGTTTGTCATTCCTAATGTCATGGTAACACTGTACAATATACAATGGGTATATACTGACTTTTATGTCCAATTACATTTAAAGAGACTGGTCCAACTAAGTGCCCCTGTATAGTACATGAGTAGAGATCCCAATCGGACCGTAGCGTGTATTTCTGCTGAACAGAGTTAACCTAATTATTTCTCATTTTAGTTCCTAGATGAAAAATAAGTGAATTCCCAACTTCTTTACATTTTTTTTTATGATTTTGCCATTGCTTGTTTTCACATTACATCCAGGATGAAAATCTCTTCAAAATACCATCATTAATAAGTTGTACGGTTTAACTGCCAGCTGGAATAATATTTTAGGTGATTAAAGTTAACAAAAATTCATATTTTGTCACCACAGGTTGCCTTAGCGACAGAGATACCCGACTACAACCAGATGACCTTGCCACTCGGTGGCGGTCACACTGCTACAGCTGCCCAAATGAGACATTTCTGCCGCAGCTATGAGTTCCAACTTCCTCCACAGCCTTCCTCCATGTCGCCTCCCCTCCCGCCTCCCTCCACCGTGCAGTTCTCCACTCTGGGCCCCGGTGGACGTCATGTCTATTGCAACATCCCCATGACACTGCTGAATGGACAGGTGGGAGAGAAAAGACACGGCCACTTACTTTTCATTTGCAGATCCTTTTAATTTTCTAGAATCCAACATCTTCACTTGTGTATCCTTTTTTTAAAATTTTATTTCCATGTTGTTGTTTGTGTGCATGTTCTCAGTTTAAACACATTAAAAATAAAAAACCCTCTTTTCTCCCCAGGGGTTCAGAGCAGTTCACTGGGGAACAAGAGGTCTGTTTGGATAAAAGAAAATGTAGAAAGAAAATAGTATCTTCATATTAACCAATCTACAATATTCATTTATTTTAACAGACTGGGAAGTAGCTGTCATATAGTTGTCATTTATGAGGCATGGTATACTATTGGCATGCAGTAGCACTGTATATTCTCTTTAATGCAGCCCCTTCTTTCTCTTTTTAGTTGTAGTTGTTGCTAGGAGTCGTGGTGTGGGGGAGATTCCTGCTCATCACTGTTGTCCTGTGTTTTTTTTCCAGGTGCCTCAGAGCAGTACTCTTGGGAAAAAGCCAGAACTTCATCTGAACAGCACCTTTGTACCACTCACCAGCAGAGAACTAAGCTCTGACATCTGGTAGAAGGACAGCTCAACTGGTACTGGATTACAGACCGGTTTACAGACTGCTTTTACACTGGCTTTGGACATGGGGGAGACTGGACATAGGTTGGTCGACTGGTTTTCGTTGGGTTTCCGGATTTTGTACAGCCTTGGTTTCCAGGAGGGACTGCCTGCAGACTAGTTGTAGGACACTTCGTCCGATCAAAGGACTGCTTGAAGACTGTATAAGCCTTGGATTCGTAATGGTTGGGTACACTGGCTGCAGACAACTTACAGACGGATGGACTCCGATTACAAAGCGATTGTATGCTGGTTTTGGACCTACCAATTGGTTACAGACTGATACAAAATGTAGATGTATAGCCATGACCATTGGGAAGGAGCTCTAGTATACAGCATGTCGACAGGTATGGACACACGGATGTAATGAACTGGAAAGGTCACCAATCCAGGATACTTAAACAGTAAGTAGATATCTGCAGACAGGAGTACTCCATTTGTCAAAAAAACGAGTTGGAATTTGGAGCACAACAAAAAAAAGTAGTATCTCGTAATCGCAGTCTGCTCGCACACCAGCTGTATACCCTGAAAACCGGTGGATTTGTCAGCTCAACTAACTCGGAAATATCGGTCGACTGAAAAACAAAAGTAGCGTGATCTCAGAAATGCCGGTGGATCTGAGTTTTCAGTATCTACCTTTTGACTAGGTGGCTCGTCAGTAAAGGAGGCAGACTTTCAAGCAATGATTCTGGAATACCAGTCCACCTTAAAACAACAAGTCAACCTCTTGAAATATTATTCCTGGTCTAGCCGGGTTTGGTTCTTAGAGGTGCAAAGGGTTGACTTAAAAGAATGGTTTCCACCAAGAATATCAAGACGCGTAAAGCAATTGCTAAACTGAGAAAGCACAGTTAGCGGGCGTGTATGGAAACAAAGCTAGTTGTTCAAACTAGCCTATGACTAAAAAGGCTAGTTACTTCTTGAGCTAGTAGGATGCTTACAGGCACCACGAGACTGAAAACCAGCTCATCACCTTGTAACCCAGTAATCAGCAACTAGTCAACTCATCAAGAGGTGAACTGGCCAAGAGGTTACCTACCAACCTTTTACCATCAAACTAAAAGCATAAAGGACTTGGCTTTTTCTATTTGCATGACCACCAATTTAGATATAAAAAAAACAACTAAATAAATGAAATAAATAGATAAAAGAGAAATTTCTCGCAGCCTCCTTTAATTACGGAGGAGAATAAACGTCTTATGTTGATATGGTATATTTGTTTGTTTTTTTGTCGAGCCATGAAGTAATGATAAAAACTGATAAAGGGAAAAAAGGAGGTGTCCCTCCAAAAACATTTTTATTATTTATTTTCTTTTTATTTAAGAGTTTCATCCTTCGAGGAGGTTGCTGAGATTTTTTTATTAAACCAGGCTTTGTTTTTAATGTTTGTTTGTTTGTTTGTTTGTTTTAATAATCTCTGTACAGCTCCCATAACTTATGCATAGACCTATACATAACAGTGATTTGTTCCCTGCAATTTCTGTTAACACCTACGTTAAGTGTGAGACCCAGAGCCCCTTTTTTGCTTTTCATCCTGTCCCTCTTTTCATGGACGGATGGATGGATGTTCATGGCAGTGCAACTCTGCTAGTGGACTGATGTTTTGAGCCTGTCACTCTGGAATAGAGACCACTACCAGTCAGCCAAAGGGGGCTTCACTGCATACAAAGCCGGACTCCGAGCTGAACCAGACCACATTCTTCTTTGTGAGCTTTAAGAAACCAAGATTATTACCATAATATTTAAGCAAAGTGAATAATGTTTTGAATTTACACAAAGGTACTGTCATTGTCTTATTAGAACCAATGAATTCTGGATATTTGAGATTGTTTGATACAATAATTAATTATTTGAGTTGTTATATTCAATGGCAATATACAGTATAGTGGTTGTCTTTTGATTTCTGCTGATTTCTTTGACTATTCTTTGGATATATGAAATAATTTAACTAAGAGCAAATAAAAATCATATGAGTTGTTTTGTACATTTTGGATGCCTGTCGTCTGACCAACGGTTATTCCTCTTTTGCTCTCAGCTCCTTTCCCACTCTCCCCTTGTCTGTTTTATTGTTCTGTTTTTTGCTTAAACAGACTCGCTGCGAGCTGCTTCCTCATCCTTTCTCCTAACTGTCATCTTACTCATCTGTCCCGCCACTTCCCATGCTCCTCTAACAGCTCACATTTATACCTGACTTTCAGCTCACTTCCTCTTCTCTGACGGTAATCTGAATTTCTTAAAAACTTTGCTGGGATAATTTGAGTTTACAGTGAATTGTGATGTTGGGCTGGGTTTTCCAAAGATTGCAGTGTACAGGAACTAATTAAAAAGTGTTTAAAGTAGGTACAAGGAATCTTACAGTACAAGTAACTGTTAAAGCAACAATGTGTAAATTATCTATCTTAAAAAAAAAACAATTAAAAATAATGTTGATGCTAGGCCCTGCACTCTGTACGCGACACCCCACCAACTATTTCACTAATTTTGGTGAAACTGAATCATATTTTATGAAGAAAATGTTTTTTCTGGTTTTGGTTGCTGCGCATCAACTCTGTAACTCTGCAACTCTGGGCTTCTTGCTGTTGGACTAGTAAGTAATATCAGCTGGCTGCTACTACTTCTTTTATTGCACTTGACTGATGTTTGGCTTATTAGTTTTTGATCAGATCATATCACAAATACACAGCTGTCTGAACAGCTGTCCATATTTTACAACAGTGGTATTGCACTAACTGAGGTTGCTAAATCTCAGAAATATCTGTTTCTACAGTGTTGCTTTAATTTTTTTGATCTGTCAGCATTTAACTTATCTTAGCATAAAGGCTAAGAGCAGGAGAAACACCTATCATGGTTGTCTCCAAAGTTCAAGAATATGCCTAGAAACTCACTCGTTAGTACATTGCCATTACTTACACAAACAGAACTTACAACTTAACATTTTAGAATGAGGTATGTCCTCTAACCAACTCAGTTTTCCCCTGCGTCCAGTCTTTTGCTAATAAATACAGATTTTTTATTTGTGTTTCCTAGTGGGTAGTTAAAGATAATAAGACAATGGGTCAGGTTGGTATAGAGTTTTGGCATTGAGCATCTGTGCATTTCTACTTCAATGACTATAATAACGGCAATGTCCGTTTTCTTGACTGACTGCTTGCTGTACAGTTGCAATGAAGGAAGTAAAACAAAACCAAAGTCCATGTCTGCAAGTCTCACAGATGTTATGTAACATTGGCATATAGTGCATGTACATTGTGCAATAGTAAATCTAGGTTGTGGTAGACCGGGTTCCATTACCCTGAAGCTTTAAAGCTTTAGCAGTTTCATAAACCGCTTGATGGTAATGATAAAGGCTGGATGGCATTGCACCTCATCAGAATCAATGAGAACAGTCTGCTCAGTAGTCTGGCTCTGCAAAACACACAGTGACTACACACAAATCCCACAGTGTTTACAACCAAAGACGACAAATACATGCTAGAATAGTAAAAGGAGAGAGTGCTGTACACTGAAAGTACTTTGTGCAATACTCGCTTCATATTGCGTTGCAAACAAGTTGAATAGTGCAAAGAAATGTTGCACTTGAAATACAAAATGAAAAATCCCATGTGAGGGGTTTGGTAAGTCAAAAACAAAACAGCCATTGAATGGTGGGGCAGGGACTCGTCTATATGACTAATACATTTATTACGCACTTTGTTTTGGCAAACCACTTCTGCAAATCCACGTCAGTTGTCTGACAAAACATCAGCCTCTGTGCTTTCACTCTTTCTGCTTCAAAGTTAGCCTGCAACTTTGCTACTACTCATAAACTCGCACACCTTCTAAATTCAGTTCTCGCTTTAGATTATCTTGATTCCTCTGTTACCCATTGTAAAACACACTTCACTCAGACGTGACAGGATAAAATAAAACTAACCATCTTAGTTTGTGTTTTCACTGTTCCACCATTATGAACTGATAAAGTGATATAAGCTCCTTCATCCGCAGCTGTACCGTACGTGGCTTTCATGTCGAACAGAAACAGGTCTTGAGAAATGATTAGCTGTTTGTTTGTTTTTTAAACCAGGTTTTCTTCTTATGGAAACTTTGTTTTCATATATGCATATGCAGTACAGGCGCTGTTATGCTTTTTGGTTTGCTGACTAGAGAGCCACAGCAACATTCGACGGGCGCCATCTCTGTGTTTTTGATGTTAATGTACTGCAGACAATCAACCCAGACTCCTAGAAATGATGTTTACACACTGGTCATTTGTTTTGCCAATTACATTTTGTCGGAAAATGTAATTACTGCCTGGAATATCTAAAGTGGTCGATATTTTTTCCACTGAGGGAAACATGAGACCTCGATGATGGAGGCACGGGTTCGCGGCTTGAGTCCTTGTGTGTGGTTAGGTTCAGGCAACAAAGACTGTGGTTTCGGGTACATGTTGGAAAACATCTCCTAACCTTTGCCGAGCACTGGGATTGGCTAAACAACACTGAGAGTCTGCAGCCATGCCAGCAGCTCTGTGGCTGATGCTTGGGATGCTGATGTTTTCGCAGGTATGATGCTTGCCATGTTCACTTTAGTTGTAACATTTATTACGTAATCAAGAGCAGAGTTTTAGTGGGTTTTTGCGCCTTAGTCAGCGTGACATTTTAAATAAACTGATTGGTTTTTAGGAGGAGTTACAGCAGCAGCGACCCCGACGCAGCCTCCAACTTGCGCCCTCACGGCAAACCACTTGTTCCACAGCAAACACTGAGAAACTCAACTGATGCACAAAACGCATGGGGCACTCCAGTGACATGAGCCTTTAACCGTATATATTCTGATGTGTCCGATGTTAGCAGCAATAAAAAAAAGAACTGGCTGACGTAATAAGATGACGCATAAAAAGTCCCAGACGCACTGGAAACTGCGTGGTTGTTGCACCAAGGCTTAAAAAAAGTCAGTGGCCACAACCCTTAAATGCAAGTTTCATATAGCTTTACCTTCCCTATCTCCTCATTGTTTACTTAGATATACCATTTATCATGAGGTTTTCAACAGAAGCGCCTCATTTTGCCTTATCGTAAGCAACACTAGGCCATATAGACAACGACCACATTGCACAAGTAAGAAAATGTTAGACTACTATCTCCTTGAACTACAGATATAATGTGTGAAAAACCCAATGACCCGATGTATAATGTTGAATTGTCACTGCTCAAAAAGCACACAAGACGCAGCAGGTGAACACTAAAATACATCTGTTGTGCTAAAGAGAGAGCACGACCAGTAGAATTTCTTTATTTATAAAGTTACTATTTCCTTCCTGGTTTAATATTTGCATCTATTTCCTGCAACGTTGCTGCTGCTTCTGCATGCTGTTCACAGGAACTCAACGTTCCATCTATAGTATTTCACATTAAAAGCTTACCAGGGAAATAAAGAAAAAGCTGGGATGCCTTTATTGTGAAAAATGTCATTCCAGTATGATACGCTGGTGCGCTCCCTGAATCAGACTTGTGTGATATAATAACAGCAGGAGTATTTTTGAAAACTGAAATTTTGGTGATCAAAGAATAAACTGAAAAGGACTTTGGAGTGTAAGTCCATATTAAAATACAAAAACTGAATAAAATGTTTATAAAAATGTAAAATATATGTTTATATAAATGTTTGTTGGGTTGAGGAAAAATCAGTCAACACTTACAGTCGCAAATATTAAAAGCTGTAGGAAAGAAATAGTTTAAACTGAGGAACTAAAGTGGGCGTTTTCTGACAAAAAATCAAATGTTGCAATAATGGTTAAGTGCTGTATTCGTCATAATTATGATGCATCATTAGCAACCGTTTAAAATTTCCCTGTAAAGCACGTACCAACATCAGCAGTTATATATAATGTATATTTGAATGCTGCACGTTTACATGTCTTTTTTTCACAGCAGGATGCTGACTGCGCGTGAGAAGGCCTGCTGTGCTCGTCTCACACAACTTCACCACAAACCACAGTGCATTAGCGCAGTTTAACAGGACAGGAGCAACATCCTCATTCCTACATGCTGTCTGTCTGTCTATGTGTCACAACAGCTGGTTTGGAAAATTACTCTTTCTGACTTTGTGAAAATGCCGGAGAGCTCCGTTTCTAAATGGTAAGTCGAGACTATTTCAGTTTTTCTGTTTGAAATATATTGATTTGAAGTGATCATACAAGTTCAGTCCGAGGCTCGGTGTGATTCCTAAATATGACTGCACACCTCATAAACAATAGAGCTAATGTTCTGATGTAATGTACCTCAGTGAGTGGCTTTCATTGATGATTTGTGTCCAGCAAGAAGAGAAAATGTGATTTTGGAGCTGATAATGCTGTAATATCAGTGTAATCTATTACTTCCTGCAAAGAAAAGCATCTAACACAACAGTAATTTTCCATGTGGTACGATAGCTCCATTTCGAAAGCAGAAACCAAAGAGTTTTTTTTAATCTGATTTTATGACATTAGTTATGTATATACTTCATATTATAATAATATTATATTATAAATATTCTTTTACATATACAGTATGTCAAAATACATGTAAAAGATGTAGATATATGTAGACATATAGCTTTGAAAATGACATGGGGAAAATCAATGTTTGTTTTTTTAAACATATTGAGTTTCACCACTGAGATCAGTGTTCCTGATGAAGTGAAGAAAGGTGGTTGAACACGTGGCTGACTGAATGTTACACTCTATCAACTCTAAAATCAACACCACCCGACCTTAAAGTGCCATGTTCTTCTGACTCATCACCTAACCAACACTCTGATAAGCATTGTGTGACAGGAAAATGAGCATGAGAACAGTGAATTATTAATATTATGCAAATATTATTTTAAACCCACACTTGCTGCAGCCTTTTCATAGCTGCTTTTAACAATGATAAGTGAGGAGTTATAGATGTTTCACAGTTAAAGTGCTCTTGATGATGAGAATTTACTTTCACTTTTGTCTTGGCAGTGAAAAGACTCAGTGGACAGGAGCTCGGCGGGCGATCTGTCTTATGTTGCTGGTCCTCATGACTGGAACTGTAATGGTAACAGTCTACATTTCAAACCAAGCGCCATGGTTTTCTTGGACAACAAGCTCATGGTCAATCCAATATCACAACATTATGGCATTTGGCACTGTAAGTATGTTTGATGGCCGCTGTGGCTGTGTCGTCTTCAAAGAAAGACAGCCATCAAAACATAAACTCAACACACATAATGCATCGGAAATATTTTTGCTGCTGTTTGAGTTTAATGCTTCTTTTCGAGGCAAAATGTTTAACATTCAGCCGTCGAAATTTCAGCTGCTTAAAATTCAGCATTCAGTAAAATGTTGTGTAAAATGTATGGAAGCAAATAAGAAACATAATCATTTTAACAGTCACTGAACACTGCTTCTTTCATGAGTTTCAGGGTTTTTAAAAAAAAAGGTTCAAATTTCAGGTTGCTCAAATTTGTTTGGTAATCCAGAAATATAAATAGAACAACAGTCAAATTCAGCTGTGGCTCAGTGGTTCAACCTTTTCTGGATTGTGACCTGTTACGTAATGAAGCGATGCCCATGTGCGACCTACATTACAGATACATGAAGTTTGACTAAAGACACTTATCCTGTACTTGGTATTCCTGTTTTCCACTTTTCGATCAATCAAATCTGAATCTATTTCTATATTTTTAAAAATTCTAAAATCTAATTTCAGAACAGATAAATTCAGACGCATAATTTTCAACATAAAATATACCAATGCTGTAAATACTTTAAATATATTCTTATTTGCTTCTATAAACAAGTTGCTTTTTAGTGTACTGTTGAAATATGTACATGCACCAGTGCACGCTTTTCTTAACTGGTTTGTTCACACAAAACTCAAAATGATACGTCTTAGAAAGCTGCACAAATGTGTGTCCATCGTGGTGAAAGAAGGGCGTGAATCAACAGGATATTGGTCTAGAATGTGTGACTTACTGTAAATGGGTGAATGAAGTACTCATCACTCAGTTCAGAGCCGTTGCAATTACTAATTACTCAACAGCAAAAGTAAGAAGTTACATTACTCGTTTATTCATTATCATGAACAGCTAGCTCAGTGTTCTCAGGACGAGCATTAAACTAGCTGTTGTTCTGAGCTCTGAACAAAGGCAGGTGTTTCCTGAGTGCATCGTGACTTACCACTGAGTAAGCTAGCCACTTTCCCACGCCTTTGCTTCTTGTACCACTCTAACATTTACTGAATCTGAGTCTGTCAACTGAATGCACAGAGAGGAAACCATCCATCAAGGAAAAAAAAAAGGCGATATCGAAAATTGTTAAAGTAAAGGAGCATTACCGGGATTAGTAACTGTAATGTATTCCCTTGAATTTCAAATTTAATTCACTCGTACACCACTTACTAAGAGAAGTAAATCACATGTATGGTACTGTGTAATAACACCTTATACGTTAGTGCCAACATTGATCCTGGGGCTTTATTAAATATAAATTCATACACAAAGATGATTAGGAAAAATGAGAAGCGCTGCCTTCAAATGAACTCGTGAGCTTGTGGTTACAACATGACAGATGAAAGCTTCACCACCCAAAGACGGGAGGAAGGGGGGGCATCCATCTTGCCTCTTCTTGTCAACACAGTAAACATAACCCCCCCTATTTGAAAGCAGATAGAGACGGCAGAGGAGAAGTGGCCCCAGCTTGTGGTGCACTGTGGCACAAACTCACTACACTTTACACTGCTCGAACAGCCAAGCGGTCACACATTTGCACAAATAAAACAGGTCGAATGTACATTGCCTTTTGTGTGAACACATCATATCCATCTTTGTCATTTCTAACATGTTAAAGTAAACAAGTTTGCAATAAAAAAAACATTTAAAAAATCCTGTGCTAATTAGGTACAAGAACCTCATGTGCAAATCTCACCAGCTGACCCTTCAGCGTCAGAGTTCTTTGTGGCATATCCCCGCCGGTACACATTCATACTGGATGAACTCGATAGATGTCGACAGGAAAGCCCATTCTTGGTTATTGTGATCCCAGTTGCACCCCACAACCGAGAAGCCCGTGATACTATCCGCAAGACATGGGGGAAAGAAAGCACGGTGCTGGGACGAGTGGTCAGCCGCTACTTCCTGTTGGGACTGTCCAAAGAGGATGGAACAGAAGCCCTTCAGAAGGAAGTAAGTTGTTTCATTTTCAGTATGATTGAATTTTCTGTCACTCTCGACCATCAAAATACATAAATGTTATATACCTGTGGTTCACTGGGGGGGAAATCCAAATGCATCTCTGTTCTTGCCATTCAAATAAATAGTCTAACGTGAATCGCTTGCTCCATTGCTACTAAGTGGCCAAAAGATCCGTTAACTACTTCTTTAACCTTCCTGTCTCCCCCGCTTTAGGTGTTAGAGGAAAGCCAGAAACATCATGATATTCTCCAGAGTAACTTCGTGGACAGCTACAAAAACCTCACCATTAAAACCATGGTCATGATGGAATGGCTCAGCTCCCATTGCCCCAACACGGCCTACGCCATGAAGGTCGACTCGGACATGTTCCTCAATGTCCACAAGCTCGTTGACATGCTTCTGGAAGCCCCTCGACATCTTTACATGACGGGAAAGGTTGCGAGAGGTGCCTCCGTTCTTAGAGACCACAATTCAAAGTGGTTTCTGCCTGTTTCTGTCTTCTCTGATCCGACATACCCACCGTATGCCATGGGACTGGGCTATGTGTTCTCAATGGATTTACCCAAGAAGATAGTGGATGCCTCTGCACATGTAAAAGCCATTTACATTGAGGATGTGTACGTGGGAATGTGTATGAAAAATTTGGGAATTGCAGTTACAGATCCTCCTAATAGTGGCTTATTTAGGACAGCGATACCTTTCCATTATGTCTTCATGAACTGCTACTGGACCTCTGTCATTACAACGATACTGGAGAACTCTAAACAGATTTCAGACACATGGACAAAGTATCAGACTGAAGCACAAAGTGGCTGCTGAGTACATCCGCCTGTGCCTTACGAGAATTATAGTCACATTGCGCAGCAGTTACGGCAGTATGACTAATTGTGAACTGATGTCCATTTTGAAACATGTTCATGTTTTCTATGTTTGCGAAGATTGCACAAATGATGTCAACAGACTCAAGATTATAGGACGTTTCACAGAATCTGACAAGTGTGATTGAAATGAGCTTTCACAGGACTGTTTGCACACACATGCAGAATGTTAACCTCAATATTCTACTTCCAAAGTAATTTTAATGCTATGAAGATGAATGATCTGCTGACAGGGATATGATGTACAAAATGCAAGTGGGATTGTTTGGGGGGTTTTCTGCTGCTTTTTTAAATCTTCCATCTTGATTCAATGTATGTTGAATTTTATGAGTGAACAGAGCTCCAGTTATGTTTTAAAGAAAATGTAATCAAGTACTCCTTGATGAGGTAACTGTAATCTAATGGCAATCAATTTTTAGAATCTGATTGTTACTGTTGCTACGCGACCCCGTCACAAAATGTCGGTGGTGGTGCTCGGATTTAGAAGCTGGGTACATGAAATAAACAAAGTGAGAACACACACACAGAGTTCAGGTTGTGAATCCACCTGGATAGTCTCTGCTTCAGAGACATTTCAGGTTGTCTGTGGAGGTTTGACTGATCCTAGTGTCTGATTGGCTTGTGGAGCGTGACGTGGAGCTCTGTTTTTCTCCCAAAAGTTGAATCTGGCTCAACTTCTCTTCCGGACGCCGGCGACGTTTTTGCGTTGCCGACTGCCGGTGCGAAAACGCACGACCCCCACTGAAATTGAAAAACACCGTCGGTGTCCGGTTTGCCTGTCTGTGTCTGAACGCCCACTAATCAGCATATCCACCAGCAACATTTTTTGTACATACAGTGCCACCCTCAGCTATAAAGAGAAGTGATGCAGGCATCATTGACTATGATATTGCACACACTGTATTTTGCAACCTTATTTCGCAAGTATCTGATTATAATGTCAGGTTGTGATGATTTTGATGCAGAGTTACGGAAGAGGAAGTTATGAACACAGGAGATGAAACAATACAAGACTTCCAGAGAAGCTGTTTGAACAGGAGGGATTCACTTGCAAATAAACAACAGCTGCACACCATGTGGCTTTTATCTCTGATAACGTGATCTGTGTTCTGTGTTGAAGCTACAGTATTTCTCCTGCTGTAGAGCACACATGGTGCAGTAACAATGGTGTAAGTCATTATTTTGAAGTTGTTATTTTTCATTTAATTTTGTTATGCAACATATTTTTGCAAGTAGGCTTCAACAGAACACTTTGTGGGTGCCTTTTTTTGGTTAAATGTGAAATGTCCCGAACTCCGTTGAATGCGTTCCTAGAAACTTTGGTGCTGACCTCAGATGTCCTCAGAGGATGAATCCTAATGACTTCGGCGAGCCCTTGACCTTTTGTCTAGCGCCACCAGCATGTCAACATTTTCGGTTCAGGGTGGAAGATCTCAACAACTCCTAGATGGACTACCATAAAATCTGGATATTTCTCTTCACGCAGGATAAACTGTAAAACTTTGAGCATCATTTAGCGACATGATCCAATCAAAACATTCAACTCATCCAATCACGCAGAAGAACTGATTAAAGGTAGGATAGTTTGTACATTGTTACATGTACTGTAAATACCCTGTAACTTAGCCTGATCACAGGTTGAAAGATAAGACCCAGTGTGTACTTTTTACCGTTAAACATCTCTAAATTACAACAGTATGATGTTGTACAGCTTAGAAGCTTGAGTCAGAGAGAATTACGTACTAGGATCATGTACGTTACGACATGCAGTTCCTGGAGCACGTATGAAACAGTTTCTCTAATCTCCTGAAATGTTTATTGGAAGCCAGTGGAAGTGTTTACTCCCAGAATGATAGCATAATCTATGAAATCTCAAATGGTATTTAGTTCAGAGCGATCAATCAAGCCTGCAGCCAACGCAGGCCTTTAGAAGTAAATCAATCAACAAAGCTTTCAGTGGAAGAAAACATTTATTTTATTTGATGCAGCACACTTTGCTTCACTAGAGTGAACTTTAAATCTGAGGATGGATATAATTAAGAGGGTTTTCCACAATGTTATTATTAAATTTGTCACGCGTATATAAACATATCTTTTTTTTTATTTTCTAATCGGTTCTCTCCACGTGGTGGGTTTAAAACATTAATCTCATCAGGGTTATAAAAGTGAATTGATCTGTCATCCGTTAGAGAAAAAAAAAGGTATATTTTGACATTGTCACTTCCTGCAGTGCAGTCAATGAGCGAGACACAACAAAAAATTAATTTCCCTTTTCTTTTTTTGGTCTTTCTCTATCTCTTCCTGTCTGCACTGTGTCTGACTGAGCAACCTGTGGGTAGATAGTCGATTTAAACTTATCGTGACATAGATCTTTGTGAGAACAGCTCCACGGCTAAAAATAACATAACTGACACGTGACACGTCATCAAAATCAGTCACACTTTGTGTAAATCTTTCCTAATTCACATTCTTTGAAGCTTCTATAAAGAATTACATGTAGTCTGTAAAACATCAACAGGAAGAAAAAAACCTCGCCGAAACCTTCAGCACCTCAGCCTAACTAACTTTATAAAGCCACATGCTGATATGACTGCCGAATAAGAATAATCACAAACACACACACAGCCCATAGACAAAACAACCACCAATTTATTGATTTATATGATAGATAGATAGATAGATAGACAGACAGACAGACAGACAGACAGACAGACAGACAGACAGACAGACAGACAGACAGACAGACAGACAGACAGACAGACAGACAGACAGACAGACAGATAGATAGATAGATAGATAGATAGAGGTTGAGAACCACTGCTGTAGACCGTAGACTGTTTACAGAATAATGTCAGCTATGATTTAAGTGACATGCAAACATGAGCAACAGCGCTCTCTTGTGGTAGGCAGGAAAAAAAGAGCAAAGGGAAAAAAGAAAAGAAAGAGTGGTTATATGAGTGAACGATTTTAAACATTTGGTCAAATAAAATGGTGCTAATTAGGTTTTCTTAGCTTTGGAAAGATATAACAGACTTTAGTTTTGTTGATGTGCTGTTACTATGGCTACCAATCCCATACAGTGTATTAGATAACTCAGTATGAGATCTATATTAGCCACTAGCAAGAAAGGTGTGTATGACCTTTCCACCTCCGTTACTAAAAGGTCTGCCAGGGCGTGGGGTTTTATTTCAATGTCAATGCATTTGTGTGTCTGTAAAAGTTTTTTAAAAAACCCAAGTCTGAGGCTCTTCCATGAGAGGAAGGCAGATAAAGAGACAGTGAGTGAGACAGATAAAGAAATGTGTCAAATTCACTAGAAGAATGTTGTAGTTGTATGTTTTTGATACAACAATACAATGTCATCTAACATGAGGACATGTTGCTCCAGTGGCTGTCTGCTGTGACAGGTCCAAGGATAAAGTGTTATGGTTTTTGAATGACCTCAAATATTCCAATCCGTGGCTCCACACGGTCACGATCTAAACTTGGTCTTCTCCAGGGCCTGTTCTGCTGCTCTACTTCCAGCCACTCTGTCACCCCCCATGTCTCTAACTATTTGTGTCTTTTACAACCACTCTCTCTCTCTCTCTCTCTCTCTCTCCACAAATCCTCTCCAAGACAGATGGGTCTGAAGGTCAAGTCGAGTCAGCTGAGTGTCTGGTCAACTAAGTTTTGGGGGGATGGGACGTTTTTTTGGTGCCTGAGAATCAGCTCAGTGTCAGCGTCCGGACTCAAACCAATGAGCTTTGTGATTCATCATAAATCTATAAAGTCAAGTCAAGTCAAGCATCCCCTGTATGTTTTGCTTAGGATGTTGAGTCATGGCATTTTTGGCACAAACTGTCCTTCTGCACCTCTGGTTAATCATTGGGCAATAAATTCCCGATTAGTTTTAAGTGGACTTACTGATTTCCTGTGTAGGCTTATGTGTTGTGGTGACAAATTAAAGGAAAATGCTGATAGGAACTGTCTGCTCTCAACCACAAGGGGTCACTGAATGGTTTGTTGGTTTATGCTATGCCGTCATCAGATCCGGACTTAATTGCTCTCCACTACTGTCATCGAAACACCAAATATATTTAAGAGGAATCAGTTCTGCTTGGAAAATATTTGAGTAGGCACACTGAAGCTCTTCTGGGTGCTTGTGGTGATCCAGCACCTCACTAAGACACATTTTTTAATGTTATATAATCAAATATAATTAGCCAGCTGACTAGGCTGGCAATTTCTTTACCCGCTGAGCGTAAATGCTCTTTTTTCAACAACACTTTGCTTCACACTGACGAGACACATTCACACTTGGACGCTCTCCAGCACTCCCGTTTTTATCTGTTGGCTGCTGAGCAGCCTCACTGGAGCAGTTGGAGGTTAAAAGCACACGGACAAGGGCACTTCAGCTAATGTAGCTCTAAAAGTAAAGTAACTCTACTCATTGACCAGCTGGTCACGAGCATATTTTAAACGCTATAAATACACAGCGGTGCATTGAATTACAGACGTCAGAGTTGTTGTGTGTGTATAATGCACATATTGTTTCTTTTTTTATCTTTTTGCATGATAATTATAAACTGGCCTTTATGATTTTATTTTCTATATGAACTATTTTGGAAGTTTGAATGACGTTTGAACAAAAAATATGATAAAGTTCGTCTCGCCTTGCAAATTCATTCTGAGCATCTGATGTGACATTTTTATCACTGCTGTATATTTATTTTTAACGGTTGAGCATGCATGATGTCGACTTCCTCTTGACACAGAAAACCTTCGATGTTTGAAACACACACAGACACAGAGAGAGAAAGAAATGATGGAGATGTGGAGCAAGACGGGCAGACAAAAACGGCCTCTATCACTCTGGAATTTCATGATTCAATTGTTACTTCGAATGTTGTCTTGTTTAGGTTGGATTTGAGTCCAGAAATGTGTGTTTGAGTGTTTATATGTGTGTGTGTGTGTGTGTGTGTGTGTGTGTGTGTGTGTGTGTGCAGGCAGCTGACCCTGGTGTGAACAGGACCACTGTGTGAGACCACAGAGAGACCATTCTTCACCGAGCCACAAACACTCTCTCACACACACATCACACACTCTCCCCTCCCCTCTCTCGCTCTTAATTTGTCACATTCGCTTGCACACACAAACACACATACAGAGGGTGCAAGAGAGCCACTTGCCATCGTTCTCTCATTCTCCTACACACACACACACACACACACACACACACACACACACACACACACTAACACACAAACACACACACACACACAGTGACTGTGTCCCACCACATAATGACGCTTATTTCACCATGCTGACTGTGACTCACTGGTTCGGTCAGATGACAGGAATGCAAACTCTGTTTCTTCAATATATTTCAGACTTAAAAACACAAATACATAGATATAGCAAAAATAAAATAATGTAAATGAAATAGGTAAGGCTGGGACTAAACTGAAAATAAACTTTTATTTTTAATTTTTTATGTCTGAATAATTCTATATTTCTCATCTAGTAAAAAAATATCATCAATCCACCAACATCCACCTTTGATATTTGCCAGTCTTTATCCTACAAGTATGTTTTGAAAACATGTATGGAAGCAAAAATTTTATTTGAATTTAACATTTTGTGCTTGGTCCAGGGCCCGCCTCTCGCTCAATGTCAGCTGGGATAGGCTCCACCCCCCTTCAGTTGTAATATATATATATATGAAATGAAATGTGTGAAATACTGAAAAGGAAAAGTTGTCACATGTCTGTCGATGTGTAAAAATGTTTCACAGCTGTAGAAATATTTTGTGCATGTGAGACAGTTTTTAAAGGTTAGGGCGGGATATGGGTCTATGTATAAACCTTTTGTTGCTGTAGAACAATTTTACAATTTGTCTGAAGCCACAAGTTTCTCACAAAATCTCACAAAACATAACAAAAATATCACTTGTCAGGACATAACTGCCAACTGCCGTTGGCTGTAGCTGCCTTTATAGATAGTTAGCTCAATTAACCATGCAGCTAGGGTTCATATTAGTTGACTCTGCCCAGTCTGGGAGCTCAGCACACCAGGAAAGTGTTGGTTGGTTTAACACAGGAGCTGTGGACCACCGGGAGGAGTAGGTTTTCAGGCCTGGACTGGGCAGAACCCAGTGGGAAATGCTGGCATGAAATGGCCCCAAATCAGTACTGAGTACATCAGGCTGCCAGTAAACACAGCCAGACCAGGACTGAACACAGCCTTCAATACTGATGGAGACCAGTTTGACAGCAGGGAATATCCTGAGGTGTTTTTTTTCTTGCCAGGTTTAGCTCATGGCACCTACGGTACCCTGATGTAGCCCCCACTCAGGTGTCCCAGGGTAAGCACTGACTGATGTCCGACCTCCTCCTCACTCCTCTTCCCTTTCATGCCTCTCCTGTCCCTGCCTGAACCTGCCCTGTCCTCTCCTGCTGTAGTGTTAATTATTCATAAATTTAAGCCTTAATATAACTTGAATAGGTAAGTTAAATAGAAATTCACCCTCAGTACAGTTGTCATGAACGGGGAAATTAGCTATAGAGGCCAAAACTGTTTTTTTGTACCAGGCTGTAAACATGTTTATTTTTGCTGTGAAGTTGGACATTTGAACATGGGGGCTTATGGAGACTCACTCACTCTGCAGCCAGCCTCAAGTGGACGTTTGAGGAACTGCAGTTTTTGGTACTTCACTTCACAGTCATGGAGGTTGTCACAGCCTTTACCACTGACAGTATAAGGTTATAGGTTCTGCACTGTCACCTCACAGCAAGATGGTTCTTGGTTTGAACCTCGGCCGGGGCCTTTCTGTGTGGAGTTTGCAAGGTCCCCCCCGTGTCTTCATGGTTCTCTCTGGGTACTCAAGGTTAACTGATTACTCTAATTTGGTGGTATGTGTGAATGTGAATTATTTGAATTTTTGTTTCTCTCTTTGTGCCCTGTGATGAGTCCAAAAGTCAGCTGGAATAGGCTCCAGCCCCACCATGACCCTGATAATGGATGGATAGTGTTGCTCAGATATTAGCGTGTGGACTTCCTACTGGAGAACCCACATTGAGCAGGTTGAACAGCATCTTCATTCAGTCAAGTCATCATGGATTGCATTACAAATATGGCCAGTACTCGAATCCAGCAAAAACTGTCTTAGATATTAATTCTGCTATCATTGGTATACATGTACATTGTGGAAAAAGGTCTAACCCAGCTTGAAACTATTACCATCACTTGCTGAGCCTTCAGATTTAAGGAAAATATTAAATAAAAACAAGTAACTATACTTCCTGCTAAAGGGAGGAGAGCTGTTAGGTGTATTGAAATGCTCTTATCACTTATTTTGTAAAGGTATTTGCAAAGTGGATGGTGATGACTGAGGGGTTCACGGAGAATAACATGAGGACTGTGAACTTTTCCCCACAAGCACACACACACACACACACACATTCACGCGCATGAACACGGACACACGTGGAAAGATTGTGTACTAGTTTCAGCTTCTTTCACTCAGCTCCATATGAAGTCAAATATAATACAAACATGCAGTTAGTAAAGCAAAGGCTGCTCTTTCTGCTGAGGTTTAATGGGTGTCAACTTATTGAGTCACTTTAAGGGCAAAAAAAAAAAAGAAAACTTGAGTAAAACTGGCATCAAGTTTAACGGCGGTTAATGCAAGTGGAAACAGGGTGATGCTGATTTCACAATAAAGCTTAGACTTTGTTAGTGTAATATTTGGGCCTCAGACTAGTAAAAAAAAAGAGAAAATTAAACGAATTAATTCATTAACATGTAGCGACGTGGGAGTGAATGGCTCAAAACAGGGGCGCCGTATAGGGGGGAAAATTTAGGACAATTCCAAGGGTCCACGACTGACAGGGGCCCAAATATTGTTGACATATGTGCATATGTGCAAGTTAAAATGCTGTTTTCATTGTTTTCAGAGGATGATGTTAATTTATTATGATTGAAAATGTAATATATATTTAAGTTGGTTAACTTTTCTTTTTTTAAATCGTTCATTAATGTTAAGAGTATTTTCCATTTGGAAATTTTACAATAAAAATACATTGATACTGTAAAAAAAAGAAAAAAAAGGCCCCTGGCTTAAAAGGCTATGGTAACTCCCATAGTGACGCTTCTAGATAGATTTAAAGTCACTTGAATAGGTTCTGATATGATGTGTGACCAGGGGCGCTGCCAGGAATTTTGGGCCCCATGACAAAAAATCAAATTGGGCCCCTCCCCCCTCTGCACAGCTGTTGTCACCACATCTCTAGGACCTAACTATCCCATCAAAAGCTTTACATAACTCTAATTAATTAAAGGGCTTGCAACTGTTTTGCGTCTTGTAGTTCAATACTATAGTACATTGACATGATTTGTACATGCATGCAAATCTGCATACACATACTACATGTTAATTAATTAATTAGTTTAAGTTTCTCTTCTTTTTTTTTACTAGTCTAGACAGACAGACAGACAGACAGACAGACAGACAGACAGACAGACAGACAGACAGACAGACAGACTTTATTTATCCCAAGCTGGGAAATTATAGTGCAGCAGCAGCATTACACAAAGTGACAAGTGACAACATAAAAATAAAATATACTATAAAGCAAACTATACATAATAAAATATCAAAAAAACAATAGTAAATACGAAATAAATGAATAAATAAAAAAATAAAAAAATATATATTGTACAGAGGTATATAGTATATAGTATTTATTATTTATATATATTGCATTAACTGCCGTTAAATGTTTGTGTGACTTTCCACTAAATTTATGAATTATATCGTGTCTCTAAAAAAAATGTATCGTGTCTTTAGAAAAACAGCAATAAACCACAAATCTGTAAAAATAAAAATAAAAAAAATCAGCCGTTAGTCGCTTTTATTTTGAAAAGGCGTGGCGGAAGTGCCGTGTGTCTTTTACGCTGACTCACTTGACTTGACGCCGCTGGCTAAAAAACTTCAGAATGGACCCGACGAGAGGAAAACCCGTTAGTTAGTTAGTCAGTCAGTTTGTCAGTGAGTTAGTTAGTTTGTGAAAGGAGAGACAGGAGACACCGTCCATGTCTTGTCCACAAATATCAACACACTAACTGAGACCAGCGATGTCGAGAGAAAACACCACTCGGAGTCTGGACAGCATAGACCTCGCTGCTTTGAGAGTAAGTCCAACTTACCGGTCTGTGTGTGTTGTTGTTGTTGTTTTTTTTTGTTTTTAATGAAACGTCGGAGTAAACATTGGAGGATGTGTGCGGTGGGTGTCAGTTTGAAACTTTAACGGTCAACTTTGAGTCGAGCAGCTTTGATTTAAATCGACTAACGGTCGCCTCTTACTCAAACAAACGTTGTTTTTAAACATCAGTGTGTAACATGTAAACAGCCTTTAACGCTTTGTGTCCTGTTACACTGTTTCACACTGAAAAAAGTTGACATGCAACAAGTTGAGAGCACACTTTGTAAAAACTGTAAAAAAAAAACAATGTGGTTTCAATGCCAACACTTAATAGCTGGTCTATATGGGTCTAAATCAGCTTTTATTGTGCAACATTTCTGTGGTTTTAGTCATGTAACAGCACTTTATGCCTCTTTAGTTAATTAGATTTGTTTAGTCACTGGCCTATAAAACAATCAAGCGGAATATAAATAGCTTTGCAAGCTGTATTTTCATTCCTCGCAGCCTCACAATGTTATCCACATTCGCAGCCCCGCTTCCTTTTTAGTCCCCCCCCCCCATCCCTGCATAACACTGCATTGTTCTTCTCCATTCACCCACAGTATATAGAGTATATACGGTAAAAAAAAAGCTGTAAATCATAGTTTTTCTTGGCGTGACACGTTGTGAATTTGTGGAAATGTACTGTTTTCTGTACTGTCTGGTCAGCTTTGTTCTCTGTATTTGACTCACTTGTTGCACAACATCCTATTTAATTTTATTTTTTTTTATTTCTAGGATCCGGCGGGTATCTTTGAGTTGGTGGAGGTGGTCGGCAATGGAACCTACGGTCAGGTGTACAAGGTGAGATGATGCTTTCTGTCCATTTCCACCTTTTTTCGTCTGTGTTTGCTTGCATGCACATAAAAGCAAACTCTGATAATGCTGATGCAAACGACCACATGCATGCATTATCATGTTTGCATCTAAGTTCATAAAAGTTTCCACCTGTATTTAAAAAAAAAAGCTGCACACCTTAAACCTCCAGCAGCCTTAACACATCTTACAGGATCTGACACATCACTTCTGGTAAAAAAAAAAAAAAGATGACTGCTACTTCCAGTTAACTAAGAGGAAAAAAAAGAAATTCTCAGTTTACTGAAATATCCTGTATCTCTTACAAAAACAGCACACACACACACACACACATGCACACCATCATCTGTAGCATCTTTTAAAGGGCCTGGGTGGGGCTCACTTCCTTATCACAATTTCTGTTTGTTTGTGTGTATGAGTGGTTTGTGGTTAGAGCAGGTTTTCAGTCGAATATAAGTCTGTGCAGCTGGTTGTTTCCTTAGTGCAAACCGTGTTCACACGCCTACTGCAATACCACAAACTGTTTGCGTTACTACATCTATGTCGAGCAGTTTCGGTTGTGAACATTTTTTTAAAAAAAGTAGGTCCTGCTGGGCACAGGGAGGGTTAAGAAAGGTAAACGATTGATGTGAATTTGGCATGGTCTCCTAAAAACATGCACGCTTTTAAAAAAAGGCGATGGTATGATTTACCGTCAGGGTTAGGTTGGAACGGGATACATGGATGGTTTCTCACGAATGCGTTTGTACATTTGATGGTGGGCGTGTGCCTCGATTGCCACTCGATTTCCAGGAAGAGGAAATATATTGCAAAAGACACACAGGACGCCGAGGCCTTGCGTTGGTCTTTACTCTCTTACCCAAGGGCATAAAATCACAGATTTCGTGCTATGACTCATGTTCATTGATGTTTTTAAAAGAGGAAACATCCAAATATGGATGAATGGTGAGCTGTTTTATTGGGGGGTAAATTTAGGCAATTTAGGCCTCACTGACTTAAATCAGGCGCCACATTAGGATAAACTTACAAGCAGTTTTTTGGCCATTATGTGCATTTAACACACTGGTTGTAAAACTCACAATGCGCTCATATAGTCCATCAGTACAATGTTATGTCTTAGGAGAGTCGCCACCGGCAAAGTAATAGCCTAATGATGGTGTGTAATGCTAACAGGCGATCAATTAGACCTTAATGAGGACTGTGCAGATCTGCGGTGTGTGTGCGTCACACGGGGAGTATCAGAGCAGGAATAAGGCCTATAGAACAATGACTTATGCTGCACACACACACACACAGGGCCCCTTAAGAAAACACTCAGTTGTGGACTGACATGAGTGTAGGAGATGCTGACAAAGCATCTGGGCTTTTCCTCTGTTTATTTATACGTAATGCATTTTCATTACATTGCATTTTAAGCCTTTAGTCACATAACACAAATAGGATATCAAACGGCAGTGGCAAAATACTGTGGAACACCATACAATAGCAGCTGATTGTATTTATTATTTATTTTCTGTTTACCGTTGGAACACAGGAAGCCAAAACCTGTAGAGAAACTCAAATCGATTTCCAGTCTTGCAGTCAGCCACAGGCCGGGGGGTTTGCTAAGGTCACTCAAGTCAGGCAAACAGACCCATGTGGAAGGCAGCAGGTCAAAGCATTCATAAACCACCTAAATAGAAAAATCATAGGTGAGGAGGGAATGGCTTAGCAGCAGGGACTCTCTGACAGATTTGTAGTGAAAAGTCGTCCTCTATGTATTACTGCTGAGGAAAAACAGGCAGGTGATCTCTACAGGAGGGGAAACTCAGTGAGGACACAGGCCAGGTTGGACAAGCCAGTGAGTGGAAAATTCAAGAACACACCCGGGGAATTCGGAAAAAGAGTTTTGAGGGAGGGAGATGGAGGGGGAGTCGCCATGCTAATGTTTGTACGTGCACAGTAATGTGCGGTGCAAACTACACCATGCATTTCTTCTGAAATAGTTTGTAATTCAGCTTAGGTTATGTTGCCAATTAGTCCTGCTCTAAATTGAAGCCCCACAGCTGACCTTTGTCCAGCATCAGGAGTTTGCACTAATTGCTGAATCTTACCATTGACTCGTGTTGCACAGCAGTGCGGTCGGATTTTTTAATCTGCTAATTGCCAGTTAGTTATTAGCGTGATATAATGTCAATCATACCCATGACACTGGGGAAAAGTTGAGCCCCATTATCCTCATTTTCATTATAACTGGAACAGTCTTGTGGTCAACAGACAGGCTTTTCCGGCTTACTAAGAAAAAGACAATTAAAAGAGAGTACAGTCGCCCAAATTGCCTCACGAACTGAAAAGTCGAACTACAGAGGAACTGAAGAATCTTCAGCGCACTTACTTTTTATTTTAGGAGCTCTGATAATTAGAGAAATTGGAGTGACGGCAGATAAATATGTCGCCGTGTAGATTGAAATAAGACTTTCTGCATGAAGACAACATGTGAGAGACGTTTGAATAAATGTCAGGAAAGAAGAAGTGCAGGGACGTTTCTAACACCTGAAAACAAAAGTCAAAAAGCTGAAGTATAGAGGATGTAATAAGAGTTGTTTTTTTCCTTTGTGTGCTATAGGACATATCAGTAATGAAACCTGTGTGTGACCGCTGCATGACATTCAGTGCTGGAAACCCCACCCTTATAGGTTCTGCAGACTACTATAGCAGGGCTATAGGAGAGTTTGAGGACAAGAGCTGATACGGACAGTTTAAATAAAGCAAACAAAGTTCTTTAGTCCCTCGAAAATTTTCTGCGGTCAAAAAAGGAAGTTGTGTGGGCTCAACAAGACAAACACAATCACCCTTTTTCTCCTCTGAGTTTGTACTTTAATTCTTCTCCTCTTCTTGTCGTCTTCACTGTTTGTCTTCTTCCCTTTCTTCAAACATCGTTCACGGCACTGATTTCGCTTTCCGCTTTCCGTTTGGTGTCCCACAAGACGCACAAACACGAAATCAGTTGTGTCACACACCCACATGCACATTTGTATTAAAGAGTGTATTATGTGCAGTAGTGGTCACATGGTTGTAGTATGCCTGCAAGTTTTGTGGCCCCAGGACAAAGAAGTCCATCCCCGACAATGTGAGAGGTTTGTTGGCTTTTTCGGGAAAAGGAATGTCTCGGGTTTATTTGTTTGGCCATGAATTACTGATAGTTTCCCCCTGTCCATATTTAAAGAGCGCTCATTCAGATGTTTCTTTGCAACTAAACGGCAAAAAAAAAAAGTGTCTCTTGGATCCTGCACAGCACAGCAGCTGACACACACAGGAGTTATTTTACCTGTTAAAGTCCAATAAAAGTTGCTTTATTAGACAGTCTTAGCACTGCATCACTGAGGCACTGTGCATGCTCCTCCTCATCACACTCACACACACACACACACACGCATATACACGCATAACAGATGACTCTACAGCAGTGGCTTGCAGGGAAGGGAAGTTCCTATTGCAAACAGGGAAACGCCCTGTGTGTGTGTGTGTGTGTGTGTGTGTGTGTGTGTGTGTGTGTGTGTGTGTGTGTGTGTGTGTCAAACTCCACTAGAGCTCAGTGCCACGATCACTACTGATGCAACACTGTGCCGAGTACAACCCAAATGAGTTTCAGGACACCACAACGAGTTGTTTATGTCAGATCATACCGCGTAACTCGGTTAAATCACATCAAGAGCATGCATTAAAAAAAACAAAAAAAACATATTTTTTAACAGTCAGACGTTTGAGTCAAGTTTTTGAATGCCACCCAAATGTGCTCTCGAGGATGTCTTCCACAGTAAACCTCCTGCGGTGACTCCACGGTGAAACATCATGGACTGTGTGTGCACGAAACAGCTGTAATGCAATTCCTGAACTCAGTCACCAACACTTCCTCAAATCTTTCTGGTTTCGATAGCGTCACTTCCCCTTTTCTGTAGCTCACATATCATCATTCTCATCTTACTCGTGTCAACTGAACTGCTGACAAGAGTGTAAAAAAAAAAAAAACTCCATTTGGACCAACTGCTACTTACAGTTGTAACTAAACTAACCCCTTCTCATTTGTGACTATAGTACAACCCACCCTGCAGCTGCTGCACAGCACAGGCCTCTGGAAGGGTTGTGTTTAAAAAAAATAGACCCCAACTTTAGCTTAACAAAAGGGGTTCTTTGTGTCCACAAATATTCAGTTCCTTTTCCATCTTGAAAGACACGGACAGCTCACTTCTGCAAAAAAACAATCCAGTTACAATATTATGTGTTATTTGAAAGATAGAAATGAAAAATGTCTTTTTTAGAAATAAAAGTCTTTGTTCTCGAGCTAAGCACTGGTGTGTTTGTGGGAGTTTGAGAGCTGAGAGGAAAAAGAAGAGACGCAAAAGAAAAATAGGGAGAGAGAGAGAGACAGGAAACATCCTCCAACATAGTGTGGAGTCGCTGTGTTTGTGCTTGTTAGAGGTAAAAAGGAAAAGACAGCGGGAGGGAGACAAAAGGGTAGGGGGGGAGGAAAGTGAGAGAGCGAGAGAGGCCGAAAGGAAGGAAGGAAGGAAGGCTGAGGTGAAAGGCAGAGAGACAGAGAGGGGAGAGACAGAGAGGGGAGGAAGGAAGAGGGAGAGGGACAGATGAAAACTAGACAGAGAGAAGAGGAAAGTAACCCCCCCATGAGGCTTAGAGCTATGGTCTGCGCTGATTACCCATGTGTGTTTGTGCGGCTGTGTGTCACAGAGCAATGAGAAAAAGGGGAAAGTCCACTAGTTGGTATCTGCTCAGAAGTGACCGGCCGCCTTACTGTACTTTCTAAATGCCAAAACTGTAATTAAAAGTACACCAGAGAGTTAGCATTGAACATAAGGTTGGGGGAACTGCGAAACCATCATAAAATAAAAAAAGTAAATCTTCGACCCAGCTAGTATAGGGAAAAGAAGGTAACATAAAACCAGCTGCATTTGGTGAAAAACAAAAAAGTTATTTATTACCTGGATTATGTAAAATACAACATAAGGAGGTGAGGGGGTGCTGCTCAGACCAACAAAATAAATAGAACCAAAAGTGTACTGAACCTGAACGACATCAGAAGGGAAAGAAAAAATTTCAAATTATCTACCAAAATCAGAGAGAAAAAGCACCCCCACATCTAGTGCTCCTGCCATTATATAATAGTGCTTCTATGTGTTGTTAATCTATATACAAAATACCTCTACCAAATATGAGTTTAACATTCACGGGTATAATACAAAAGCTACCCAACACAAAAAAAACAACCCTCCGCGACTGTCGGACGGTTCAAACTTACGTAAGGTGTGCTTGACCCTGTTGGCCACACCTCCTCCAGCTGGGACCAATCAGGGCCAGGCGACCACACACCTAGCTTTGCTGCTACAAACAAAAGTTACACCCAGGCCCATTGACGGCCTTAACCATATTTATCTATAAAATCTTCAGTTTGATACGAGTTAAATCTGTTTTTTTAAGTGTCGTATCTTCTCAATCAGCCCACCTTAAATATCTTTCATGAAACTCATTTTATTTGCTGGTTCCTCTCTGAGCTGTACTCGTAAATACAATACAGCCTCACACACACACACACACACACACAGAAACAAAGTCTGGAGGCACTTCAGTTTCTCAGTTCTTTTCATATGACAGTAAGACAGAATGGGTTTCCATTGCAGCATTGTACTCAACATAATGTCAGAGCAGGCCTTTTGACCCCATAGTGCCACCCAGTGAAGGTTCCATGTGAACTGAATGGGACAAACTGGGTTGTTTCTCTAGCGAAATACACACACACACACACACACACACACACACACACCGATACAGACATGCAGCCTTTAAATAGCACCATTCCTACATGCACTTTGGATAGGAGAGCTGATCAGCGATGCAGTCCATCCAAGCACAAAGTACACACATGTAACTAACAGACTGCAGGGGACAGATAGAAGAGGGAGACGGGCGAGAGACAGACAGGGAGGCTATTACACAGATGGAGGGAGTGAGACAGAAAGCTGCAGAGAGACGCATTAAAAGTGTTTCTCTCATTTGTCTCCTCGCTGTCAGCATTATAAATGCCTCTCTTCTGTCTAATTAGCATATGTATGGATATATTATAGTAACCTTTTCACTGACACAATATTTGTAGTGTGTGTGTGTGTGTGTGTGTGTGTGTGTGTGTGTGTGTGTGTGTGTGTGTGTGTGTGTGTCAGAGAACAAGCGACAGACAGAAATGGAGAAGGCATTTGTATCAGGATTGATTTGTGTTTGATTCCTAGCTCCTCACGCCGTCTGTGTGTGTGTGTGTGTGTGTGTGTGTGTGTGTGTGTGTGTGTGTGTGTGTGTGTGTGTGTGTGTGTGTGTGTGTGTGTGTGTGTGTGTGTGTGTGTGTGTGTGTGTGTGTGTGTGTGTGGAGACGAACCTGTGTGTGTGATTCATTGGACTTCAATGTCAAAAAGTGTACAAGCTTTCTCCAATTAATTTTGCTGCTGGAGAGCAGAGAGCCCTTTGAGTGTTTGAGCGTGTGTCAGTGCTGCATATTGTTAATAAGTAGCCCAGCTGAGATTAGAACATTTCACATTTTCTAAGTTGCGGTGGCAGCGCAGGCAGCAGACACCATCGAGCCTGAAGGGACAGGAAGGCCATTTCCTTATTTATCACATTCGGGCTGCTGGCTTGCCAGGCATGCCACAATTCTTTGCAATTACGGAGACAATGTCCTCTACTTTGGGGACACAATCAAGGCCAGGATGAATGGGGGTCAGCGAGCCTGACACGGCACATCTCGCATCCAATATAAAAGCGTAACATATGTGAGATGAATATCAACTAGGTTGTTATCTGACGAGGCGGCTGCTGGTTCAGCAACATTTTTTAATAAACTTTATCGTGAGGCATGTTGCAGAATGCTGTCGCTTTAATAAACTCTTCCCACCCTTTAATGTGTACACATGCTAAATCAGGATGAATCAATCTATGCATGACGCGGCCACAAAGATCCCTCAAGTCATTCTGTATATTATTGCAGAGTTTTAATGTGTAAGACTTTGTTTAATCCGCCATCTCTGATTAGTCAGATAACTTCGTTAGCATGAGCTTGCTGCCTAAAATGCTTAATTTATTGTTACAGTGATGAAACAGGATGCAGGTCAGTATAATGAGCTGAAGTCGTGACTCCACAACTTTCGTGACTCAATGTATCCCCTTGTAAACTTTTCACCGTTTCATCAGTTTTTCTGAAAAATGAAGCGTGTTTTATAACGAGTGAACCAAATTGGTTTTTCTACATTCACAAACCCAGAACCAATCACTGCTACACCTATGTCATTATCACAGGAGCATAAGAAATGGTGAAAATGCGTTGAGGAAAATGAAATGAAATATGGGATAAATAAATGATTAAAATAGGGAAAGGAAGCAGTTGAGGAATTAAATAAGTCAGTGGAAGATACATTTTAGTTTTGGCTCATTGGATACCCTCTCTACTGTGCGGTGGGTGACGTTTATTGGCTTCTGATGTAGCCGGTATACGCGGAAAAAAGGATAACGAATATCCGGGCCAACACATCAGTTAATCTCTATAAACTGATATCTGCATATGAATGCAGAGGAAAGATTATAGAGAGCCCAATCTTCGTCAGACAATGGCCAATTGGTTTCCAACGTTGTGTTTTGGCCAACGCGTTCCAGTCTGCTGCTCTTTACATGGACTGTTTACCTGCATGGACCCAAAGCCCGTTTAAACATGATTGGTCAATACTACTCAGACTTCAAACAGAAACCAGAACGTTTCAGATGCCAGAAAACTTGGTCTGCTGCCTACAGATTCTGCATTTCTAAGCAGATATTTGTATGTAGAGATCTTGTAGAGATTAAGGCACATTTACATACACATTGTAGAAAAGTTCCCGCTTTGCTTCTTTTACATAATTACAATATTCTACTTTCAATCATCCCCGTCTCCCCGATCTATCTGCCATAACCGTACGCTGGTTATTGCTGAGCTGGTGCACAGACAAAACAAAAATAAATTGGAGACCCGGATCCCACAGAGAGCGAATAGATAGTAACTGATTTAATCTAAAAAAAAAAAGGAAAAAAAGTGTTGGGAGAAAGTTAAGCAGCTCGGCAACAGTAGCTTATCCTCACACTGCATCCATTCAGCTGGGCTATGACGGATGTGTTTAAACTGCTCGGTTTAATTCCTGGAAAATCCTGCAGACTTCTCTGATGTGGAAATGTGTTATTTAGACGCACCAAAGTTTCAACACCCCGCTATCCTGCTTGGCCCGCTATATAATGGGGAGCTCGGTCCTGTGAGTAATACTTTCTTGGAAAGAGACTGCAGAGAAAATTGAAAACAACAAAGTTTTTAAAATGTAGTGTTTGTTTTCACGCTGTCCATCCTTTTTTGTTTCACAGTTTTTTCCCCGATTCTCTTCGTCTCTGCGTTTTGTACCTGAATATTAGCTGACTGATTGAGTATAGCAGGATCTGTCATGCCCTCTGGTCTATTTCAAAGACACATGCACACTCCGAGGCCTGTCATACATCACAGCTTAAAGGCTTATAGAGTCGCTACTCTAGTATCTTGTCAGCTTCCTTACTCATGACAAGGTTTTCAATTTTCCCCCTTTTCACCTGACTGCACTTTACAGCTCTGGCTCTCTTTGTTGGCTCCCCCCCCCCCCCCTCGCTCTCTCTCTCTCTCCCTCGTCTTTCGTCATGTCTTGTTCTTTCTTACTGTGCCTCTCATGAGAAAATGAAATTATGTAGACATAGCTGTGTCCAGTACCGAAACAATAGGATCATAATTCAAGTATTTGTTCAAAAGATGTGTTGTAATATGTGTTACTAAAGTAATAGGAGCACATCACAGTTGTTGGGATCATTATCGTTGGGATTAGACAATCTGGGCCACCGTTTTTTTTGCTTTTTTTTTTTTTTTGAATTATAACTTTTGGATCTGCCTGTTTTTCCCATCAGGATGACTTTAACCACCTGTTCGCACACATGTGGATCTGTGATGTAATAAGTATAAATCAGAATACCGACACGAGCCTCCCTTTTGTTTTTATCACTGCATTACTCAGTTTTTCTGGCAACACGTGGGGCCGTGATACTGTGAATTCTGTGCATGAATCCCGGTGATTTCGCATTCTGCGTGCAAACTGCAGCATGAGCTCATAGAGGAAAATATTTTCGCTAGACGTTTAGTTTCGGTGCAGTCATGTGTGAGAACTAGCAGATTTGCGGCTGTTGGAAACACGGCTCTTATCGCAGTCTATAGTACACAGTGTGTTTAGTCTTGTTGCGATCCTAACTTTTTCCTCATGTCTCTTTTTTCTTTTTCAGGGCCGTCATGTCAAGACAGGCCAACTGGCAGCTATCAAAGTCATGGAAGTTACAGAGGTAAATGTTCAGTACATTTAATCTCATACTCACTTTTTCTCTCTCTCTGCCCTACGTTGTATAATTTCTAATATTAAATGTAAAACATCATGTAAGTAATCTCAACAGTACCAGAACTGTCAGATAAACATGCTGTCAATGTAAATTATACATGGTATAGCCTTTTTATGCATATGAGGACGGCAGCACAGCGAGCTGACCTGGTTTACCCTTTGTAGGAGGAAGCACAAATCCTCGAACATGAGCATTTCTCGTTGGCCTTAAAGTTTATACAGTCCTCAAATGTGATTTTACTCATGAAGTTCAGTTTACTCGTCCCGAAGAGTAAAACCGAGCATGTGAAAATAGTTGTAAAATGTCTTGTGTCCAGAGGGAGCGTTCCAAAGTCTGAGGGGGGAAGAGAGAACGAGAAACATTCACAAAACACAACACATAGATCGAAACAACATAACAGAGTTAATAAAAACAGTTCCAAGAACCCCCCACCCCCAAAAAAACAAAACATCAGATAATAAAGTCTCCAAGGGGGGAGACGAGACTCTAGTTTGAGGCAAGTTTGCAGTTTATTCCATTTAAAAATTGTACAGTACCTGAAACTGGTTGTGCATACACAGGAAAGGAAAGTTGGGTAGTTACTGGATCGTACCATAGTTAATAAATTTAAACAAGACGAGAGATGTGAGGTAGTTTCGGCATTCTGGAAGCGGATGGACGCACAATCGTCACTGAAAGTGCTGCTGCAACAATTGATGCTATTCTTTTTTTTAATATTTCCCCAGTGCCCAAACGTCATGGAAGTGCAATAATACAACGCAGCAGTGCTCCTTTAATAATGCATGAATGCATTTTATCTAGTATAGAGTATAGATCTGATCTTAATCTTGAAAAAATACAAGCACACAAAACTGAGAAAAAAAGAGTCCACTAAAGGATTATCACATAATGGGCATGACACAGATGAATTTCCAGCACTTGTTAAGTCGTTCACGAGACAATATTTCTGTTTTTGTTGGCTCTTGCTGGCTCGATACTGCAGTATGTATGGGCACTTAACATTTCAGTTAAAAATTTAGGGTGACGAGGGAATGAGTCGCGAGCATTCAGAGAAACAAAGAGAGGGGAATCGATAAAGGCATAAAATATGAGACGGAGCGAAGGAAGGCAATGAGAGAGAGACAGGCCAGAGGCCAGCGGTGATATACGAGTGTCGTGATCCAAACAGAAATAAGTTTAATTAGTCGGCGTTAAGGCACCGAGCTTTACAGACTCGTTTAAGGCCTTTCGCTGTAGTTCTGCTCCTGTTGTGTTGCAGTGACGTACACGAGAAATGATTTGGGAGGGTTAAAAAAACGAAACAATCTCTCAGCATTTGCAGATGTTTGCACTTGTGAAAAGATTCCTTATCCCATAATCGGACTAAATGATTTGTTCTCGCAGTTTGTCTCTCTTTTGTCTTTTCCCAATTGAATTCTCTCTCAGCTCATGCGAGTAATTGAAGCGATGGAACTTTTACAACGCATTTGACAGCCTCTCCTAACTCCCTCCACAAAGCATAGATACGCAACGGGGATCACACAGAAATCTACTTTAATACAACGCTAGCCTGGCTAAATTAAATTGCATGCAATAGTCTTCTTCTTTCTTACAGTTCTCCGAGTCCCACCAATATTTCTGTTCTGACCCAGAAGTAGTTTTTTATTAGATTCCAGGTGAATTTCTGTGATATTAAAGTTGTGTTCACTTTAGAGTTGTAAAGCCACAATCTTGGATAGTTTTTGGTGATATAAAATATTAATAAAACTCAATAAAAACACAATAAAACTACACTGTAAATCAATTTGAGGATGAAAAAAAATCTCTGCTGCTGTACTTTTTGAATTTCAGTGGTGGGATTATCTTTACTGTATATGGATTACAGATTAACTCCAAACATAGGGGGTGATTCGATGCTCTGTGCTCTGCCTTGTGGTCTTACAGCTGCAGAAGGTGGGCAAACAAAGAGAGGTGTGGAGGTTTCACTGAACGTTGCTTGTGGTTTGCAGATGTAGAGCAAGAGTGCAAGCAGAAATGTGAGCTAATAATAGCCCTGTGCCGCAGGTCGTGACGCATGCTGGCCGTAATGTAGCAACGCAGTGTTTAATCACATTATTTTTAATGTGGTCAGGCCTTCTCTGGGAAGTTCTGTCTCAGAGGAATACTCTAACAGATACTGCAAATGTTCAGTTAGTTAAACAATCAACTAATTGTCTAAATCGTTTCTAGGCTATCAGCACAGCTCTAGGGAAGGCGGTGTCTGCAGGACAGACATCAATCCACAATTTTAGCCCGCGCTGAAATGTATTGGTTGGGTTTCCAGGAAATTTGGCCTCAGAACAACAAACTCCACTGACTCTGGTGATCCCATGACTTTTCCTTGAATATTGCCACTACATTTGTGTTTTTAAGTGAGATATCTCAGCAGCTATTGGATATATTACCATATCATTTTGAACAAACGATTCTTGTTCCCCTTCAAGATGAACTGTTACTTTTCATCTAGAACCTTCGTCATGTCAGGTCCAACAATGTCAGCCGTACTGTATCTAATTAGCATACATCAGCCCACAGAGATGGTAAACTTAAATAA
Source organism: Collichthys lucidus (assembly GCA_004119915.2). Classification (NCBI taxonomy): domain Eukaryota; kingdom Metazoa; phylum Chordata; class Actinopteri; family Sciaenidae; genus Collichthys; species Collichthys lucidus. The sequence continues at coordinate 28,306,380 of CM014083.1, read as the reverse complement.
ACATTCTAAAAATCAGCATGTTTGCCATTGTTAGGATGCTGCTGATGTTAGTGTTTAGCTCGGAGCACTGAGTTCACATAGTTCTCAGTGTTGTTTAAGTAAAAAATGCCAAACATTGCTGTGCTTCCCAGCCTGCTTTTGTTTTATGTGAGAGGAGTCACAACATATTTGAGTTTTGTTTGTTAGGCAGCAATTCTTCTTACATTTTTAGAACAAATAATCATTAATTAAATAATGAATTACATCTGTGCAGTTTCTGTTGTGTCAGAAAGTGTTACACAGACTGGGCAGACTCCTTTCCCCTGGACACACTGGTTTCTTTCCTGTTGATGGAACTTGTAGGTCTGTGTCTTCTGTGTTGCAGACAAACTCTTTGGCAGGAAATACTCAGCTATTATCTCCCTTCTCACTTGGACACACGCGCACACACGCACACACACACACACACACACACACACACACACACACACACACACACACACCAGCCGAGAGAGAGAGAGGCTACAGACACAGGCAGGAGGCTTTGTGTTTCAGATGGAGGTGAAAGTTCAAACTCTGTCTTGTCATTTTCTCCCCTCCTGTCCTGTGGAGATTTAAAGGAGGTCAGTGACTGAGAGAAGCTCTCCGTTGTTTCCTCTTTTCTGATTAACAGCCATATCTCCAGCTCCACTCTCCTTCCTCCACCTCTCCTCCAAGTCCCACGTAAAATTTAGAGGTTCAGTGAATCGGAGAAGTCACATGTCGTTTCCGGGATTTATAGCGAGAAAACAAAGAAACGTTCCCTCTGCTCTCTTTCTGTCCTTGTGTCTCATAACACTGACCAACCTTAGTTGTTTTGTTGAGGAATAGCAGTAGCTGAAATAAGGTCAAACAGCCGGGTGAAAGATCATTGAGAGGCTACATGACAGAGGGGAGATGCTATCTGTGTGGACGTCAGCGTGTTGTATGAAATAAAAAGGAAGCGTTCCACCCTTCAGCCTCCCAAACCATCTATATGTTGTACTGTGTAACATACTTGTTGTGAGTTATAGTGAAGCTCTTTCTGGGAGTTATCCCAACACAGAAAACCATTAATCACTCCAACATTTTGTCATTCGAATATATACAGAACACGCAAGTTGTTTGATTTCTGCATTTTTGCTGTATGTGTTGTTGTTTTTAGGAGGAAGAAGAGGAGATAAAACTGGAGATCAACATGTTGAAGAGTTATTCCCACCATAGAAACATCGCTACATATTATGGAGCTTTTATTAAGAAAGGCCCTGCTGGACAGGACCACCAGCTCTGGGTTTGTAAACTACTCGATCTGCCTATTTTCACACTATTGAGTGATTTAAAAAATAAATAAAAAAATAATAATAATAATAATATCTGCTCGAATATAATAATATCTGCTCGATGTTTATGTGTATTCACTCTCATAATAGTCGCAGTTGTTTTTGGCTCATGTGTGCCTGTATGTGTCCATCCAGTTGGTGATGGAATACTGTGGAGCCGGCTCTGTGACAGACCTGGTGAAGAAGACAAAGGGGAACTGTTTGAAGGAGGACTGGATAGCCTACATCTGCCGAGAGGTGCTCAGGGTAAGTCTGATGTGAAAAACACAAACACGATCACTTCAAAATACATATGCACTATACAACTGTACTTGTGTAGTAGACCTAACAATACATTTTTAGGTCTGTGTCAAACATTTCATGAATTTGTCTCTTAAATTATGCTGTGTCGGCTCCTTGAATCTGAGCAAAACAGTCCTTGAAAGTCCTTGAATTTGACGTTGAAGGTGTGGGAACCAAACTGAGCTGAGTCTGTAGCCCCCTTGATATGTGTTGTCATAGTTTCATTCCTCAGATTTTAATATTTTAACTTTATTTTTAAGAAACTGAAGTTTTGTCCATCAGTTTGGTGTAGTGGATGACTCCAAAAACTACAATACCCATAAGCCTCAGCCACCATTTAATGTGTGTTTCCATCCACGGCCAATATTTTTTATTAAATTCTGAAAGAACCAGATATAAACTACAAAACAGCTAATATTCCCACTGTGCAACCCTAAAGCATAAGAGTGCATACAGGATGTAAAGGTGTATCTGCTCCCGTATGCTGTGTTCATCCTAAATACCGGCTCAAACCTCTGTTGCTCATGTGACCGAGCAGCTGAACCCTCAGTCCTCAGTCAACTCTCACAAACACACAGAGCGACGTACACAAAGAATCCCCAAAGTGAGCTTTGTTGCAGAGGTGTTGTTGTGGCTGGAGGCCCTTTTTTAGTGCTGGTTAAAAAACCGAGGTAGTAATTTGCGTGTGGATGCAAACTAAAGGCTGGACGAAGCTGCTGCTGCTGCTGCTGCTGTTGTTGTATATGAAACACGATGCTGCTTTTTGTGTTGGATCCCAAAACATCAAAGAGAAGAAGCCAAACTGACACTGATCCTCCTTCATGTCCACGGATCAGTGTTTTCCCCCGCCTGTGACACGAGGGACATATTTGATTTATTTTTTCATTTATATACTTTGAAGGCCAGTTTAAAACACATGTCTGTAGGACTGTTATGGTTATCATTATAAGAGATCACAAGGTCCTGAGAAAGTCTCCGGGATGTTTGCGCTGCTTTCTGCGTTGGTGTTTGTACACACAGACGAGCATATCAACCCAGTTCCAACATTATCAGTCCTTGAGACTGACGTTATCAAGGACACATTTTTTTAAGCGAGATGATGTTTTAGTGGTAAGAAACTTGAAACAAAGGGCTTTGGACTGTGGCCAGTGTTTTCCCTTCTGCTGTCAGCCATGCCGTCTCCTCATTGTTTCGGCAACGCGGAATACACACAGACAAACACGCACAGACACCGAGCACAGCGCGGTGAAGTCATTGTCTGAAATAAGACTCACTTCCCGTGTTTGTTTAACCTCCTTTGAAGAAGCGAGAGTACAAACACACACACACACACACACACACACGCATGTCAAATAGTGCCTCTGATTGGTAGCCTGTGTCACTAGGTCACTCTGCTACCTAATACAAAAGTTATTCTCAATTATTAGAACTGAATTCTACTTTTTATTTAGTATCCCTTCACAATAAACACATGATGCTGTTATTCCTTTAAAGGAGCGTTCATGTTTCATGTTTATGTCGATGGGGTCATCTGACTGTGTGCTATATCTGTTTGTGTGTGTGTGTGTATATATGTCTTCCAGGGTCTTTCCCATCTTCACTCCCATCATGTGATCCACAGAGACATCAAGGGACAAAATGTTTTGCTCACGGAGAACGCCGAAGTCAAACTGGGTATGACACATCAACACATGCACTGCGGTCTCTCGCGCACATGTGCACGCCTCCAGGCAGCAACCGTAGAGCCGTTCAACAGTCACACGTACATAAATCACACGACCGCAAAAACGGCTCATAAACATTCAAAGATCACGGGTTTTTTCAGATGTGTCCTACATTTTTTGAAAATGTTTCTCATTTCCCAGTTGACTTTGGAGTGTCGGCACAGCTGGATAAGACGATTGGTCGAAGGAACACCTTTATTGGCACTCCCTATTGGATGGCTCCAGAGGTCATCGCCTGTGATGAGAACCCCGAGGCCACATATGACTACAGGGTAATTAATTACATAGAAATGGTTCATGTTTCCGGCCAACTTTAAGTACATTTATAGTCATTATTCTGAAATGTCGCCAAAAACAATCCAGAGAGTTAGGTTAACTCCCACTAACAAGGATGATGTCATCTTTTTCATATGTGAGGCATCCAATAAGAAATCAAACATTCACAAGCACTGTAAATCTTTTTCTGTCAGCTAACGCAGGCCATATGTGAGGTTGTCTGAAAATATAGATTGAAATATTTGAACAATTGCAAACAGAACACATATGAGGAAGAGGCAGCAAAGATTGGGAAAAACGCAATTGGACTAAACCCCCATAAGGCCCCATTAACGAGTCACTTCAAGTGTCTCCTACTTAGTAAAAGAGCAGCAACAGCATCTTCCACAAGTGTTTACACAGGATGTATACAGCCGCAGTATTGACTGTGGATCCTACACGATCACTGTAGCTACCCACAGAAAACATGAAGGCGGTTATAAGCATGCAAAGCCGTCGAGCATCCAATTGTCATAAACTGGCTGAAGAAATGGGCCCGCTAGACATTCTCTACAAACAATCTACTCATTTATTAACGCACAACAACATGTGCAAAAAGGGGTGTCGATCGGCAATATCAGCAACTCGAGTCATGTGAGTCATGTGTGCTGTGGAGGCGTTTAAAGGCAGCCTGCAAGTGCTGGACAGCCTCCAAAAAGCAGGAAGGGCATCAGACTTTGTAGACAGCTGTATTGATTAAAATAGACGCGTATCTGCTCTGTCAGACAGGCGTTAGATTGAGGACTGAAAATCCCCCTGTGTAGAGAAGCCACATGTGTCTCTGTTGACCAGACCGCAGATCTGTCTTGGTTTTGCCAGACTCAGCGGTGGTACCACCTAAAGCTGTGTGAAAGTTAGTTATCCAAGGAGCAAAATAAAAGTTTTGTCTGTCTTCACAGGCTCTCTTACTCACATCTGTCACCCATACAGATCAGTGCCCACTCACCCACACGATTTATTCAGTGGTTGTTCCGATCATGGATCCGATAAACGCCGTAGCAGCTCAGCGCGCCTTCTGTATGATTGTATGGGTTAAAATCACTGGGGCGGTTTTCAGGAAGGCCGAGAGAATGAACGCTGATTTAGGTGTAACCTCAGCTGATGTTATGACGGGACAGATGCCGAGTAGGGCTACACTGACCTCTTACTGACATAGTTACACGTGGGTGGAGAAAAGCTTACATATGTAATTGAATTTAAATCTGTCTGAAATGATTATTGGATTTTAGCCCAAGATGCAAGTGACTATTGTTAATGGGCTGTAAACCTGGAAAACAACTTAATCAAAAAAATTTTACACTTCCTGATCAGATGTGTCAGTTCACAGAAACGGAATTAAATGCAATCTCAGCAAATAGTCAGTTTTTCTGGAAGTAATTAGACGCTGACATCATAGAAAGGAGTACACCGATTCTGTGGTTCTTTTGTGAAATGTCAGAAGATTGGCTTGATGTCTTGGAAACAGTTACTGTAATTCTTGGATTTATGCTGTACTCTCACACTAAGCACAACCTGATTTTACCATTTGAACATAAAGAGGACGTCCAAGGTGTACAGGAAATGAACAGAAGTCGAGTTCAGCTTTGCTGGCGCACCGTTTTTAACCTTTTCCCGTCTCTCTCTCATTCTCAGAGTGACCTCTGGTCTTTAGGCATCACCGCTTTAGAGATGGCCGAAGGAGCCCCTCGTAAGTTAGATGTACTCATACACACATTGTTAACTGACGTCACTAAACTGTTTGTTTGTATGCATGTATTTTTTTTATGTCCGTTTTTCTTTTACCGTTCCTCCCCACCATCTGTTCTTCTGTCTCACTCTCTATCTTTGTTTGTAGCTCTGTGTGACATGCATCCAATGAGAGCACTGTTTTTGATTCCACGCAACCCTCCACCCAAACTTAAATCAAAGAAATGGTAAGCCTGGGAACACACTCACAACACACGCATCTATATACACACCCACAACAGGATGTAGAGGGCAGTGTTTAGGTTTTTTCTTCTCTGAAATCTGGGCTTGAAAGTGATCTTTGTTGTGGGTTTCATGCACCAGACAGTCAGACAAGAGATATCCCGACACTCTTCTCACACACAGACGCTGAAAGCTCTGGCACGTTCAGCAGGCGGCGAGATAAAATCGAAATACATTTGGCCTTTATTCAGACGGACACAAAACGTTATGTGAAAATGTTGCTGCTGGCATTTTTAATCTTAATCAGAGTTTAATTATGAACTCCCCTGTCTCTTTCACTCTCATCTCTTCTCCTCCCCCCCTGTCATCCTGTCTCCTTCCTTTTTATATATAATGGATAAGCTCTTGAGATTGAACCGGCGGTTGAACTCATGCTGTCTTTCATTCAGCATTAATGTCATCAGAAACACTAGTTCACAGGACAGCTTTTAATAGCTCCAACCGTCCGGGGTGTGCAGCGCTCTCCAGTCCTTTTTCACCTCAGGGCCTCCCGAAGGCGGCAAGCACACAAGAAACTAAGCAGCAATACATCCCCAGTTCAGAGCACAGACAACAGCCTGTGAATTTTAGGAGCAATTCTGTACACAGACAATGCCCGAGTAAAACATTCAAATCAACATTTATGCTAGAATTTTGCTTTGTAATGATCCAACAAGTGAATACTAGCTTGCAGACTTTAGGTGAGTTTAAATACATATTTCAGAATGTTGTGGCATTTCTGTGATTTTTTGATTTAAACATCTTTTGCTGGGTTTTCAAGTTGGTTTGTTTTATTAATTAATTATTCTCCCTTTTTATGTGATTTGACTGCATATTGATTGAGTGACTAAAGGCTCGTGACCTGAATTCATTAAAAAGCCTTCAATTGAGGATACGTCTCATTAAATAGATGAAGGTTGTTACAACATTCTTGTTCGATCTTCAGGCTAACATGTTTTGTTTCCCCCTTCTCTCCGCCGCTCTTCTCCGTCTCTCTCCGTCTCTCTCAGGTCGAAGCGTTTCTTGTCGTTTGTTGATCGATGTCTTGTCAAGAACCATCTGCATCGACCGGCTACCGACGCCCTGCTGAGACACGCGTTCATCAAAGATCTGGCTAATGAGAGACAAGTTCGCATCATGCTCAAAGATCACCTGGACAGAACCAGGAAGAAGAGAGAGAAAGGTGAGAAGTGGTAGCATCAGAATGCGAATCAGAAATACTTGAATAATCCCAGGGGGAAATTATTTTTGTTACCATACTCCACGTATACAAACAATGCCATTCTCTTTTCTTCATCACTGTAGCAGGTAACATTTCTACCAGCCATTTCTGAGTCACTGCTTCCTGAAACATAGATTATTTCATGTCATCATGTCACCTTGACCCCTGACATTTCTTAATTTACCAATTCATTTTTGATGAAGACCCGTCCGCCATGGGTGTAGGTGACCAGACAACGTTTGCTTTTGTATTTGGCAGATGCTAAGCCTAGATGCAGACACAAATCATGAAACAAAAACCCACAGAGCACACAGGTCGACCACCTGGGTTTATTCTAAATTGACGTCTCTATCATCTCTGTCCTGTGTTGTCAGAATTATTCAGGGACAACCAAGGGATTTGATCAATTCTTGGTTTTACAGATAAGCCGCTCCACAGAACAGATTTTCCACTATGTTACACAGATTCGCTGCATTAGGAGGGCTTCAGACCACTTGTGTTGGAATAGATCAGCACACTTTAGCTGAGAGAGAGTGCACCAGCTGCACTGATAGCGCAGCAGCTGCTATAGAAAATTTTTTAAAAACACACTTGCTCATTTATGGCAGTGTTTCATTAGGCTGCTAGTGTTACCCACAATTTACACACAGCTTCTTTTGCATATGATTCACTTTGCTGTCTCTTCAAGTAAACCCACATTACAACACCTGAATCTGTGCACTGTTACTGTTATGCACTGAAACCATACAGGGATGAAATCGCTGTTGATGCATGCATACGATCACTGCTCTAAAAATGCACTTCATAGACGACAACTGTGAAGCTTTTTGAATTTGAAGTTGAACTGTGCCCGCTATGCCAAATATTTTAATTGAGCTGAATAAGGATGGGAGTGAGGAAGGGCGACAGCGGGACGGCCAGACGGAATAAACGAGAGAGCGAAAGAGGGAGAGAGTGTAGGGTTGGGGCCAAAAAGCTGTACACAGCTGACCTTTCTATGGCGTTCACTTGGGACAGCGCTTTACACAACAGACAGATACAGAAATGGAGAAGGAGGATGAGAGAAAGAGGAAGAGGGATGTAGAGACAAAGAAATGAGAGACAAATTAGGAATGTGAGAGGAGGAGGGGGGTGGGGGGGTTCATCCTCATCCTGTTTTAAAAATGAATTATACTCTGGAAGAGATGCACGTGCTGAATATGTGATGGCAGTCAAACTGTGAGAGAAAAGGAGTTCAGGGAGGAGAAGAGAAAGAAAGGAGAAGACAGATATTTATGACTCTGCTTTTCTTTTGGACTCATGTTGATGCTCAAGCAGGGTTCAGTCCTCGTGTTGTTCATCAGGTTTATTCTTTTTAATTTGGAAAAGTGAAAGACAGGCAAATTAGGTGACAGAGGAACGAGTGACAGAAAGAGAAAGTGATAACAACAGAGAGAGAAAGAGAGACAGAGAGAAGGAGACCAGAGAGAGAGAGAGAGAAGCTGAAAGGGGAAGGAAGGAGGAAACAGAATGGCCATCTGGTTCTAATCTTCTGTTAGCTTATAAAAACACACTAATGACTGGTGGACTTTCTGCGTGCTGCATGTATTGTGTGTGTGTATGTGCGTGCATGTTAAGTGTTTAAGGCCAGATTTGTATGTGTGTGCGTGTGTGTTTGTGCCCCTATGCCCCTCCAGAGAAATGAAATGCCAGTAGTCTAAGGGCGTGTGGGAAAAAGTCACTGCTTCAGGGGGGGAAAAAAAGAGAAATCAATGCTCCGGACATGACGCAAAAAAGGATCTGTCATTTTCAGCATGCCCAAGAGTGTAGTTTGGACAAAGATGGCCTATGTTTTAGAAGATGATTCACTCCAAAAAAAAAAAAAATGTCCCACACGGTCGGCAAAAGTAGGCATTAACCCTCAAATTGCTCTTCTCTCCTGCTGCTTTGGCCCCAAAAAGACGCGATAAGAGCCAAAACTTTCAAACATGACATCACGGCAGCAGATATTTCATCCGTCCATTGCAGAACTGGAATTTGTTAGCAGTCCTCCTCCTCCTTTCTACACCTGTATTGTGTTACCTTTCAGGCGCAACATATGGCGCGTCGAGTAAATGTTCGAGTTTGCCTGAGCTAGTTTCACACCATATGTCGGCCAAATGTTGTTATGCTCAGCTGGCTGACCCATCTTCCTGGCCTGTGGACAAATAAGCCCGCTGGAACAGTGCAGTGAATTTGCTGTAGCGGTCATGACAATATTCCAATCCGCAATTCAAACTTTTTAGGTCTAATATGTGTTTAAAAACACTTGAACCGAGGGAATGCATAATAACATCAATGTGTGTGAGCAGTCAGTCAGCTAAGGCAGAGACAGACACTTAATTCACATGTGTTATGGGTCCCACGGAAGAGAAATGATGACTCAGCGTTGCAATGCCATGGTATAACAACTCTGTCCCTAATGTCTTCCTCTAAACAAGACTCTCATTTACTTTCTTATTGCCCAAATCTGCCCACACTATACTTTTGTGTGGCTTTGATAATGACAAAATTGCTACTGGCAGTAGACGATGAAGGAGCGAGACAGCAGGCATGGAGGAATTTTTAATGAAACGGTGGTTGGCCCAAAAAACCCAGAGAGAAGACACAGCAGTGTGCGCCAGAGAAGAATACCCACACCAACGCAAACGCATCAGAAGCTTCCAGTCCGAGCACCCCCCCAGAAACATGTCTAATTTTACAGAAGAGAACCTGCTGGATTCTCACTCAGACCGGTGTTAACACGGACATATTTAGATCCACTCTGATACAGCTATAAGGACTGTAACTAACTAAGTTAATCTGTGTTTTATTTGCATGATTAACCCATTTCTCAATGACACTGGAAAATAGTGTAGCATGCCTGTCAAAACAAATGTCAAATGTCTTGTTCTGTCTCACAGTACAAAAGATGTTTCATTTACAACAATAAGAGATAAAGAAAAGCAGAAAATACTCACTCTGGAGAACGGATGGTGGTTTTGTTTGAATAATTACGGATGAATCATTTCAGCTCTAATCAAAACCTCAATCAAATTTCCATTTTTATCAAACCTTGTCACGAGATATTGTATTTTTTTTTCATTTTAATGACCTAATATGAACCAACACATTATTCCCTTTTGTCGCTCTCTCTCTTTCAGAGGGTCCAGAATATGAGTACAGTGGCAGTGAAGAAGAGGAGGACGAGGTGACAGAGGAGGAAGGAGAACCCAGGTAAAAGCCTTTTCACACTAGGCGCCCGTATTGTTGGAGGAATCGATCGCTGAGGTGTGCAGTGAAAGACCCTCGTGCAGCAGAGAAGTCATTCAGAGCCATAGTAGTGCTGCAGGTTTCCATCAGTGTCTCAAAGGTTCATATCATCGCTGTCATAACACTCAGGACATTGTGAACTTGCTCCCTAAGTGCTCCTTGCATACATTACGTAGCTAATGAATCACTATGGGGCATCCATGTGTTAGTACGTCCATAGACAGATGCACTGGCCTCTCTGTTGCTGTCCCCGGATGTCAAACGGCAGATGGCACTAAGAACTGTGCACTTTCTCCTCATCGTCATGTGTAGTTCAGTCCATAGCAGTCGCTGTTATCAACACTTCCACCGTCTTTCAGCTCCATCGTGAACGTTCCCGGCGAGTGGACATTAAGACGGGAGTTTCTCCGTTTGCAGACGGAAGATCGAGAAGGAGGCAAAGAGGGAGGTCACAGAGGAGGTGGGGCTCAACAAAGACAGCAGGTAGGTTTGGACATCATTCCGAACCTTTTCCACATTCATTCATATTGTACTTATACACATTGAATTACATCTGTGCGTTGTTCATATGTGGGCTGCTGTTTTTCTTTGTAGTAATTTAAATCTTTTGGGTTTTTGGCCTGTTGCTCTGAGAAAATAAGATCAAAAACATCACCTAACTTTAAGATTTCATAGGTTAAATGATAAATTGAAGAAAATATCTAGCAGATTAATCAGTAATGATAATAACAATTGTTGTTTTTCAGCCGAAATAATTATTATTGGTAGTAACAGAGGCCTTAGTACTAGTTACAGCATCTCTGGGTTCATTCATTTAGTTTAGACTTTTATCCTACAAGAAAATCAGCTTAATTTAAATCGGAAAAATCGTCATATACACTAAAAAAAATTTCATTCTGGGCTCTAATCCTATTTCACACTAACAGTTAGCCCTTAGTCTTACTGCATCATATCACAGCAGGACATTTGACCCTGGACCAGTCAAACATAATTCAGTTTGAGTTTCGCTTATGCAGAGTTTAGAGCCAAGAAAACCCTCCAATATATTTAACCTTTAATTCATATACTGAAGAATTGTGTGATTCTCAAACTTTTATCTGAACAATAATCATATAATGATTCATGTCTAGGCAATACAGCAGCATAGGCAGCAGCTGGCGGAGCAGGAACGTTACAAGCAGCAGTTACTGGCCGACAGACAGAAGAGAATCCAACAGCAACACGAGCAGCGGCAAAAGTTAGAGGATGTAAGTACATTTCGCCTCCGTATTTCCTTCAGCATTTATAGATCAGTGCGTAGGTAAGAGTGCTGCTGGAAATAAAACATTTCAGGGAAAGAGGAGATCAGTTGATATCCCACAGCTTTTATCAAGAAAACACTTCTGTGTCATCTTCCACACGCTGAGTCACATCCTTACTCTGCCCACCCGAACTGCTCTCACAGAGAAGTTTTTATTTATCTGTATGATGTTCCGTGACTCCACAGTGACAAGATCTGTAATTATTTTTTGTATTTTGGGTCATGCTATATCAGTATTAATGTTAACCCTCATATTTAAAAGATTAAATGTTAATATTGTTAATAATTCACATATGATAATGCTGTGTAAATAATCCAGTAAGTAAGTCTTAAATCATTTTGGTTGTGGGTCACGCTCATGCACACAAAAAAGAACTAACAATAAAAGTTAAAGATGAATTTTACATATATATACGATGTGATAATGATGATAATGACGATGGGATGCATCACGTCGTGTCGTGATATGAGTGATGTTGACTGTTGTCTGTGCACATATTTTGTTGGGGTCTGCAGCAGCAGAGGCGGCAGCTGACAGACTGCGCCTTTCAGTGGGCGGAGCTTCAAGAGATCCTGCTCGGGGAGGAGCCGGATCACCACGACAACCGAATCTTTCTGGATGAGAGGAACAAGAGGAGTGACAGGAGACAGGTAAAGATGAACTTCTGGCTTCACACAATTTTTATTGACTTATAGTGTCGCCTGGCATTATTCTGGCACCATCAGTGAGTCAACACTTCAAATGTGTGATCAAATGATAGCACGCTTAACATAATATGAATGTAAGGAAATGGTTAAACGCAGCTATACTGACTGATTTCAGCCTTTAACCTTTAACTTTGTTTCAAGCTGACATAAGAATTAAACCAGCTTGTCAATAAGTTTATATAAATGTATTACAATCTGATCTTTGTGCCACAAAGTCACACAGACTGTCCCACGTCTAGATTGTGTAGACGTGTAGTTAATGTAATACTAAATAATAGTATGGCAGGTAAGTGTGTGAAGCACTTGGGCTGTGTGTCTGTGTGTTCTCTATGAATATTTGACGCTGCAGGGAGTCAACGCAGGAACTTGTTTTCCGCTTTAAGTTCGAGGTGCGTTCGATGCACGCTGAGCTGATGTAACGGTTCCTCTTGTCTTCTTTAGCCAGGTGATAAAAAAATTCCCTCCTTGGCCTGGCGGGCCAGAAGAGAGTTTTTTATATAATTATGAACTATGAAAGGCAAAACTTTCTCATAAAAAGTGACCTTTCGGGCACATTTCCATCAACTTTAATCTCATCATGATACATGAATGGGAGCCGTCTTCTCATTTTTTAATACATTTTACATCAAACGGGACTTACCAGTATGCAGGTGCTGCTTGAATTGATTCTTGGGGGAAATCGATTTATATAAGAGAAGTGGTCCATAATACTGTATATAAAAGAAATGATCATGCCGCGGCACATTCAAACGGGTTTGTAAATTAGCTGGAGATTAAATAGGTTTCAGAAATCCTTTGTTTTGCCTCTGTTCCGCAGTTCCCTGAAATCTTTCACCTCGTTAAAACTTCATTCATAACATCACACAAATCTGCAGGACATGAAAAATCACCTCCGCCGTGAGGAAGTGTCACAAAGCAACAGTTGTGTGCCCACAAAGTGTGTGTGCGTGCGTGTGTGTGACAGTGTCTCTGCCGATTCCAGTCATTTTAAATAAAGACACATAGCTCTTTTTACTATTTCAGATTCATTTTTTAGTCATTAATTTTAATACGTGCTTAATGAATCTATCCCACACACCAGTGAGTTTCAGTAGGTGTCTATTAACACCAAGGAGCAGCTTTAGCGACTGTGAGTTCTCCATGTAGAAGACTCTGTATTTCGATGCTATTAATATCTGTCTAGTTATATTATATACTATATTTGGTGTGCTTGTGTGTGTGTGGCAGGGAGCTATCTGTATGTATTAGGTTCTGATTACACAGATTGCCTCAAAGTCATTAAGTTCAGCATGCTTAATGGATCCATCCGATGCTTCGTTAAGTTTTAATGCATCTGCATTTAATTATGCGACGGGTTCAGTGAGTGTGTGATGCGATGTCTTGTATTTTTGTCAGATGAAGAACTCGCAGCGGTTCCAATCGTTTCACACATTGATTGATTTGGCAAGCGTCACATCATGTATTTCAGTGTTCAGCGGCTTTGGCTCAGAGCAGCAGCGCGCTTGTTTGAACGGGGGAAAGTGAAGCGTCAAGGGTGCAATTACACAACAGTGTATGATCTACCTTTCCTCAGTGCATGATGGGAGACGATCCCGCCCCCTGTGACCCTGATTAAGATAAGTGGGAGGAAAAAATAGCTGGTTTGGTTACGTGACTTGCACTGCAGCTGCTTTTAATTGCAGAACTTTAAAGGTGCTGTTGCTGTTTACAGGCAACTCTGCGTCATCTGCATAGTTTCACGGTTACATGGTTTGCATTGCATGGCAGCACAGTGGTACTTGTTAAACTACCCGACGCTGACTGGTTAGAACTTGTCAAATGCAAAAATGCTACTTGTTCCTAATCATAGAAAGCCAGATCTTACATCCATCTACTTTAACCATGCTGGTAGCAAAGTAGCTTTAGTCCAGACTGTAATATCTCAACAGCTCTTAAATGCCTATTAACCTTTGATTCTACATTCATGGTTGCCAGAGGATGATCCTACAGACTCTGGTGATAGCCGGACTTTTCTTCGAGCAAGCGCGGTACCATGAGGTTAACATTTGTAGTTTTAAGTGAAACGTCTCAAACAAATAGAAATTGCCATGAAAAGCGAAGTGACTCACTATGACTCATGTCATACTGTCCCTGTCGATACTCCATTAAACTTCTGTGTGAATGCTAACCTGACCGTAAGTCTCTCATCAAATGTAGCAAACCTTTATCACCGAAGCTTTCTCATCCAGTTAAGCTGCTGTTTGAGCTCAAGCTCTGTTGAATGTCGCCCTTCAGATCCAAGCCAATAAACACAGCCTGAAGGCAACAGTGCCACTACAAATATTTAAATCGAGTAGATTTAATTAAATGTTGTTGATGTGGGGGGTGGGGGGGGTGATCTAGTTTGGACATACAAGGATTTTCCAGGAGAAATTCAAAAAGAGGTCATGATGAAATATTTAGATTTGAGGGCGTTGGCTAAAAGCTCCTGCCGTCTTGCACACTCTGAATATTTTAGTCCCCACCTGTCAGAAATCTGCTCAAGTATACTCTAATTAAAGTGTGTGTGTGTGTGTGTGTGTGTGTGTGTGTGTGTGTGTGTGTGTGTGTGTGTGTGTGTGTGTGTGTGTGTGTGTGTGTGTGTGTGTGTGTGTGTGTGTGTGTGTGTGTGTGTGTGTGTGTGTGTGTGTGTGTCTTGTGAGGACCATACAGATATACAATAATATAATGAAAAAATAGAATAATTTTAAGGTTTGAAATACGTGAACATAAGATGATGTCGAGGGTTTAAAGTAAAAGTGATCAAAATCATACTGACAACCGTGTGTGTGTGTGTGTGTGTGTGTGTGTGTGTGTGTGTGTGTGTGTGTGTGTGTGTGTGTGTGTGTGTGTGTGTGTGTGTGTGTGTGTGTGTGTGTGTGTGTGTGTTTGTGTGTGTGTGTGTGTGTCTTGAACAGGACCACGCGGGCAGACAGCGGAGTGCCGATGTGTCAGTAAGGCCTCTGGACTCCACCGGAGAGCAGGTAACAAACCTTTACTCTTTATCTTTCCACTTTAATTCCTCCGTTTTTTCATTTGAGCACAGGCAGGTGGGATTTCTTTGGCTTACTTTTATGGGGTTGTCACAATGTATGACAGTGTTTAATTCTGTATGTTATCTGTTAAGGTTAACTTAACAAGAAAAGAAACAGTGTGTGTCTGTGTGTAACAACATCATGCCAATGCCGACAACTAAATGATATATGGTTCCATCGTCTGCATGAACGGGATGATTGCGATGATAAGATGTAGAAGTAAGATGATTGGTCAATTGCAACTTTTTTTTAGAACAATTAAGTTAATTAACAAGCAATTTTTTTTGCTTCATGGCTTTTCTTTGTCTTTTATCAAGTAAACTCGATCTGTTTGTGTGCTTCTGTAAGAGAGAGCTGAGTGCAATGGAGTTATCTGTGTCTAAGGGAGGAGACAGTATATACTGTCTCTCAGTGCCTTTACACTGTACATGTAATAAAATAGAGGAAGAAGCGTGTTTCGATCATGCTCTGGATGCCTGAGTGGAGCTGAGGAAGTGTTTTTTTTCCCTTATTCAATGAGACATTCAGAGATTAGAGGTTTTTAAATCTGTATCTGTGTGCTCCTTGAGTAAGGACATACTGAACTCCACCAGTACTGTCAGATCTTGACAAGCTTATCACGGCATGCCATCACTTTTTTTTTCACTGTCGCCTTCTGCCTCTGTCGATCCCAGCGTGCCCTCTCTCTCTCTCTCCTCTTCCACTTGTTTCCTCTTCATCCCTCCCTCCGTCATTTACAGCATGTGACCACTTTCATCTCAGCATCTCTGTTTCAACCTTTCCCCCCTTCCAAAATGTTACTATCGAATCTCAGTCGGGGTTTCAGACATCCAAATTCAACTTATGGTTTTCAATGTCGCTTCTCTATTTCTCACCACTCTTTGCACTTTCTCTTCTTCTCCTGCAGCCTCTCATTTCTCTGTCCTTCTCCTCTCTGTCTTACCTGTCACACTGTAACAACTCTGTCTTTTTTACTTTATAACCTGTAGAATCATGAAATTAAAGAAAGGGAATATCATTAAAAGGTGGAGGAAGATTTATCTTGGACATTTAACACTGCTCAGATTGATACATGCATATATTTATGTAACTGTTAAAATCCTAAACAACCTAGCAGGAATTTATTTTAAGATTACTCTTCATTTGGCCGTAAAAACGATCTGTGATATACAATAATTCTAGTAAACTAGATAATAGATGCATATGTTTACACACATAAGTTGGTGAGGAAAAAACATAGAAACAATACATAAATACATTTTTAAGAATAAAGCTTTAACGGCTTTACAGTCAGTGTGAGTCACATGTAAATTACAAAATTTAACCTTAGACTGAACATCAGACGGAATGATTTGTGTATTAGCTCACGCTTATCTTCATATTTCACAATTTCACTTTCAAATTGAGCAGCCAGGCTTTCTTACTCAAGCCACCATTCTTTTGTGGTAATTTGTGCGGTATGTTGCAGATAGCTGCCACGCAGTGTTTTGTGATATCGTTGTGAAGACAGGCCTTGTTCCCAGAAAGCTGATGTGTTACCATGAGTAAAGTGTTGTTGTTAGTTAGTAAGGTATGTTCGTATTTTAACTGTGTATCAGCAGTTTACCCTCTATAGCAACATTCACATAAATTTCATCTCATCTAGTTGGCATGTCTTAGTGGCCAGAACGATGGCATAAGTTCTGGTGGTGAAGGGGAAACTACCTAGCTCATTGTCATTGTCATTATAGCAGAAATGTTTGTGCACTTACTGGATGACTGAAAGTGTTTGTACTCTCTGAATTTGCACTGCAGTACATTTTTTGTTTAATGTGGTTAGCCTCATCACAAATCAAACCAAAAGCACAAGCGTGTGACTTCACATTCATCTTCTCTGAGCTGTTTAGGCAAGGTAGAAGCTCAGTGTAGGTGCTGATCCGCACAAACGTGAAATAATTTCATGACTAATGTCATGAGAAAAATCAATTTTAGAGTCCTGTCGTTGAAATTCATCCTCCATCCTTGCAATATAAAATGGCGGTCAGTTCTGTTCAAAGAAGAGATTTTAAGACAGCTGTAACCCAAAGAGAATCCGAGTTGTGAGATGTAGTTTGACAGTAGTGGTTCTTTATTTGTGCTTTTATTGCATTTCCTCTGGAGAAAGTTGTGCTTGCAAATCAGATTCTCGTGCCAGGGAACCAGCTGCCGTCGTATGTCCGAGCTTCTCTGCCAGCGCAAGACTGAATGCGATTTCATGAATGTTTTTTTTAATGTTGGTCTAAGTTTTACACCAAAGATGTGAAACAAATCAGCTTCATTCCCTTGTGCTTCTTTGAATGTCCGATCAGGTAGGTGCTTTATGAGGTCTTCATGCAACAGCGGTGGCTTGTCTTGTCAGTTTTTTTACAGAATCTGGGAGTGTCCATTATGTTTGGAACAAGCAAAATTCACATTGAACAAACAGTTTTATGCACACTTAATAATTTTACATCAAGACTAGGTCATAAACATCAATCAGTATCATTAGCCCAGTCTGCGTGTTAATCACAGAACAGCCCTAAAGCATGAGCTCTGATTAATCTGTCAATTGGTCTTTAATTAGAACATCTTGGCTGATTCCCTGAATCTGAAGTGATTTTACCTTCTGAAGTGAAATTTGATTAGCAGGCATTTTGGCCATTCGAGCATCGAAATGAAGTGTGCTATTTGAGAAGAAGCTTGTTGTTATTCAACAACAAATATGGAAAATTGAATTAAATCTAATCAAGAGGATTCAGCTAATCTTGGCATGAACATGTTGAAATCAGTTGAGAATCATTTTTATAACTGGGCATGTGTTGTTGATTTGTTCATGCAAAACTGGCTAATAAGATCGGGGGGGGGGGGGGGCACTAATAATGCTCTACTTATAGTACACATGTATGTTACTTAGTATAGACACTCCCAGGCTCTGTCAGTTCCTATGTGTGCTTTTCATGTTTGCTACATAGAGAGCCGTGGCTTCAAACCAGCTGCTTCAGCACAAGGCCCAGCTCTCCCAACCCCAGCTACAGCCACAAGCCAAGCCCCAGCCTCTGGCTCAGCATCAGCAGCCCTCGGCGGGAAGGAGATCCCACCGCACCCTGCCCAAGGACCAAACACAGCTCCTGTCACTGCAACACGACCACAGACACAGGGAGCGAGAGCGGGAGAGAGAGAGGCAGAGGCAGAGAGAAAAGTCTGTGGCAGCTGTCCAGAAGCTAACAGCTAATAGTGGGAGCACAGCTGCCACTGCCGCCGCCGCCGCCACTGCAGCCGCCGCTGCTGCTGCTGCTGCTGCTGTTGCTTCCTCCCCCAGCCGCCCTGCAAACAGCCAGCACTCAGCGGTAAAATCCTGCCTTCCTCAGCTGTCTGGCACCTTTTATCATGTCTCCAGCCCACATCTTTCAGTCCGTCTCCCTCTTGTCTCACTTGCACCCTTCCCTCTCTTATAGACTTTAATGATTTATTTCTCTCCCAGTCATTTTTTCTCGACTTTTGGTCGATCCCTTCATCCTTATCTCAGTTGACAGACTTCTTTCACCTAAAAGTAACACAGTTCTACAGCAAGTAGGCCAAATGTTAGAGAGATGGATGATGGATAAATAGAATGTGGTTGAGTTAAGTGGAAAACTTTTACCCAACTGACATGTGGTTCGTACCCTCTATTCTTAGCATAATAGCTAAACCACAAAAGGAACTTGAACAGGAAATAGACCGAAGGTGCAAATTCTATAAGACAAAGTTTTCAAACACCCAAGGGCGGAAAGGCTGACCACGGATTTCAAACAAATCGTGTTTTTTTTTATAATTCATTAATTTACTTTAAGTTCGACAAATTAGATTATGCCAGCTTATTTCCCATCTTTCATATCTTCTCCTCCTTTCAGATCCATCATCATCAAAGTGCTTAAAATCACAGAAAAGTATTTTTAATGTTGAGGATGTTGATGCCTGACAAAGCAGCAGCACATCTGGAACTGGGAACTTCTAGGAAAAACACAGAACAGTATGTTTGTTTATGTGACGCTGACAGATTAGCGGCACTTTTCTCGTGTCTGGACCAGTTTGTATAAAATTTCTCAGAAATTATCTTCAGAGCGTTTCCTGAAACTTTGACTTCGAAGTCTAAAAAGGTCGTAGCCAAAAGTCAAACTAAGAAACTAAGGAGTAACTTTTTTTTTTTTTACGTGTGAGTGTTAAGTGCTGACTGCAGTGAGTTCTGTACATGGACTGCAATCATGTCTACCCACAATGCCTTCCCTAAAAGCACTGTATCAGCCTGTAGCAGGCCTCCACAAGCGATGAGTCATGGCTGCATCACATCACTTGCCAGTTTCATGCACAGCTCTTCATGATAGCAAGCAAGTTTGTTTTTGTACATTATGAAGTGCATGTCTGTGTTTATGTGCAGCAGTTTGTATGTGCAAAACAATGTGAGACAACGTGATTACACAGAGGACTGATCAATCTTTTAATGATTCCAGACACACAGAGTCTGACATGTGTTTCATGTTTTAGATGGACATCCAAGAATCGAACCTCGCCAAGCTGTTTTTGGCTGCCGGTTTTCCCAACCAGGTGCAGTCTAGGCTGGGCTCTGGGAGCAGCTCTAGTCCTTGTACTCCAGCCATGCAGAGGGCTCACCTCAACCAGGTATTCTGTCACATCACACACACTCACTGTTTCCTTTTGAATGTGTTGTATTTCTGCGCAAATCATCATCTTCGATGATGTCTTTTTCACACCCAGACACACTTGTGCAAGTCCAGTTTCCAAACACAAATAACCACGTGTGAACCTTTTCGTTTTCCCAGAATGCCAATCTGCGCTCTAGTCGAGAAGCCCCTCACAGCAGCTCGATGTCAGATATGGCCATCTCCCCTTTGTCTCCGTTTTGCCCGATGTCCCCGACTGATGATGTCTTCTGGGGCCCCGTCGAGACGCCACCAAAGGTGAGCAGCAGCTGTCCTCTGTGCTGCTGGACAGCACATTGTTGTTTGTTTTGGGGTTTTTTTTTTCCTGGCTGCCACTGAAAGAGGAAGTTTATTGTCATGCCAGGCACGGGGTGTCGCTTTCATCACATGAGGCTGGCATGACGTGCGTCCTGTATTCGGGTCATATCGAGCTAAGGAAGTCGTTTTCACAGCACGTGGTTGGTACACTGCGGTTGTGTGTTTGTGTATTGAGGGGAAAGTGTGTGTCTGTGTGTGTGTGCTTTGGCCCTAACTAAAAATCATCACTCTGTAATGAACCCACAGAAAAACACACACACTTCACTCTCTCTGCTGCTTTCCATCCCGATATCACTGCCCCCACGCTAGGTGATTTACAAACAGAATATACTGTGAAGTGTATTTACTAACAGAACACCATATGGAGTTAATAGAACAACTAATAACTACTACAGAGAGAGGGGGAGCCCAATAAAGCTGTCTGTTTGCTATGTTCTGTTGTTGAACTAACAGGAGGCCATATGGAGCCAGCAGAGCAGTTAATAACTCACTCCAACTCTCTCCTGTGATTGCAGTGCGGTGACTGGAGCAGCTTTAAAACACTGGAGCAGCTTTAAAACTGTCCACTTTTGGGATTCCTTTACCACAACACGGTGTGACAGGAATGCGCTGTAGCAAAGCCAGGCATTTGATCATTTCCACAACTGTCTGAACTCACATCATTTTACATGCTTTTAAATAGTCTTAAACCCGATTCGAGAGCTCTTCCTTAGTAGACCGAAGGTTTTTAATTTCATGCGTGCGCCGCAGTAGTAGACAGGAAACGGTGAGCTCTGCAAGTGTGTGTGTGTGTGTGTTTGTGTGTGTGAGGAGCCAGATGTGGGATGTGGGCAACTTGTCAGAAGGATGATAGGTATTCCCACAGCTCACTTCCTGCTCTGCTGGGTGTGTCTTCCATTCTGTAACTGGGTCATGTGACCCAGGAGATGAGAGGTCAAAAAGTCACCAGCTGGTTGGTAGGACTGAGAGTTTGAGAAGAACAAAGTGTTGAGAAAAGACGGCGTTTCGCAACGCTGTCACACCGTGAATGCAGCAATGTGGAAAAAAGTTAAGAAATATCCGTGACTCGGATTTTATTTCCACACCATATGTACGGTTTTGACATGGCTGCGATTGAAGGAGCAACGTTTAAATGTTGAGAAATAACAAAGCCAAACGGTCTCATTAGCTCCTCTGTAATAAATATCTCCTGGTGGGTTATTAAATGTTTTATTGCACTCGGCGCTGCACCCTTTAAGGCGCTGTACATAAAGGTTTCATAACCGCAAAAAGCTTCCAATAATTAACTGGAACCCTGCACGGCTAGACGTGAGATCCTTGTAAAGAACCCTCTCAAACTTATGAAAAGTGAAACAAGCAACCTGAACCCCCAGGAGACTGTCATCTTTGTGTCAGTCACTAACCACATGTTTCTGTGAAGTCTCTTAAATTCACACTTTTTCTCCCTCTTCGTCTTCTGTAAATTTTCCAGGTCCCAGAACGCACAACCTCGAAGTTTTACTGTCGAGAACTGGTGATGGGGCACAAGAGGACAGTTTCAAGGTAGACGACTACACAATATTTTTATCACCGACTTTGTAGCCACTCTACAGTTTTTACATCTTTTCGGGTCATTGTTTTGGTTTTACAGCCTGTATTCACACTGCAGGCCGTTTTAGCATCTTTCAGGTCATTGTTTTGGTTTTACAGCCTTGTTTCCAGCAGCAGAAGGCAGCTGTTTTCAGCAACAACAACAACAAAAAAACTGAGATGAACCCTGTGTTCACTTCTAATGTGCAAGACACAGACAGAGTTGCCAACTATCTGGTGAACAGAGAGGAGTTTGGCAGCTGTAGAGCAGACCTATTCCCTTAATGATTGGTGAAAGGCCGTGCCGACCTAAAATAAGAGTAAAAGATTAATCAGGTGGCCTAAAACACGACCCCAAATGAACGCACGTGTAGCTCCACGTGTTACTGTGGTGATAATATGTCAGTGTTCTGTTTGGTTGTTGTTTCACTGATCCAGCTATTTATGACTTCAAAGTAGAGTTTTAACAAGGACACGGTTCTTGATTTTTAACTCACAAGCTAGTTTGTCACAAGTATCAGCTGAGCTGGTTGCCTTAAGCAGCAACTATGTAGACATTTCTCAGCTGCGCGGATACAATGCATCTGCCTGTCCTAAAATTGGAAACTAGACAAGCCCATACAGCCCCACATAACATTAGTCTTAAATAGAATCTTTATTTGTGAGCTGTTGAACCCACTCTATGAGAAGTAGCTCTTTACCACAGCTTCCAGCTGGAGTGAACGTTATTTACTGTAAGGTTTATGTCACACTAAAATTCAGCACGCACTATCAGAGAACAATCGGTCACGGGTGGATCACATCAGTCGAGCTTGGATGATTATTTTCGATTAGATGAAACGAATGGCGAGGAAATCGGGTCGTTGCAGCAGGCGGCGTGAAGGATACACTCAAGATTAGAACTTATAGAAGTGTATGATGTTGATCAGAAACTCTATTAATCTGTGTCACCCTGTATGTGTGTCTCTTTCTCCATCTAGTGGCAGCCCAATGACTGTAGCAGATAAGGGTGGACGATCTGTGTCTCATGGAGTTTCCTCCAGCAGCAGCAACCACTCAGGTTTGTGCCACCTTAACTTCAGCCCCTCATCAAGATTAGACACATCAGCCCCCAAACACACAGGTTCCTAAACTCTGGCCATAGAGATAAAGTGGGTAGTGACATATTCATTTTGTTTTTATTAATGAGCTGGCTCTTCGATTTGGCGATTATCTCTCGATAAACATGGTTCCCACAGGTCATTGAAATCCTTGAAAATTTGTGTGAGAACTTTCCTCACACAAAAAATACTGCATTTGAAATGAGTGTATGAACTTTGGAGCTGTTAGGTTGTGGTGTTCCTCTTTTTATTCATTCAATCAATGAGCCAGCTTGTCACTGTTTTCTTGCCTCTCTTCAGCAGTGCACAGAATCAAAGTGAAACTTAAGTTGGCTCTGGTGTTTTTGAGAAAAAAATATGAATATATTAGGTTGTTCCTCCCCATTACTCCCATAGGCACCATGGTCATGTTAGCCAACCTGCATCCCATATCCTTGAGCTCATGCCACATAGTTATGCAGTGACAGTAAAGGTACCCTGGTAGCTGTGGCACTCACATCCAAGAGTTTTCCAGGCAACAACATAGAGTTTGACTTACATTTTACAGCAGTCATGCACAGATGCACCCATTAATGCATTGATCTGTAAAGAAATGGTTAATGTTGGTTTTTAAAAATAGTTTTATGACCTGCGACGGGTTCCCATTTGCCTAGCAGGAAATGCCGGACATGTGTCATTAAAAACGCTGGAATTTAGACTATGTCGACTGTCTCCCTGTCTGTGAGACCCTGTTTGGTCTGCTAGTTCTCATCAAATGTTGTAGCAGTAATTAACCTTCATCTGTGACTCAAACGATGCTGCGTTGAGTCTTAAATTTGAGGGAATAGGGCACGGAAAGTCCTGCACAGTTGATGTTATTTCTGTGCCGATCAGTTATGTATTGTTTTGTTTTGTTGTTGTTGTTGTTGTTGGTTTGTTTAAGCACAGCCGTTGTTTTCACACAGATGTGGTCCTGATGGGAACTCATTCTGTACCACTGACATGCGCCGACAAACATTAAGTCATCGGTTTCTCATCTCAGGCCAGATGCACATATGCCAAGCCAGCACACATGCTCATACACCCCACGCCCTAAACAATATGCTCAGAAACAGACACGCCAAGCCCACCACAGACTCAACACATAGCAGATAACACCTATACGTACACTATAAAGCGGCGAGAGAGCTCATCATGCAGTACTGAGTTCAAAGCTTGCCCTCTCCACCTGTGTCTGTGTGAAAGAAACAAGTCATCCACTCCTCTGCTGTGTGTCGCCTGTATGTGGCAGCAGGGAAGCTGCTGCTGTAGCGGGAGAAGAGATGAAGACGATGGGAGGAGGGGGTCTGTTTAGTATTTCAGAGTTTTCCTCTGTGCGTAGTACTTTTGATGCCTCCCACTCAGTATGACTGGTGGCCCTCAGCCCTCTTTGTTTGGAGCCACAGATCAGAGATTCTCCTCGAGAATCATTCAGCTTTATTGTGTTAGAAAAAAAGCTTTTTATCTGCTCATGAAGTAGCTGAGAAAATGCTGTTTGGAACTATTGTTGTTGGAAAGAGTGTTTGTCACACGATATATTTAATTTACAACTAGATTATTACCTACCTGATAACACTGTTGATGGGAGGTTTGTAGCGCCGTAGAGCTCGTGTTTCTCCAAATTAAGAGTGCATTTCCTTTGATACATGCGCCAAGGGAAGGTGTTGCTTGTTTTAAATTATTCTTCACACTCTGACATTGTCAGAAACATTAGTTTTTTCCTGTTTGGTGCCATAAAACAAATCATTTTTGTGCTTCAGTTTTGAAGCCAATAGATGCAGTCATTTTGGTACCCTGTAGCAGCCTCTCAAACAACTTCATACCCAACATAGATTTGTTAATTTTCCTCTATTTGTCCACACATTTAAGCTGCTTTAATATTTATTATTCCATTAACAATAGATCTGAGTCTTCTAGCTCTTTGTGGAACATTTAGAAGCTAAAGAGGCAGATAGTCCTGACGGAGTCGATGGAGAGCAGAGGACAGCAAAGACGTACATTCATCTGGCTGAGAGGCAGACAGCTCCAAATTAATGTTGCTCCATGTCTGTAAATATGCGACTTTATGCTAACAGTTTCCCATATTGGCTATATACAAACATTTGTTTCAGCATCTTATTTCCTTTTTTTCCAATTTGTTTTCTTATGACAAAAATAGCTGTGCAGTGTAGGGCATGTGTTAGCATTAGCAGTTTATGGCTGTAAAGTAGTGCTGCAGTGATTAATCGGGACAGAACAATGATAATTGTTTCCGTAATCATCAATTAATTTAGTAATTTTCAGTCTTTAGTCTCTCAAATATGGATAATTTCTGTTTTTCTCTGTTTTATATCATATTAAACTGAATATCTTTGGATATTGCACTGACATAAGACATTTAAAGACAGAAATGGATAATCAAGGAACCAAGGAAACATTCAAAATATTTATCAATAATTTAAATAATCATTAGTTACAGGCCTAAAGCCGTCGAGCAAGGGCCATGTTTGTCCCTGGTTATTAAACCTCTCACCTCTAATATTCATCTATTAGGGGTTCAGTAGTTTGCTGAGTTCCAACCTGCTTCTGTTTTCACACTACAGAGCTGTTAATGTGAGTATGTTTGCATATGTTGTAGGTTACTTCAAGCTGGAGAGTCCTCTTCTTCAGCACCGTGTCCAGCAGCACAGGAGGACACAGGAAAACATACCCGGTGGACACACACAGGTAAAGAGAGGAGAAGTTTTTCTTGAGGGTTTTCACAGCTTTGACCAAATTCTGCTTCTGCCACACATAGCACACATGTAGACACAACAGTAACCTTATAGGGAATATCAGGATTACTCTATATTAAATGTAAATGTTGACTCATATTGCTCCTCACCTTCATCATGCAGGCCGTAAGATCTGCCCTCGGTCGGCTCAACAAGGCCACAGAATACTCCTCTTCCAGCGACGAGGTCGGCAGCAGCGATGATGAAGAGGTGAACAGGTGAGGTCTTCGGCATCGGTATAATAATTGCATTTTATCATTTAGGTATGTCTTCCATTTGAGTAAAAAAAAAGTGAATATCAGGCCTGCTGAACGGAGAAATTAGTCATTTCTGATGATTCTCGTTGAAAGATGCGATTGTGAAAGCGATATGTGAATGAATCAGAGAAATAAAGTTTAGTTTTTACTCAATTCATTCCTCTGACTCACTCAGAACTCTGTTTTTGGAAATATTTCTGCTCATTAGACCAAGGCTAAGTTAAACTTAAACTTTATCATTGGTTTCCACAAAGGTGGAATGAAAGCGAATTATATTATGACAGTTGTGTTTTTGTGTTTGCTTGCGGCGAGCGTAAACAGATTAAAGTCCTTATTATTTTTGACAGAAATTATACATCATGTGGTTCCACTTTTTGATCCCAGGAAGTTAATCAGCCTCGTCTCCATCGCCATCAACCTTGAGAATGTATTGATTTTGTTTTCGGCTAATAAATGCAGTATGTGTCTGAAATCTTGACCAGTCTCTGTGTTTCAAGGTCTGGCCTGTCCAATGGAAAGGGGAAATACTACAGAGGAATACCTGATGGCATCGTACTGCAGCCACACCACAACCTTAACCAGGTACGCTACACACACACACACACAAACACACACACACCCACTGTCCTTTCTGCATTTTCATGTTTAACAGCTAGAGGGTGCAATATCTGAGAGCTCCACATATCCTCGCAGTTCTGACTGCCAGAGAGTCACAGACACTCGAACCACCTTAATGACTGCGGCAGTCCAACGTGTGCCGACCCCACAACTCAAATGCAGCCCCCAGCCTCTTACTTTGCCTCTTTGTGTGTCCTACAGATATCGCGGATAGGTTCTGATGACACCTACCTGCTACCGGACCTCCTGCAGAAAACCTCCTCCTCCTCCAGTCCTACCCATAATGCACTGGGCCAGCAGCAGCGAACATGTGAACTCAGCTACTCGCAGTCGCCCACGACCCCTCGATCCCCGACACTCCAGGAACTACATGTGAGTTTATTCGGAGGATTCCATCGACACAGAAAAGTGATGTATTGACAAAAGGTTGAAAGAGTAGAAGCAAATCTCTCAGTCGGTTTAAATTTAGATTACTTCTTTGAAACTAATCTAATTTTTTAAAGATAATTTTGACTTGACGTCATACACATTCATGAGCAGAGTAATCTAAATAGATAATAGAGAAACAAACATTGATGGTGCAAGCTTATGAGCACTGTTCATGTGTTTCTAGTTGCATTAATTCAAACTGTCCAGCAGGGGGAGGTACTGTCATAGTTTAGGTGCAGTGGCATCAGTGGAGATCTGATCTGTCTTCATAGTTCTGCAATAAAGCTTGAGAGAGTTGCTTCATGCGGCCAAAACCAAACTAAAGTAAAGTGTAATAACTGTTTTTCATGTTGTTGTTGTTGTTGTTCGTCATCAGGCTGTCAGCAGTCCTATTGGTAAGAACACTTCCACGTCTTCCTCTTCCTCCTTCCTGTCCTTCATCGATCCAAGATTGATCCCCGTGTCATCGCCACCACAGAGCCCGCGTGAGTTCATGCCCACGCACACATAAACACATGCAGTACAAAGACTGTGCATACAGTAAACTTACAGAACTGTGTGCGTATTTTCATGAGAAAAGTAAAGTAGTTTACAGCACACTGATCATAGTCATTTAACTACGGCGTGCATTGTTAAGATTGTCTTTATGTTTCGTCGTGCAGCCGGCGGTAAGGGTGAGCAAATCAAGAGAGAGAACCACAGGAAGGGCTCTGTGGTGAACGTGAACCCAACTAACATTCGACCGCAGAGCGACACCCCGGAGATCCGCAAGTACAAGAAGAAATTCAACACGGAGGTTCTCTGTGCTGGACTGTGGGGTTTGTAGTTTTTTTTATTCCTTTTTCTTTTACTTTAAAGTGTGCAGCCGGGCGAGTGTTGTTCCCTGTAAGTGTCTATGTCATGCATATCACGGTAGATGTTTTTAACAGTTTGCACAGTGTACATCTTGTTTATTTTGGAGTAGAGCTGCAGCGATTGATCGATTGATTAGTCGTCATCTATGAAAGACGTCACTTTAAAGATGAATCGATAATGGAAATGACAGATCGATGTATGACTCAGTCAGCGTGTTGTGTTACATGTGAAGTGTAAGATTTGTGTCTGTTCTGTCCGGCAGGCGTGAATCTATTGGTGGGGACGGAGAACGGCTTGTGGCTGCTGGATCGGAGTGGTCAGGGGAAGGTCTACTCCCTCATCAGCAGGCGGAGGTTTCAGCAGATGGATGTGTTAGAGGGACTCAATGTCCTCATCACTATTTCAGGTACATGCGCTGCTGCTTCAAGTGCACAGAACTCATTGACACAGACGACCCTTCCTTTCACCATCACTTCTTGTTGACGTGCCCTTGAGTAAAAATTTCAGCACTCCAAGTATTATTCAGCTTCATGTAACTGGATGAACTGTGCCTGCAGGTAAAAAGAACAAGCTCCGCCTGTACTACCTGTCGTGGTTAAGGAATAAAATCCTGCACAACGACCCAGAGGTGGAGAAGAGACAGGGTTGGACCTCAGTAGGTGACCTGGAGGGATGTGTACACTATAAAGTTGGTAAGTACACACTGCACATTTAGGTGATAAGAACTAAAAGATAATGTAATTTAAGTTTTGTTCTTAAGAACTCCATGTACACAGTCAAAGCAATCCGATCTATTTGTCCATCTTGTGTCTTCAGTGCGTTACGAGAAGATCAAGTTCTTGGTGATCGCTTTGAAGAATGCTGTGGAGGTGTACGCCTGGGCCCCGAAACCATACCACAAATTCATGGCCTTCAAGGTTAGTAAATAAAATGTACTACATACATACTGTACGCTGTACATAAAGTATCTTCCTGCTGTGACTTTTTGACCATATATATATATATATATGTATATATATATATTCTCCCCTTATACGTCTGAAATGGAGAAGAACTTCTACTGTTGAACTTTTGCACTTGCGACTTATGCATCCCCACTGGTGGAAAGCATGCACAGAAACTTCTTTCTGCAACACTTTGTACTCTGGTATAACTATCCCCTGCACATATTTTGTCTTGTACGCACAGACAGACTGACTGTGAAAATAAATGTCAAAAGACAGTCGTCGGTATCAAACTCTTTATTTCAGTATTTCTCCGTGGTCTTTGGTAATGCAATAGAATTTTTCCAGGACAGCATGAAATAATAAGAGTCAGGCTTTGGCTGTAAAGACAATGTAAGCAACATAGTTTAGCCACATTAGCTCTTAACCAATCACCAGTGAAATATAGTGTTAGATAGATTGCCATAATATTTGTTACAGACTTTTGTGGACCTTCGTGCCACCAGCAGGTCAAACTAACTAACAAGCTAACACAACCCTATCATAAATTCCCTGACTGGGACCTCAGTCATCTTCTCTGTTCTGCCCGCATGTTTCCATATCTAGGACACATCATTGACAGACGTGGACAAAAGAAATCTAATAGGGTCACTTTCACAGCCAGACACATCCAGGCTATGACAGTCCTGCACAGAGATTCTCGGCAGAGCTGTGTCCCATTTCTTTGCGTCCTTCGTGGCCTGAGCTACTTTTTTCTTTTCCACATTACGTAGTTTAACCCTCTCTCCTCTGAAAAAAGCCCAAAATACACACAAGTAATAGCATGCTTATTTTAGGACGTCCATTTTTATGCAACCGCTCTTCAACTTGTCAAAGTCAGCTGCTGATTCATTATCAATGGAGCAGTTCCAGTTAGATCACTGGTGTCATGGTTTAGTTTGAAAATGTGTCATTAAAGGTAACGTGTGTGTGTTTTCTCTGTGTGTGTCCACACAGTCATTCAGGTCTCTGCCTCAGAAACCACTCTCCGTCGACCTGACAGTGGAGGAAGGTCAGAGGTTAAAGGTCATCTACGGCTCCTTGTCTGGCTTCCACGCCATTGATGTCGACTCTGGGACACCGTACGACCTCTACCTGCCCACACATGTAAGACCTCATGTGACTTCACATTCTTGTCTTTTATATGTTGGCTTGTTTCTCTGCTTATCTGTTAAAAATATCCCCTAGAATAGGTTTTTAGGTTGTTTTCCAAAAAGGCCAAGTGGCAAAGTCTTGGAATTTCACTAGTCTGGTCTCATCTTCTGATAGCTTCTGTGTCACTTAACGAGGTGGGCATACAACCACCAAGATGTTCATGTAACTTTATATAATACTCAAGATTTAAAAATTCTAAAGAATTTCTTTAAAAAGTCTCATTATGCTGCTAAATATACAACTGGACACAGTTGTAACTCCGTCAAGACGCTTTCGTCGTCCGTGAAGTCCAGTTGTCCAAGATTCAACCCGTCTCAAGGCAAGATGACTCCTGATGACTCTTCACTAACTTCTGTCACATCATGTGATATTATGCGGGTCACACATTTAGGGCAGCGTTAGCTCATGCGGCAGAGTGCGTCGTCCACTAATGAAATGATCGGCCGGTCCGATCCTTCAGTCTGCACTTCTCGAGCAAGATACTGAACCCCAAGTTTGGGGTGTGAATGCATCAGCCTAAAAGTGCCTTAAAGAAAGGCTCTGTATAAGTACAGTCCATTTGCCATTTCCATTATTACTAATGGGCTTAATACCAGAGCTATATGTATATATAAATATATATATGATATATATATGATATTTCCATTTGTCAATTTCATATAAGTATAAAATCCTCAAATTTCTAAAGGATAACAAAGTTTATTGAAACCTCTTTGTGTTTTATTGGACGAGACATTTTTAATTATTAGTTATTTTGAGCTAATTTTTTTCTTTGACAGACAGTGTGTCAAAATTCAAGACGGTTAGATTATCTTCTTTAAATAAAGACTTCTCTGAGGTTGTACGCGATATTAAATGTTGTTCTCACTGTAGCTGAAGCTCTTTATTACACCTCTCCTCCCCTCCTCCTCCACCCACTCGTAGTCTGCAGATGTCAGTCATTGCTCTCCTTTATTTCTCCTGTTTTCCTCTCTCCACCTCCCTCCACTCTCTCCTCCCACTCAGTCTATAGCTGTCAAACACTTTTCTCTTCCTCTTTTCTCTTCCTTCTCTCCTTTCCCCTCCTCCCACTACAGTCCAATGTAGCATTGTTCATTTGCTCATTTTCTCCTCTTTTTTTTTATCTTCTCTTTCGCTACATTTCCCAAAACTATCGTTGCTCTTTCTCTCCCTCTCTCCGTCACTCTCTGTTCAGTCCGTGGGCAGGTGGAGCCGGTAGCAGAATGTTGTGACTCATATTCACATTTCTGTTCGTCTGTTTTATCATTTATGTCGTTTGAACTTTGGGTTCAGTTGTATAAATTGATCAAGTCTGGGTCAAATGATGCTTTTGTGCACATTCTAATCCTTATCAAATATCAATGATGCTTTTATACCAGGCGTAGTTTCAGTTTATCTTCATAACCATATCTCGTTAACACGTGACCTGGATTAGAGCCCTTTTAGTCGAGTCCAGGGTGAAACATCTCATCATTTATCCGATGATTGTGGTGACAGTGGTAACTTTTCCTTCAGCACTGTCATCAGCTCAGACTTTCAATTTGTCTAATTGGCTTATGACTAACGACATCCCCGTCAGCCTCAGTCGTACTCTGTGTTTGAATGCCACCAGCACTGCTGTGCTTAAGTCTTGTCGTCTCGTCTTTTCGGGCTCTAAGGTCCCAATTTCTCAATCAGTCGCCACAGTGAATTGTTTTAAACCATCGCTGCAGTATCAGACACACAGTAATTACCAATGGGCTTAATACCAGAGCTGCTGAACATCATTTTTATAATTATAGCATGATGTCCTCTTAAATTAGTTCCTGACAGCAGTGAGTTATGCTGCTGAAATTTATTTCTTTGAGTTATTACGAATTATAGAAGTCTTCAAAACTGAAGCTCCCAAATGAGCAAATGAATTTGTGTGTTTTAAATGTGAACAAATCGCCCACTGCTGGTACAATTAGAGATACAGTAGGTCATGTTTTCTCTCCTCTGCTGTATGTGGGCATGTAAAGCACACTGTGCCCTCCGGTGAGTCATATCCACATTCACATTCTGACACTTCTCGTTAAATATGTTTTCACCGAGAGTTACAGAGGTTTGAGGCCTCGGGAGAGGACAAACTATTTCTGATTTTAAAGCAGCCTGATTTCTTATAACCAGCATTCCTGAAGACTTTTTTTTTTTTGTTGATCTGTGGACTGTACCAGACTCCCTTCACAAACTGTGCATATATATATGGTGATGAGTGGGTGGCTAGAGCAGAGAACAAGGCTGCCTCCGGTATTTTATGTTTTCATGATTTAGAGATAGTTTCCTCGTCTTTCATGTTGTGATACGACAGCGATGTAGCTTTGACAAAAACAGGTCAACCTTAATGACTTTTATGACTTTAAGTGAAGTAAGGAGGTAATGAAATTCTTTTTTTTATGTCAAGACTAAAAAAGTTTCTTTCCCGTGTGTTTAAATTTTTTGCTCTGTGCAGTTGTCGTATACAGTTTTATTCCCGTCTCCGTCTTCCATTCATGTTCTCCGCTCTCTCGCTCATTCAGTCATCTAACCCTTAATCTGTGCTACTTTCTG